>JALPQD010000647.1:0-311856 GCA_023101885.1 Typhlomys cinereus
CAATCCAACCTTCTCGCTTTTACCCTCTTGTCTGTGGGGCCCTAGGTTTCCCTATGTGGTTGTCTGCCTTCTAGAAGGGGCTCAGGTTTCTGTGGCAGATTAATGGCCTTTTTTCCTTGGGTAGACCACTGATATGGGAGTTCCTTTCATCACCTATCTCTATGGGTTCCACACTGCAGGTAGTTGTTTCTCCTGCAGTTCCTCACTGATCTTGGGGAACCTTGATATATCAGCCAATGTGGAATTCTAAGTGTAAAACCTTATCGAGATTCTCATTGCTTAATTCTGGCGTGCCGAAACCCTGTCTTGAGTGGAAGTGTCTTTGCTGGCAGTGGACCTCCCCCCCCTTAGTCCTCTTACTATCTCTTCCACCCCTCTCCACAAGCATCTCTCTGAGCCTTAGTTATGGGAAGAGATTTTGTTGGCCTGGTTTCCAATTACACATTTTCAGGTCCCACAATACTCTGTACTTCTGGTTGGTGGTGTTGACTCTATTCCTCGTTCAACATTATTTATATAATCTTCTGTGAGAAAAAACACCACTAGCGTGTTGAAATGGCATAATAAGAAACTTTCAATTTGCAATCATTGGATGAGGATATGTTTTGTATTGTTTAATAAGTTCACTAAACTGGATGCTCAAGTCAACACTGGCCAGGCAATTCACAGAACACATTTGGGGCAAGTTAGTGAGTAAACACAAGCAAAACACACAACTAAAGGGACTGTTGAATGGAAGTAAGATATTTAAACATAGACTCGGTATTCATTGTTCCAAGAGTGACATACAAGAGTGGGAATTGGCCAAGTGATGTGCTGTCAACACAGTAAGTGGGTCTAAGCAGATATTCACTTGCAAGTGTGCTGCTTGTGAAAATATGAAGACTTGGGCTGAAGATGAATGGCTCAGGGGGTTAAGACTAGTCTTCAGGAGTAGGGTCCTGAGTTCAGATCCCAGTACCCACGTAAAAATGCAGATGTGAAATGGTTGTGGCCTCCATTTCTGTGCCTTGGTGGACAGTGCCAGGGAACTCCCGGGCAAAGTAAGGGGTAGAAACACCAAGATGATTCCTAAAGTCACACCCTCTGATACACGCACACACCCACACACCACACACACACACACCACACACACAACACCATAAAATAAATAACTAAATATTAAGAAAACATATGAAGACTTCACTTTGTATTGCGAAGCACCCATAAAACACAATATCTCCCTATGATAGGAAGATGAAGACTGAAAAAAGTCATGGGTTTGTTTGACATCCAGATTATTCTAATAGCAATAAATAAGTATATGATCTTGAAAATATTTTCATTAAAAATCTTCAAAATTGCTGCAATACTTGGTAAAAACCCACATGAGTAAATAAAACATATCAGTTCCTCTCTCTTACCAGGTAGAACTGAAGACACAGCATAAAGTCCACCAAGAATCAAATCCTGTGATTCTATAGCACTGTCAACACATTTTCCCAGAATACCAAGACAAACCAAAAATGAAACTCTACTCCTCTAAGCAACGGAGTGTTATACAATTTTACTGAATTCTCAGAAAACTTACAGAGATGGGAGGACTTTTGAATGTATACAAACTCCTTATGCAAGTCCGTATTCAGCAAACATCTCAGAATTCATAAACGTCAAAGCCCTATGAATGTGCAGAATTTGGAAAGCTTCCTCACAGAAGTCAGGACTCACTCAGCACAGAAAACTCATAACGGTGAGAACCCATTAGAAGTAATTTGATGTGGAAAAACTTTCTCTGATAAGCCTGCACTCACTGTACATCAGAGATCTCAGGCAGGTGAGAATCCTATGAATGTGCAGAATGTGGTAAAGCTTTCTCTATCGAGACACACCTCACCTCACTGTACATCAGAGATCTCATACAGGTGATAAGCCATATGAATGTATGGAATGTGGAAAAGCTTTCTCTGATAAGCAATCACTTACTATCCATCAGAGATCTCATATGGGTGAGAAGCCATATGAATGTACCGAATGTGGGAAAGCTTTCTCTAGAAAGTCACATCTCACTGTACATCAGAGAACTCATACAGGTGAGAAACCATATGAATGTACACAATGTAGAAAAGCTTTCTCCCATAAGCAAACACTCACTGCACATCAGAGACTTCATTCAGATGAGGAACTATATGAAGTAGAGAATTTGGGAAGCTGCTTCCCCAAAATGCAACCTGACTAATCAGAAGGAAACACGTACAATGAAAACCTGCATTATGAATACACTGACGTGGAGCACTCTCTTGCAGCTCATCACTCTCAAAATGGTGACAGTCGCTGTGTATGTTCTCAGTGTAAATGTTTCCTCCCATAAGCTATGCCAGACTGACACATCGAGAAGGACATTTGTAACAAACCTATAAATTGCCAATGTGGGAAAGTGGGAAGCCTACTGCTGTAGGCCAAATCTCGCTTAGCATCATAGAATTCCTACAGGTGAAAAGTTCTATCATATTACAGAATGTTAAAAGCTTTTTTTTTATAAATCCACATCTCTGTGTTCACTAAAAACTCATACAGGTGAAAAACCTTATAATGTACAGTATGTGAGAACATTTTTGGCTCAGGGTCATATCTTCCACATCTTCTCAGGAAACATTATGTCACACTGGTGAGAAGTCATAGAAACATACAGAATGTAGTAAGCACTTTTTTTTTACATGATTCCAGTTCCATACTCATCAGAGAAGTCATACATGTCAAGCAACTACAAATATATGTATTTAAGAAACTTCTCAGAGACTCAACACCGAACCTACAAGAAAAATAAAGATGATACATCTTTCTACTGAAGGCAGACAGTGCTACCCATTCACCCTGTGAGTAATAAATCCTAATGCTTGAAAAAAAATCACATGATATCAGTGAATGTAGAGAGGGGAAAAGCCAATTGAGGATACAGGATTAGTGAATCTTTTCTACTATACACGAAGAAAGTCTTGTAGGTAAAAAGATTCATAAATGATTAATATCAAATTGCTTTCACTTGTAATTTACAAATCACTGAGTATCCAATATTGATGCAGAAAAAGGCCTGCACAGTAAAGAATTGAAAAACCCTTTCTCTTTAAATCATGCATTAGTGTGAGAAACAACATTGAGACTCTCTAGAATGTAAAAAAATTATGGAAGCTTACAGTAGTCCTCACTGTGTATTCAAGAATACAATTGGGCCATAACTATAAATGAATGGCTTTCATAATGTAGGAATTATAAAACAAATCATTGGAAATTTAATGTGTATACACATCTGTGTAACAAGCTGAACTTTTTACTATGTTACTCTGTGAAAAATCATAAATGAATTTGATGTTGTAGAAAAGACTTGAAGGCTTGTAAAACCAACCATACCATCAGAGTAATATATATAGGAAAGTAAAAGAGAATCTTTTGAAAATACAAGTACCAGTTCACAGTTGAAAACACATTAAAACTTAGGGAACCCCAACTTTTTAAAAGAACTCAGGCCACTCAATGCAATAGAAACCCATACAGGGAGGCACTCCATAGCAAAGGTATTACAAGGTTTATAGTAAGTGTGCTTTCATGGGCTGTTACTACAAATTCACTATAATCAATCTTGAAGGGTAGCATAAGCAAACATGGGGGATGTCCTTGGGAGGGAGCAAGCCATTCTAATTGAAGCACCAATTTTACATACACCTAATTACACATTGGCTAAAAATCATAAAAAAAAGTAAAGAATGTCACAAGTTCTTTATAAAACCTGAATCTGCCGACATCAGAAATTAAGCAAAAAAAAAGGTTGAGCAAGATACACACTTCCACATAGCGAATATGAATGATTCATGAGGAAAAAGGAGGGTTTACAGACTTGACAATAGCTTCATTCAAGTCCCTTACTGAAACATCAGTTACACAAAGGGGAAAAGGTGGGGGATTTTACAAAAGTGAAATTTGAGGAACATGTCAACACCTTTTAATTCAATGTTAATTCAAATGGAATCATTGCACTGTGGCATTTCAGAAGTTACTCGACTTTAAGACCATAGCAAGAGGACAACTAGTCTCCTGTATCAGCAATCAGGAAGAAGAGGGACATGAGTGCTTGCTGCTTAATCCCTTTATTGACCACAGAATCACAACATGGTGCCACTTTAATGATTGCTTTTCCCACCTTCATTAATACAGTCAATGAATGGGCATGACCATAAACTCTTGCATAGATAATTTTGGGTCACATGAAGTTGACAATGCACACCATTACTTTTGAGATGACTCTGTAGAACTTTTCATGTCTCGGTGTTATGATAGTTTCAATAACATGGGAAACTAGTGCTTGTCCAAAAAAAGTGTAAGCAAGTTCACTTAATCCCCCTCTTTCCACTGGCCATGCCTATTGTGTAGGCTGCAGTGACTGTATGCAGTGAGGTGACAGGATGACCAGACTGTCTGTCATCAGTTATTTAGTGGGAGGGCAATCAGCAATGGGAATGATTACTCTGGCTTTGACATCACTGCCATGCCTGATTTCCCAATTGCATTCTGAGAAGGCAGCCATGCAACCTCCACACCAGCAATGAGCATTGCAAGGGGGATGAACCGAGCATGTGACCTTGTTTGGCATCATCTCATGAACTCTCCTATGTTCAGTGATGCTCATGAAATGGTGGTAAGCTTTCCACAGCAATGGACACCCAAGGAAGAACTGGCCAGAACTAACATATCTGCCAGAGGACAGTCTCCGGATATTGTTCCAAAACCAAACAGCCATGCATCATTAAAGTAGCACAGGTTCCAGGAACCATCTGTGACTTTAGGTCTCATTTATGGTCCTCCACAGACCATGGGGCACCAGATGGCTGGATTCCATCAGCACTGACTTGCTTCTTCCCTTTGAAAGTTTCAGCTGCTTCACTTTGTGCAAGGACTACGTCGGACCCACTTACCCTTGGCAGTTGGGTTCTCTTATGGCCCTACAGGGCAAGGCAGCAGTGGTCATGGTGGGTGACTGCCAAATTCTGCACCTGGGCAGAAAGCATTCAGTAGGTTGAAAATTGCCACCATGGGTGGCCACAAGAAAATATCACTTTCATTGAGTACCACATTTTTTGAGCCTTAAAGGTCAGAGTTCTAGTTCCCGACCAGGGCAAGGTATTGCTGAGGGCACTGGAGGAAGTGAACTTATGAATAGATGCGTGATAATACCTAGCAAGTACAGCAGACTCCGTTTCCTGAACCTCATACTTCCTACACGAACAATGGTTAGAAGTTTTATGGGTCCTCAACAATTTTCACTAGCCTGTAAGTTTGTGTATCTGGCTGTCTATTATTGATATTACCTCCCGGGTGTGAATGTCTATCACTCTCCTGTTGCAACCTAGGCATTTGATGATGGCCCCTTTCTCTCATAGCCTTTGGCCATTTCTTGCCTACAGTTATTTTAAATTAGAACTAGAAATGCCTAGCCCGTATCAAACAGTTTAATTTACCATTTTCATGAGGCTGTGTCAACTAGTGGATTATGCACAAATAGAATCAAACAATTTTCAAAAAGCTTCTGCAAATCTTCACAAATCTTCTCTTTTCTAAGGAGACAACTGAGTTCTACAATTCCTAAGGCAGGAATCTTTACTGCACACAAAATGTGAACAGAACTGGAACATTGATTTAAGTATAAAGGAATTTTCAGGCATGTGCCAACGTATTTTGTTTTCATTAATTCCCTCCTTATCCTCCCCTAACCTCTGCAGCTGGTTCTCTTTATACCTGTGACAGTGTTTCTCTACCTTTCACACTACATACATTCCAAGAATTGCAAATTTGTGTGTCTGAGTGTTTGCTCATTTGCAAATATTTAAAAAACATATTCATTGTTTTACAACCATATCAAAGACCAAAAGTATATCTATTGTTTATTCCTCATCATAGGAGAAATTTTAAAACATGTACCCCATATGTGTGCCAATGATTTCCCTTCCCTTGGATACATGGACATTGTACCTGCAATGAAATTACTGGCCTTGAATCATCATTTTATGAATTTCAAGTGTCATTAAGATACAATGTCGAATATAAGTATATTTTTTCTTGCAGCAATATAGACAATGTAGGCCTACAAGATGTCTTGAATTTATTCTTTTTTATTTTATTTAAAAGCCAGGGCAAGAGGAGAAGCAAATTTGTCAATTTAGGTCAGACAGCAAATTTACACAGTCAGTTTACTTCTTTCACTGTAAGAACTCTGGAGATGGAACTCTGATCCCAGATGATGCAGGCAGGCTTACCAGCCAAACTCACTGTCTTTGGTTTTCGCTAGGCAAAGCTGTTTTTTAGCACTTGTAATTCAGATCTTCAATGGAAAAAGCCACATAGTACACAGGTGTTATAAATAGCTGTTGCATGCAGAACTCTGAATTTCACTGTTTTTTTAATACATTTTTATTATTATTTCAGCTCATACAAACTTAATAGGTACACCAGTTACCTCCCTCCCTCCTCCTCCCCCCAAATCCCCTCCTCTCCCTCCCCTCACCCTTCCTGCCCCATCCCCCCGTGCCTCCCGCCCCAATTCCCAGAGTCCTTTCTTGTGCATGCCTGACTCTCCTCTGGGCCCTCCTTTCCGATGACGTACAAGGACCCAGTGGCATTTCCCTGAACCATTTCCTGTGTTCCCCTTAAGCATACTGTGGCTGTCAATCCCTTGCCTCTAAGGACCTTGGTGCCTTTAGGAGATGCTAGACTTTGTGAGGTCAATAGTGTGTTGGACATTGCGCCGGACATGGAATATCCAATTACGATTGCTTCGGCCCTAATTTGTGTGGAGTATCTTGCAAATCGTTGCTCCTCCCATCCTTTTGCTCTTACACTCTTACGTCCCCTCTTCCGCAAATTTCCCTGAGCTTCAGGATGGGGAGAGATTAGCCTGGCCTAGTTCTAAGTGGTTGATATAGAGTCTCTGAAGTTCTGGATAGTGGTTCGTTGATTTTCTTTTGCAGTTTTGTTGCTCCTGTAATGCCCTTCACTCCATCCTGATGGGCACTGTATGTCACCCCCTGGCCAGACACAGAAAGCTGTTAAACTGGAGTCTTATTATAAGAGCACATTCAAGGGTAGATGTAATACTTATACCCAAAAGTGGAATCGCAGGGTCATATGGTATTAGGCAATGGGAGGGGTCAATCACCCATTTGCAAAATGGTTACTTTTTAATCTGCCAGACTATATGCCCTCCCCTTCTGGTGAGTCCATACCCTCTTAGTTGTAAATGATCAGGAACGAATTGTGAACTTAACTAGGTGTCACATTACTTTCTTGCAGTCCTTGATGGAGGCCTATTTTCTCTACTGTAACATGGTCACTTCTCTCCTTGTTTCTGGTGTGGCCCTCCAAACCCATCCCTCCTGTTCATAATCCTTGCAATTACTGTAGGTAATACATAGATTTACCTATGAGTGTCTCAAGATGGGCTGGGTGGGTTTGGTAATAGGAGCCACCTATTAGGGAGTACATATGGCGATTAATTTTCTGTGTCTGGGATACTTCACTCCATATAATTGTTTTAAATGATATCCATTTCCCAGCAAATTCCAGTAATTCATCATTTTTGATGGCTGAGTAGTACTCCATTGTATAGATGTACCACAGTTTCCTTATCCACTCGTCAACTGTTGGACATTTGGGTTGATTCCATGTCTTTGCTATTGTAAACAGTGCTGCTATGAACATGGTTGTACTTGTGCTATCGAGGTGAACCTCTGCTGTATGGGGGGTTATTCCTAAAAGTGGAATCACAGGGTCATATGGCATTTCAATCTTTAATTTCCTTAAGAATCTCCAGACGGCTCGCCAGAGTGGCTGTATGAGCCTGCACTCCCACCAGCAATGTAGGAGAGTTCCCCTCTCTCCACATCCTCTCAAGGATTTGTTGTTGTTTGTATATTGGATTTCTGCCATCCTGACGGGGGTGAAATGATATCTCAGGAAAGTTTTGATTTGCATTTCCCTGATGGCTAAAGAAGTGGAGCATTTTTTGAGATATTTGTTAGACATTTTAATTTCCTCCCTGGTAAAATTCCTTTTAAGTTCCAGGGCCCATTTTTTAATTGGGCCATTTGATTCCTGAGTGTTTAGTTTTATAAGTTCTTTGTGCACTCTGGACAGTAGAGCTCTATCAGATATGTGGTTAGTGAAGATTTTCTCCCGTTCTGTGGGTTGCCTTTGAGTTCGTATTACAATCTCTTTATCTGAACAGAAGCTCTTTAATTTCACAAGATCCCAACTGTTGAGAGTTGGTAGCAGTGACTGTCCCATTGGATGTCTGTTTAGGAACTGTTGGCCTAGCCGAATCAGCTCGAGGGAGTTCCCTATCCTTTCAACTATGGTTTTTATAGTCTCTGGCCTTATATCAAGGTCCATGATCCATTTGGAATTAAGTCTTGTACATGGTGACAGGTATGGGTCCAGCTTTAATCTTCTGCATGTGGAGATCCAGTTTTGCCAGCACCATTTGTTGAAGATGCTGTTCTTTTTCCATT
Organism: Typhlomys cinereus; assembly: GCA_023101885.1. Classification (NCBI taxonomy): domain Eukaryota; kingdom Metazoa; phylum Chordata; class Mammalia; order Rodentia; family Platacanthomyidae; genus Typhlomys; species Typhlomys cinereus. Next base: position 8,532 of record JALPQD010000647.1, read on the forward strand.
GGATTCTTTGGGCCCCTTTGTCAAAGACCAAATGGCTGTAATTTTGTGGGCTTATATCTGGGTCTTCAATCCTTATCCATTGATCTGTGTGTCTATTTTGGAGCCAGTACCAGGCTGTTTTTATAACTATGGATTTGTAGTATAGACTAAGGTTTGGTATGGTTATACCTCCAGCAGTGTTTTTGTTACTCAGGATTGTCTTTGCTTTCCTGGGTCTTTTGTGCCTCCATATGAACTTTGAGATTGTTTGGTCAACTTCTTTGAAGAATTGCTTTGGGATTTTAATTGGTATAGCATTGAATTTGTATATTGCCTTTGGTAGGATGGTCATTTTTACAATGTTGATTCTGCCAATCCAGGAACATGGGAGGTCTTTCCACCTTCTGGTGTCTTCTGCTATTTCGTTCTTTAGGGTTTTAAAGTTTTCATTGTAAAGGTCTTTTACCTCCTTGGTTAGGTTTATACCAAGGTATTTCATTTTTTTAGGGGCTATAGTAAATGGGATTGTTTCTCTCAAGGCTTTTTCACTTCTTTCATTCTGGCCATATAGGAAGGCCTCTGATTTTTGCACATTTATTTTGTATCCTGCCACCCTGCTGAACTTCTCAATTAGTTCCAGGAGCTTCCTGGTGGAGTTTTTGGAATCACTCAGGTATAAGATCATGTCATCTGGAAATAGGGATAGCTTGACTTCTTCCTTGCCGATTTGAATCCCTGTTATGCCCCTTTCCTGTCTTATGGCTTCAGCTAAGATTTCAAGTACAATATTGAATAGAAGTGGTGAGAGTGAACAGCCTTGTCTAGTTCCTGATCAAAGTGGGAATGCTTCCAATTGTTCCCCATTGAGCATAATCCTTGCTGTGGGCTTGTTGTATACAGCTTTTATTATATTGATAAAGGTTCCTTCCATTCCTACTGTCTCTAGCGTTTTGATCATAACGAGCTGTTGGATCTTGTCAAAAGCTTTTTCTGCATCTATTGAGAGTATCATGTGGTCTTGGACTTTGGACTGGTTTATATGATGAATTACATTTATTGATTTGCGTATGTTGAACCAACCTTGTGTGCCGGGGATGAAGCCTACTTGGTCACCGTGAATAATCTTTTTAATATGTTTTTTAATGCAATTTGCTAAAACTTTGTTGAGAAACTTTGCGTCTGTGTTCATCAGGGAGATCAGCCTATAGTTTTCTTTTTTAAGTGAGTCTTTATTAGGTTTTGGGATTAAAACGATATTAGCTTCATAGAAGGAATTTGGTAGTGTTCCTTCCTTTGCTATTTGATGGAACAGTTTAAGGAGTATTGGTATTATTAACTCCTTAAATATCTGGTAGAACTCTATGCTGAATCCATCTGGTCCAAGATTTTTTTGGTGAGAAGATTCGAGATTACTTCCTCAATTTCCTTATATGTTATAGGACTATTTAAATAATTCACACCTTCCTGATTCAATTTAGGTAAGTTGTGTTTACTTAGAAATTCATCCATCTCTTTTGTGTTGTGAAACTTCACAGAGTATAAGTTTTTGAAATATGATGTTATAATTCTCTGGATTTCTTGGGTATCAGTAGTGATAACTCCATGCTCATTTCTGATTTTGTTAATTTGGGTTTTCTCTCTCCTGCTTTTGGTTAATTTAGCTAGGGGTGTATCAATCTTATTGATTTTTTCAAAGAACCAGCTTTTTGACTGGTTGATTTTTTCTATTATTTTCTTAATCTCGATTTCAGATATTTCTCCCCTTAGTTTGCTAATCTCCTCTTTTCTACTACATTTGGGATCAGATTGCTGTAGTTTCTCTGAAGCTTTAAGCTGCATTGATAAGTTGTTTATTTCTGATGTTTCCATTTTTTTGATGTAGGCATTAAGAGCTATGAACTTACCTCTTAGAACAGCTTTCACTGTGTCCCAGAGATTTTGGTAAGTTGTATTTTCATTATCATTCGCTTTCAGGAAATCTTGAATTTCCTTTTTAATTTCTTCCTGAATCCATGTCTCATTCAGCATCATAGTGTTAAGTTTCCAGGAGTTAGTGTATTTTCTCTTGTTTGATGTGTTGTGGATGTCCAGCTTTAGGCCGTGGTGGTCTGATAGGGCACAGGTTAGAATTTCAACTTTCTTATATATGTGTAGATTTGTTTTGTGGCCCAATATTTGATCTATTTTGGAGAAAGTTCCGTGTGCTGCTGAGAAAAATGTGTATTCTTTGGTGCGTGGGTGAAAAGTTCGATAGAGATCTGTGAGGTCCATTTCTTTAAGGGTTTAAGTTCCAAAGTGTCTCTGTTAAGCTTTTGACCTGTTGATCTATCCCATGTTGAGAGGGCGGTGTTGAAATCCCCAAGAATTATCGTTTGGAGGTTGATTTCTTGCTTTAGACGCTGTAGGGTTTTCTTAATGAATGTGGAGGGGCCCATATTGGGTGCATATATATTCAGTATTGTGAAGTCTTCCTGGTGAATTGTACCTGTGACTAAAATGTAGTATCCAACCGTGTCTCTTATAATTTTCTTTGGTTTGAAGTCCACTTTGTCTGATAGCATAATGGCTACCCCTGCCTGTTTTCTGCTTCCATTTGCTTGTAGAATTATTGACCAGCCTTTTATTTTTAGAGCGTGCCTATCTTTTGTGGTGAGATGGGTTTCCTGCAGGCAGCAGATTGATGGATTGTGATTTTTAATTCAAGTTTGTAATCTGTGTCTCTTGATCGGTGAGTTATTCCATTAACATTTAGTGTTATAATGGAGAAACTTTTTAATTCCAGTTATTTATTATGTTTAGTATTTTTTATAAGTATATTGCTTAGCTTTTAATGGTGTTTGTTATACTTGCCTTCTGTTATCCTGGATATGCCTTTTTTTTCTTCACGCTAGAGTATCATTTCTAGCATTTTTTTGAAGGCCTGGTTTGGTGGACATGTATCCCTTCAAGTTGTCTTTGTGCTGGAAGATTTTTCTTTCTCCCTCGATCATCACGGATAGTTTTGCAAGGTAAAGCAGCCTGGGTTGACATTTTTACTCATTCAATACTTGGAGTATGTCTCTCCAAGCTCTTCTTGCTTTCACTCTTTCGACTGAGAAGTCATTTGTTACTTTAATAGGTTTACCTTTAAAAGTGACTTGTTTTTTCTCCCTTGAAGCTCGCAGCACCAGTTCTTTTTCTTTAATGTGGAGTGTTTTAACTATTATTTGCCGTGGTGAGCTCCTGTTTTGGTCATATCTGTTTGGGATGTGGAATGCCTCTTGTATATGGATGGGCCTCTCTTTTTTTAGATGAGGAAAGTTTTTCTTGATGATCGTTTGAAAAATTTCCTCCGGGGTGGTATTTTGAGATTCTTGCTCTGGTATTCCATGAATATGCATGTTAGGCTTCTTCAGGGTGTCCCATATCTCTTGGATATTTCTCTCAAGTATCTTTTTGGCTTTAAAAACCTCTTTCATTGAGCTGGTTAGTACTCCCATTTTATCATCAAGGTCTGGAATTCTGTTTTCTGCTTCGTTAGTTCTGTTGATAAGACTCTCTGTGGAGTTCTGGGTTGAAGATAACTTGTCTTGTAGCTCAGTTTTAAACTCTGCTTGAGTCTGTTTTAACTGCTCTATGCCAGTTTTTGTTTCTTGCACTGTTTTTCTCAACTCCTCCAAATGTCTGTTGTGTTCCTCTTCAAAGCGATTGATTCGATTATGTAATTCCTCCCGGATTTCGTCTTTCATAGTATTGAACATGGTAATGATCATATTTTGAAAGTCCTTATCCTAGGTCAGGCTTTCTTGGCCATTTTCCGTAGGTTTGTTCTGGTTGGAGTCTAACATTATGGGATTAATTCCTTCAGTGGGAAATTTGTTTATTTGAGTGTTGTTTCTCATGGATTTGCACTTTGACTTTGGCATTGTCATTTTAACTCTTAAGATCTTTCAATTTCACTAAACTGAAATTATTTTGCCTGGGATTCTGGGGGCAGGCAGGGATGGAGCTTACCTCGGTCGCGATGAGGCCCGGCTGGATCGGGTACGGGTCTCCGCCTGCGGAGCAGGGTGGGAAAGGGAGGATGGGGCGTTGGCGTGGAGCTATTTAACCTGAGGGGAGCTTGGACAGGGCCCGGGCGCAAGGGGAGGTCCTCCTCGTCCCTGGGCCCCGTGCCCAGCTCCGGCTGTATGGTGGGGTAGGAGCTGGGTCCCTTGGGCTGATCTGGAGTTCTGGGAGGGTGGGCACGGGCGGAGCTTACCTAGGATCGCGATGAGGCCTGGCTGGACCGCGCGCATCCCAGCTCGGCGGAGCGGGGTGGGGAAGGGAGGATGGGGGCGTCAGCGGAGCCATTTAACCCGAGGGGAGCTGGGGCGGGGCCCGGGCACAGGGGGAGGTCGTCCTCGTCCTTCGGCCCTGCGCGCAGCTCCGGCTGGATGGTGGGGTAGGAGCTGTGTCCCTTGGACTGACCTGGGGTTCTAGGATCGTGGTGAGGCCCGGCTCGCTGGAGCGGGGTGGGGAAGGGATCCACTCATACAAACTTAACAGATACAGTGGTCCCCCCTCCCTCCATCGCCCTATCCCCCAGTGCCCCCCTCCCCTCCCCCGTCCGTCCCCATCTTACAGTGCCTCCCCCTCCCATCCCTGGAGCATCCTTTAATGTACATGCCAAACTCTCCTCCGGGTCCTTCTATCCAATCAGGTGCAAGGACCCAGAAGCATTTCCCTGTTCAATGTTCAACACACTATTGACCCCACAAAGTCTAGCATTTGCTAAAGTTACCAAGATCCTTGGAGGCAAGGGATTGACAGCCACAGTAGTGTTCCTATGCTTAAGGGGAACACAGGAAATGTTCATGGAAATGCCACTTGGCCCTTGTACGTCATCGGAGAGGAGGGCCCAGAGTACAGGCAGGCATGCACATTAAAGGATTTTCTGGGCATTGGGGGAAGGCACTGGGGAATCTAAAGGAAGGAGTGAGGGGAGGGGGAGCAGGTGGTCAGGGGGAGGAGGAGTGAGGGAGGGAACCGGTCTACCTATTAAGTTTGTATGCCCAGATATAATAATAAAAAATGTTAAAAAAAGAAAAGTAAAGAGGGAGGGGACTTTGAAAAGATGTCAGTGTGAAGGCATGGGCTAGATTAAGGCAAGATGGAAAGACAGAGAACACTAAGAAAAGTTAGAAAAGAAGAGCAGCCTCTCTCTGGTGTATGCTTAAGTGTCAAGTGAGAGTCAAAGTCAAGAGTTTCAGACAATTAGCATACTTTAATGCGAAATTTTGCCATATACAGAAAATATCCCTTCTTTATAGTGACATTCAAAATTATATTCCAATAAGTAAAAACTAGTTTTTAAGTAATAAATATATATGGCCCTTAAGAGATTGCTTCTTTTCCAGATAGGAACTTTTGGAGTTTTCTTGGTCTTCAATGAAAGGCTATTTTGGGGAGATCCAAGGGAAGACACTTTATGCTACTGAAGCCAGAAATGGTGAGTTCTTGGAGCGGCGACCTGAGCTAGGTTAGGAGAGCAATAATCCTGTATGCATGCCAGAGGACACTGCCTCTCCCCTCCCCATTGACAGTACCACTGTGTGGCTTTACATCTGAGTGTGCAAATCTTGTCATGTGAGCATCACCCCTTCTTGTCTGCTGTCACGTCTCCATCTTTGCCTGGCATCTTTGCAGCTCTTGGCTGTCACAACCAGCCTTCTCCTTGGGGTTGGAAATGTGAATCTGAAGGACAACAACTGTGTGTATGTGGGGGTGGGGGGGGAGAAGCATCTCCAGTTCAGGCCTGTGAGTGTTCTAGAAGCTCAGAACACTACTAGATTTTCCTAGGGCAAGCCTGCTACTAGTGTTGAGTTCTGGTCCCTCAGTCACAGGCAGCAGAGATAAAAAGCCTGCAGATGCATGAGGGCACGGAATGGGCAGCAGCAGAAAGCTTCCGAGACACCCATGACTCTTTGTAAGTCTGTGCCTCTGTTTTCCAACCCCCACACCCCGTTTCATCGATATACAGGTTCTCACTCTACTCAACTGTCTTAGAATTCACTCTGTAGCTCAGGCTGACCTCAAGCTTGCAGCAATTCTCCCAGTCATTAAGATTAGTATCTGTATCCTACCCTTGATACATGTCCCTTCTTGTGTCCCCATATTTGTTGCTGAAACATGGACTGGGGAGGAACTTGGACTACTTGGCACTGTACCCTTTCTTGATGGTAAACATTAGATGTAGGTTTCTTGGAGCACTTTTCCATGGAGGCTGTTGCAGTCTGCCTGCATAGTTGCTAATAAATGACCATCACACAGCTTAAAGGAACAAGGAGTTTACTTTCTTATGACAGTCCGGTTACAGTTCATAGTCCAGCTTGACAGGAGAGCACACACCAACACCAGGGCTGAGGGAAATGGCCACCATAATGGCTGAGAGATGGACAATCCTTACTTGCCAGACCAGCATGTCTGGCCAAGTGTACAGAAGGATGCCCACTCTCTCAACCAGCTCTGTGATTTATCCAGGGCCTAATCCCACCCACCATGGGCTGGGTCTTCCCCATCAACAAGACAATCTCCTTCAGGTTTGCTCTGGGCTTAACTCAACCATCAACTTTCTACAACTGTGCCCAGAGCTCAAACCCTCAACAGTCAATTTGACAACTGTGCTTTACTATGACAGAGGCCTCTCCCCATCCTGCGTCCTTTCACAGTATATGGTCCTCTCGGTATCATTTTAGGGTGAAATAAGAGAGAGAACAACATTTTTGTTCAAGTCTCAACTTAATCCAGTCATGGAAGCACAGCACTTCCTCAGGCACTACAGGTGGAAGAGGGGTTATTTACCATGCACAAAGCCCTTGAATTTATACTACATAAATAGTACATGATGTTAATTTTTTTATAATCCCAGCTCTGGGAAGAGGAGGCACGAAAATTGGTCAGTCATCCTTGGCTAAATATCTGTTCAGGTGAGCTTGGGCTTACATGAGTTGCTCTCTCAAAAAACAATAAAATTGGGCTGGAGAGATGGCTCATGGCTTAAGACTGTCTTTCAAGCAGAAAGTCCTGCGTTCCCATTCCCAATTCCATGTAAAAATGCCAGGTGGAAACAGAGACAACCTGCATTTCTGACCATGGTGTGCAGCACCTGGGAAATCCCAGAGAGAAGCAAGAAGGAGGTAGAAGCAATCCAGGATGATTCCCTGTGGGAAGCGGTTCCCACACAGGCACTCATTCACTCACTGACACATACACACAGCTGCTGGCTGTGATGAAAGCAGGTTCCAGTCATCCCCACCTCCGCCTCTACCCCCAGTGACTCAGCACGGGACAGGGAGATTGTCAGAAGCAGATCTCTCTTTATTGGGGAGAGAAAAGTAACTTTTATAGACAAAGGCCACCAAGGCACGAAACTGGCATCCAATTGTATCACAAGGTCAAGACATCCTACAGATGCTAATGGTCAAGTTCAATGTCAATCAGCACAGAGGACAGGTAGATACCTGAAAGCCAATTAGGGCTCTCTGTGAAGTGATCAGGTTACACCCAAGACCCTTGCCCCCAGTGCCATCTTTAGTCCCATGTGCTTGGCCATGCCCTGGGGCAAATCCTGGGCGGGCCTAACATCTCCCCCTTTTGTTTTTGTATGAGATGGTCCAGGAGGCTATCTGCGACCGAGCAGACCAAATGGTCTTGAGTGACTGTGCCTGTCTTACACGTGAAAAACCTCCCACCATGGTCTGACCCATCATGGGATCTTGTAGTCTCCAGGTATAATACTACAAGTCTTGTCTTAGGTTGATCCATGGTGGGGTTTCCACTTGCTCGTCTCTGGCTACCAGTCCTCTGTGTGAGGTTGGCTTTACCAACCTTGGGGGTTTGAGCCATACTTAAAGGCCTGTATTGCACATTTGACATGTACTGCACTTGACAAGTTAGCTAGACCAGAGAGATTTTTCCATTAGGCAGGAGTCATGCATATGGCGGAGAAGACAGTTTGGCATCAGCACCAGGCATGGCAGCAGGTGACTTTTCGGGGGCATGGCAGGGATAGTCAAGGGCCATAGGCGCCTGTAGTGTGGTCTCAAATGGAGTGCTGCTGAAAGATATGCTGAGAAAACACTTAAGCAATATAGTTATTAAAAGAACAATTTTTTAAGATGTTAGGTCAACCAGATTGATTCCATCCAGGCAAGGTATCAATCAGGCCTATAAGGATCACAGTTAACATTTTCCTTGAGCACATCGTGGATAGTTTCCTGACAGAAAGTTAGGTGGATAGGCTTCCCAGTATCTTTGGAACCTCAATTTAAGTTGTCCTTTTATAAAATTTAAAATTTAAAATGTTGATGGTAAATAATAGCAACCCCAGCTGTTGGTGCGGGCTTACTCCCCCTTTTTGTTTTTGTAATTGGCCCTTTACATATTGGTGATTTCTTTTAACAATGGCCTGTCCTCCAGATCGAATTTCGATCTACAGTCTCTTTTCCAATGAAGCCCTCTGCAGCACCTAGGGCATGGAATTGTAAGGGGCTTAGCCCCTCCTACCTACCTTGGCTTCCCTTCCTAGCCCTGAGGACACTCCCTCCTAAAATGCCCCACATGGCCACAATGAAAATAAACCCCATTGTTGGGTGTGGGCCAGTGCCTTTGTCTGTGTCTCCAGGGCTGCAGGGAGTGTCTGACTCTGGTGTTTTTGAGTCCCCACATCCTGGGAAGCAATAATCCAGGGGCCCATGGATCTCTCCTTAAGACCTGCACATGCTATTTTGTGGTCCCCATACATTCCTTCCAATACCAGCAATTTAGCAAATTGTTCCCTTAGAGGGTCTGGGGGAAGTTTACTATGGAGGCTTTTTTCCACCCGGTCAATGAACTCGGGGAGGGTCTCACTCGGTTTTTGTATAACGCCTGCTAAAGGCATTTCAGAAGGACGTTCATCTAGCTTTTTCCATGCCGCTAAACTTATCAAGCGGACTTGGTCTTGGTGTGGGGCTTCCATGGCTACCTGCTGGACCCCACATTCTTTCTTAAATAGTGCTGTCCACTTATTGAATGTGGGACTGGGGAGCATTGCTTTGGCCATATCCATTCAGTCCTTAGTAGTACAGGGTTGGTGAGCTAAATCTTGAAGGAGGGCCTCAACTCACGGAGAATTTGGACCATCTTCTAGCACGGCCTGCTTTAATTCTTTGAAATCTTTTGCTTCCCAAGGATACCACACTGCAGGGCGATTGCCTCCTGGATTTAAGTCAACAGGATAGGCTTGTACTTGATAAGCCTCAGCACACATGGGCTCCTGCCCTGGGTTCCCTGCTCTAGCCTGGGGGGGCCCAGTGTGCCCGCAGGCAGAGTCAGGACAGATTTTTGTTATGGGGTATGGAGGTGGGTCTCCTTCTAATTCTTCTCCATCCCTTTCCCTAGCCGAGTTAAATCCAGATACAGGGGACCACTCCCTGTTCTCAGAGCGCTGCTAACCTCTTCCCTTAGATAAAGGGAGCAGGGCACTCTCTCTGGCCACTTTCCCAAATACTTTCTGGGCTCTTGGAGCAGGCGCCGCCCTTCCTCACCTTGGGCAAGCGGCTGGCCCTCCCAAATGGGAAGCTCTGCTCCCTCAGGCATTGCTCCCTCAGGCATCTGCTTGTCCCCGCATGCCAGAACACCCACTGCTCTGCTTCTGCGGACCTCTGTACCCCAGCTGTGGGCAGCCTCATCTCAGCTGTGTATGGCTCCTCAGCCGCATGGTTCTACATCCCCAAGTGTCGCCCTGCTGCAGCCGTGTGCCGTCTCTCCACTGCCGCTGGTAATGGCTTCGGTACGGGTACCACGCACCTCTGTCTCAGCCCACAACTCTGTGTAACGTTCTCGGAGTTAGCACAGTGATGGGTTATCATTCTCTAAACAGCAGGCATGCCCACCATCCCCATGGTTTCCTGCACCCTGCCATGGTCCGGCAGTATGTCCTCCCAGCCTCAGCTCAGCGGGCCCACAGCTTTGCCTCCCTGGCCCAGCTCCAGGGTCTGACATGACTCCGCATCCCCGCAGGGCTCGTGGGTGGAGCCCCCTGCAGGGTGCCCAGGATGGCTTGTTGGCTCCAGCGGCTGGGGCCCACCTGGAGTTTCCCAGGGAGCTAGAAGCTGCTGCTGTGTGGGCTCCTCCCCCTCCCTCTTTGCCATTGCCTCTGGTGGAGGCTGGATTGGATCGGGAAGGAATGCTGCCTCAAGGGCAGAAACAATGCAGTAAAATCCTGGAGAAGGGGACACCCCAAAATGTTCTTCCCACTTCCTGGTTAGATTCTTTACCCCAGTCCAGGTGGTGGATGAAAACACTTTGTCCGTTTGGATCCAAGGTGCTAATTCAAGGGCTATTTGCCACATTTCTGAAATAGCAGAGCTTGCAACTTTTAAACCCTGGCTTTGTAGTATGGCCCCCAGTGCTGCTGGCACCTTTTTATCCTTGCACGTTGAATTCCCCATATTTCCCAAGTTTTCACTTATCCTGAAGCCTGCTTAGCTTCGTCTGATTTCAGAAATATCCCTTCGTGGTCACCACTTGTGGGAACCGGATCCCACACATGCACTCATTCACTCACACACACACACACACACACACACACACACAGCTGCTGGCTGTGATGAAAGCAGGTTCCAGTCATCCCCATCTCTGCCTCTACCCCCAGTGACTCAGCACGGGACAGGGAGATTGTCAGAAGCAGATCTCTCTTTATTGGGGGAAGAAAAGGAACTTTTATAGACAAAGGCCACCAAGGCACGAAACTGGCATCCAATTGTGTCACAAGGTCAAGACATCCTACAGGTGCTAATGGTCAAGTTCAATGTCAATCAGCACAGAGGATAGATAGATACCTGAAAGCCAATTAGGGCTCTCTGTGAAGTGATCAGGTTACGCCCAAGACCCTTGCCCCCAGCGCCATCTTTAGTCCCATGAGCTTGGCCATGCCCTGGGGCAAATCCTGGGCGGGCCCAACAATTCCCGAAGTCACCCTTATTCCTCCACAGGGACACATACACACACACACACACACACACACACACACACACACACACACACATTAAATAAATTTAAAAAAATTTAAAAATCAAAATCATCCTGAAATTCTTTTTTTTTTCAGATTTATATCGAATAATAATTTATTTTTCTTTTTCTGGTTTTACAAACTTAATAACCGGAAGTCCCAGCCCCTTCCCTTCCTACTCCCCCATCTGTTCACTAATCCATCCCTCTCTTCCCACCCTCTTACTTGTCCGCTTGTGTGGTTCCCAAGATTGCCTTCAGGTTGTCTGTTCTAGTAGGGGCTTAGGGCTCTGTGGCAGGTTAAGCGACCCTTCTGTGGGAAGACCCACAGATAGATACAATCCCCTTACTTGTCTAGCCCTAGCCACTAAGGTTCCCACTACATGTAGTTAAAATAATAATAAAAATTCGAAGAACCTAGAAATCTAGGGGATTTTATGTGCAGAATAACTCTGCAGATCTTCTTGAGAAACAAAGGAAATTATTGATTATGATTTTTCTGGTATAAGACTTACAATTCATAAAAAAATTCAAAAGAAAATTTCTGGTTTTGAATCTTCATTGAAAAAGCTGTATATGTTCAAATGTACATATTTATGGTTCAAATAAAATATTGTATTAAAAATGCATACATTTTTCTTTGTGAGTTCCATTTGAATTGTTTATAATTGTCTCATCAGATGTATAAATTGATGTAAATCATCACTTGCATTCTATTTCTATTTAGACTCATATTGTTTATACATTTTTTATTATTATTTCAGCTCATACAAAATTAATAGGTACACCAGTTCCCTCCCTCCCTCCTCCTCCCTTCGAACCCCCTGCTCCCCCTCTCCTCACCCCTCCCTCCCAATCCCCCAGTGCCTCCCGATCCAATTCCCAGAGAGTCCTTTCTTGTGCATGCCTGACTCTCCTCTGAGCCCTACTCTCATATGACGTACAAGGACCCAGTGGCATATCCCTGAACCCTTTCCCGTGTTCCACTTAAGCATAGGAACACTACTGTGGCTGCCAATCCCTTGCCTCCAAGGATCTTGGTGCCTTAAGCAGATGCTAGACTTTGTGAGGTCAATAGTGTGTTGGACATTGCGCAGGACATGCAAAGTCCAATTATGATTGCTTCGGCCAAAACTTGTGTGGAGTATCTTGCATATCATTGCTCCTCCCATCCTGGTGCTCTTACACTCTTACTGCCCCCTGTTCCGCAAATTTCCCTGAGCTTCAGGATGGGGAGAGATTAGTCTGGCCGAGTTCTAAGTGGTTGATACAGAGTCTCTGAAGTTCTGGATTGTGGTTTGTTGATTTTCTTTTGCAGTTTTGCTGCTCCTGCAATGCCCTTCACTCCATCCTTCTAGGCACTGTATGTCATCCCCTGGCCAGAGACAAAAAGCTGTTAAACTGGAGTCTTATTATAAGAGCACATTCAAGGGTAGATGTAATAAAAGTAGGAAACCTCAGTGAGGGAGGGGTTAATCACCCATTTGCAAAATGGTTACTTTTTATCTGCCAGACTATGTGCCCTCCCCTTCTGGTGAGATCAAACCCCCTTAGTTGTAAATGATCAGTCTGTGAACTTAACCAGGTGTCACATTACTTACTTGCACTCCTTAATGGAGGCCTATTTTCTCTACTGTAACATGGTCACTTCTCTCCTTGTTTCTGGTGTGGCCCTCCAACCCCATCCCTCCTGTTCATAATCCTTGTAATTACTGTACGTAATACATAGATTTACCTATGAGTGTCTCAAGGTGGGCTGGGTGGGTTTGGTACTAGGAGCCACCTGTTAGGGCGTACATACAGCGCTTAATTTTCTGTGTCTGGGATACTTCACTCCATATAATTGTTTCTAATCCCATCCATTTCCCGGCAAATTCCATTAATTCATCATTTTTGATGGCTGAGTCGTACTCCATGGTATAGATGTACCACATTTTTCCCTATCCACTCGTCAACTGTTGGACATTTGCGTTGATTCCATGACTTTGCTATTGGAAAGAGTGCTGCTATGAACGTGGTCGTGCTTGGGCTATCGAGGTGAATTTTTGCTGTATGGGGGGTGATTCCCAAAAGTGGAATCCTACGGTCATATGGCATTTCAATCTTTAATTTCTTTAAGAGTCTCCAGGCGGCTGGCCAGAGTGGCTGTATGAGCCTGCATTCCCCCAGCAATGTCGGAGAGTTCCCCTCTCTCCACATCCTCTCCAGCATTTGTTGTTGTTTGTATTGTGGATTTTTGCCATCAGAACCACGGTGAGATGGTATCTCAGGGACGTTTTCATTGGCATTTCCCTCATGGCTAAGGAGGTGGAGCAATTTTTGAGATATTTGTTCGACATTTTAATTTTATCCCTGGTAAAGTTTCTTTCACGTTCCACGACCCATTTTTTAATTGAGCCATTTGTTTCCTTAGTGTTTAGTTTTCTAAGTTCTTTGTGCACTCTGGATAATAGAGCTCGATCAGATATGTGCTTAGTGAATTTTTTCTCCCATTCTGTGGGTTGCCTTTGAGCTCAGACACCATCACTTTTGAGGGTGGACAGAGTTCAAGGGTCTTGCTATGTAGCATGGTTTATAGAGCAACACCGTGTCAAAAAAAAAAAAAAACCTAAAAGTATAGAACAAATGTTCAAAGTTGTAACATGATGAAAGATCACTTGTTTTGTGAAGGACACTCTGTACTAGCAGACATGACAGAGAAAAGGTGGTGACAGATTTACTAGAGATACAGTTTGAGACACAACTATCTTCTGCCTCCTACAAAACTGTGAAGGTCACTGCAATCCCTGCCCAGCTTAACACTCATATTCAAGTATTTTCATGCATTCCCCTACTCAGAATACTTTCCCCTAGCTCTAAGGATTCTACTTGCTAGTTTCACACACAGGAGTGTTTAGCTGGGTGGCCGGGGACGCGCACGCTTGGAAAGGAAGCATGTCACCCGAGGTTGTTTTGAGGCTTCATACTGCACATACACTGCTGTACGGATGGTTATTCTCGACCAAACCTTTTCCCCCCACCTTGGATAGAAGTCACTTAGGAGCCTATCCGTTTACCACAACAGAGGACGCAATAAAATCAACAGTGAACCGATGATTTTTTTTTTAAACATTAAAATTCCCAAAATTCCTAAGAGTCTTCTTACAGGACACTCAAAAATTTTTCCCATTAAGCATGGAAGTAACTTTTTAAAAAAGATAAAACTCATAAACTTAAGAAAAACACACTGCACAGTAGACAATTTCTTTGTGAAAAGTTTACTGAAGTATGCGCTTCTGTTTCTATTCTATTTCAGGAATCCAGTACAAGATGATTTCCTATTCTATTGAGTTTTTCATCATAGCCTCTGAAATTTCGAATGTCCAGACAATATTTTTCCAATCTTGTAAACTCAAAGACCTAACTCCCTGTTTCCTGCCATACGAATAGGAATCGTTTTCCTCAACCCCCTGGTTAACATGGGTTGGCTCTAATATGGGCAGCTTGTTGTGGTGCAGCCTTATTCTTGCAACACCATCCCTTATATTGGAAGACACGTGGAAGATATTCTCCACAGTAGGAGAGAATGAATTTGGATCCATCACGAAGTCAAAATAGGACATGGGAGTGTCAGGATACCTCTCAAAGTAGTTTTGCAACAATCCCAAGATTCTCTTCACTTCTTTTCTGTCGTGTCTTCATTCGCATTCGGGTCAAGCTTCCTCAACTTGGTGGGCATATCCCCATTTCCTTCCATTCTGCGAGCTCTGCGGTGATTCTCCAGCTGGGGCCTCCTTGCAGAGCGTTCTGCCTTGAAGGAGCCAACGATAAAGTGGAAGGTCTCGGCTCGCAGGATCCAGGACTTGGCTTCCTTCTGCACGTTTCCCCAGAAGAAAAGGGCTTCGCTCTCATCGCAGTCACTCAGATGCTTGCCCTTGTCTTTCATCCAATTCAGGCCCATAAATGCAAACAGAACGTCACCAAACGCAACGTGATTAAAAGCGCTCATGTGGGAATTTAAGTGCTTTGCTTTTTCTTTAGCCAAGTCCGCGGCCAAAAGCAGGAACTGGGCGTCGAGGGCCGCTTCCCTCGTCCGGCTCACCCCTTGGAACAGGACGTTGGCTTCCTCCAGGGCCTCGGTGAGCAAGTCGCTGGCCGTGTTGACGATGTCTTCCCGGTTCTGCTGCAAGCTGTGGATGAGCTGCCGGTACTGCCTGCGGATGCTGCGACACTTCTCTCGATCCACCGCCTGCTCCAGCAGGTCGGGGTACAGACAGGGCATTCGCCACCGGAGCTCGGCGGGGTAGCGGCGGAGCGGCAGCGGCGCCTGCCGCGGCGGCGGCTCTTCCTCCTCCTCCAGCGGCCGCCGGGAGCACGGGCGAGCGGGGACGGCCGCGGCGCGCTCCTCGCGGCGTGCTTCGACGGGCTTCAGCGGGGGCTGCTCTTCAGCCATGCTGACCGACGCCGCGCAGCGCTCCGCTCGCCCAGGCTGGCGAAGATGCCAACCCGCGGTGCGGCGGAGACGGTCGTTGACCGCGCGCCCACCAGCACGCACGCTGCATCCGCCTGGACCAACAGTTTAATATTGAAGAGAATTGTTATTATTGGAAACAGACTGTGCTGTCATTTATTTCATAGAGAAGAATTTTGATCTTTGGAGCTCGAGTTTGCGTAACCTTTGATGATGAACACATTTTGAAATATTTGATGTCAACAAACAATTTGGAGTTCAGGAAATTATACTCTATCACGAAAACGGTATCATACTAGAATGAAAATTATTCTTATTAAGAAATAATCCAAATTAATATTATTTTTAAATTCATTAAATCCAAATATGTTTCTGGAGCAAACACTTTTGGGGGTTTAGCCTTTTATTTTATTTTATTTTTTTAACATTTTTTATTATTATTTCCGCTCATACAAACGTAATAGGTACACCGGTTCCCTCCCTCCCTCCTCCTCTTCCCGACCCCCATGCTCCCCCTCCCCTCACCCCTGCCTCCCCATCTCCCATTGCCTCCCGCCCCAGTACCCAGAGAATCCTTTAATGGGCATGCCAGACTCTCCTCTGGGCCCTCCTCTCCGATGACGTTCAAGGACCCAGTGGCATTTCCCTGAACCCTTTCCTGTGTTCCCCTTAAGCACAGGAACACTACTGTGGCTGTCAATCCCTTGCCTCCAAGGATCTTGGTGCCTTTAACAAATGCTAGACTTTGTGGGGTCGATAGCGTGTTGGACGTTGCGCAGGGCATGCAAAGTCCAATTGTGATTGCTTGGACCCTAACTTCTGTGGAGTATCTTGCATATCATTCCTCCTCTCATCCTTCTTCTCTTACAATCTTACCATCCCCACTTCTGCAAATTTCCCTGAGCTTCAGGATAGGGAGAGATTAGGCTGGCCTAGTTCCAGGTGATTGATATAGAGTCTCTGATGTTCTGGATTATGGTTTTCCTGATTTTTTTTTCAGTTTTGTTGCTCTTGCAATGCCCTTGGCTCCACCCTGATGGATATTGGATGTCACCCCCTGGCCAGAGATAAAAACCTGTTAAAATCGAGTCTTCTCATAAGAGTATATTCAAAGGAATGCAGATGTAATAAAAGTAGGAAACTGCAGGGAGGGAGGGGTCAATCACCCATCTGCGAAATGATTACTTTCTCTCTGCCAGACTATACGCCCTCCACTTCTAGTAAGATCACACCCCATCAGTTGTAAATGATGAGGAAGGAAAGTCTGTGAACTTAACCAGGGGTCTCATTACTTACTTGTGTCCTTGATGATGGCATATTTTCTCTGCTGTAACATGGTCCCCTCCCTCTGTTACTGGTGTGGCCCTCCTTCCCCATCCCTCCTGTTCATAATCTTAGCAATTCCTGTAGTTATTACAGAGATTTATCTTTGAGTGTCTCTAAGTGGGTCCGTACTAGGAGCCACTTATTATTGAATACATATAGTGCTTAATTTTCTGTGTCTGGGATACGTCACTCCATATAATTGTTTCTAATCCCATCCATTTCCTGGCAAATTCCACTAATTCATCATTTTTGATGGCTGAGTAGGACTCCTTTGTATAGATGTACCACATTTTCCCTATCCACTCCTCAAATGTTGGACATTTGCGTTGATTCCATGACTTTGTAATTGTAAACAGCGCTGCTCTGAACATAGTCGTGCTTGGTCTACCGAGGTGAATTTGCTGTATGGGGGGTGATTCCCAAAGGTGGAATCACACGGTCATATGGCATTTCAATCTTTAATTTAAGAATATCCAGGTGGCTCACCAGAGTGGCTGTATGAGCCTGCATTTCCACCAGCAATGTAGGAGAATTCCCCTCTCTCCATATCCTTTCCAGTACTTGTTGTTTTTTGTATTGTGGATTTTTGCCATCAGAACGAGGGTGAGATGACATCTCAGGGACGTTTTGATTTGCATTTCCCTGATGGCTAAGGAGGTGGAGCAATTTTTAAGATATTTATTATACATTTTAATTTCATCCCTGGTAAAGTTCCTTTTACGTTCCAGGACCCATTTTTTAATTGAGCCATTTGTTTCCTTAGTGTTTAGTTTTCTAAGTTCTTTGTGCACTCTGGATAATAGAGCTCGATCAGATATGTGCTTAGTGAATTTTTTCTCCCATTCTGTGGGTTGCCTTTGAGCTCGTGTGACAATCTCTTTATCTGAACAGAAGCTCTTTAATTTCACAAGATCCCAACTGTTGAGAGTTGGTAGCAGTGACTGTGCCATTGGATGTCTGTTTAGGAAATGTTGGCCTAGCCCAATCAGCTCGAGGGAATTCCCTATCCTTTCAACTATGCTTTTTATAGTCTCTGGCCTTATATCAAGGTCCTTGATCCATTTGGAATTAAGTCTTGTACATGGTGACAAGTACGGGTCCAGGTTTAATCTTCTGCATGTGGAGATCCAGTTTTGCCAGCACCATTTGTTGAAGATGCTGTTCTTTTTCCATTGGATTCTTTGGGCCCCTTTGTCAAAGACCAAATGGCTGTAATTTTGTGGGCTTATATCTAGGTCTTCAATCCTTATCCATTGATCTGTGTGTCTATTTTGGAGCCAGTGCCAGGCTGTTTTTATAACTATGGATTTGAAATATAGACTAAGGTTTGGATGGTAATACCTCCAGCAGTGTTTTTGTTACTCAGAATTGTCTTTGCTATCCTGGGTCTTTTGTGCCTCCATATGAACTTTGAGATTGTTTGGTCAACTTCTTTGAAGAATTGCTTTGGGATTTTAATTGGTATAGCATTGAATTTGTATATTGCCTTTGGTAGGATGGTCATTTTTACGATGTTGATTCTGCCAATCCAGGAACATGGGAGGTCTTTCCACCTTCTGGTGTCTTCTGCAATTTCTTTCTTAAGGGTTTTAAAGTTTTCATTGTAACGGTCTTTTACCTCCTTTGTTAGGTTTATACCAAGGTATTTCATTTTTTTAGGGGCTATAGTGAATGGGATTGTTTCTCTCAAGGCTTTTTCACTTCTTTCATTCTGGCCATATAGGAAGGCCTCTGATTTTTGCACATTTAATTTGTATCCTGCCATCCTGCTGAACTTCTCAATTAGTTCCAGGAGCTTCCTGGTGGAGTTTTTGGGATCACTCAGGTATAAGATCATGTCATCTGCAAATAGGGATAGCTTGACTTCTTCCTTGCCGATTTGAATCCCTCTTGTGTCCCTTTCTTGTCTTATGGCTTCAGCTAACACTTCAAGTAAAATATTGAATAGAAGTGGTGAGAGTGGACACCCTTGTCTAGTTCCTGATCGAAGTGAGAATGCTTCCAATTGTTCCCCATTGAGCATAATCCTTGCTGTGGGCTTGTTGTATATAGCTTTTATTATATTGATAAAGGTTCCTTCCATTCCTACTGTCTCTAGCGTTTTGATCATAACGGGCTGTTGGATCTTGTCAAAAGCTTTTTCTGCATCTATTGAGAGTATCATGTGGTCTTGGACTTTGGACTGGTTTACATGATGAATTACATTTATTGATTTGCGTATGTTGAACCAACCTTATGTACCGGGGATGAAGCATACTTGGTCCCCGTGAATCAGCTTTTTAATATGTTTTTGAATCCGATTTTCTAAGACTTTGTTGAGAAACTTTGCGTTTGTGTTCATCAGAGAGATCGGCCTATAGTTTTCTTTTTTAAGTGAGTCTTTATAGGTTTTGGGATTAAAACGATATTAGCTTCATAGAAGGAATTTGGTAGTGTTCCTTCCTTTGCTATTTGATGGAACAGTTTAAGGAGTATTGGTGTTATTAACTCCTTAAATGTCTGGTAGAACTCTGTGCTGAATCCATCTGGTCCAGGACATTTTTTGGTGGGAAGATTCGAGATTACTTCCTCAATTTCCTTTTATGTCATAGGACTATTTAAATAATTCACAACCTCCTGATTCAATTTAGGTAAGTTGTGTTTACTTAGAAATTCATCCATCTCTTTTGTGTTGTGAAACTTCACAGAGTATAAGTTTTTGAAATATGATGTTATAATTCTCTGGATATCTTGGGTATCAGTAGTGATAACTCCATGTTCATTTCTGATTTTGTTAATTTGGGTTTACTCTCTCCTGCTTTTGGTGAATTTAGCTAGGAGTGTATCAATCTTATTGATTTTTTCAAAGAACCAGCTTTTTGACTGGTTGATTTTTTCTATTGTTTTCTTAATCTTGATTTCAGATATTTCTCCCCTTAGTTTGCTAATCTCCTCTCTTCTACTACATTTGGGATCAGATTGCTCTAGTTTCTCTAAAGCTTTAAGCTGCATTGTTAAGTTGATTATTTCTGATGTTTCCATTTTTGTGATGTAGGCATTAAGAGCTATGAACTTACCTCTTAGAATAGCTTTCATTGTGTCCCAGAGATTTTGGTAAATTGTATTTTCGTTATCATTCACTTTCAGGAAATCTTGAATTTCCTTTTTAATTTCTTCCTGAATCCAGTTCTCATTCAGTATCGTATTGTTAAGTTTCCAGGAGTTAGTGTACTTTCTCTTGTTTGATGTGTTGTGGATGTCCAGCTTTAGGCCGTGGTTGTCTGATAGGGCACAGGTTAGAATTTCAACTTTTTTGTATATGTGTAGATTTGTTTTGTTGCCCAATATGTGATCTATTTTGGAGAACGTTCCGTGTGCTGCTGAGAAAAGTGTGTATTCTTTGGTGCGTGGGTGAAAAGTTCGATAGAGATCTGTAAGGTCCATTTCTTTAAGGGTTTGATTAAGTTCCAAAGTGTCTCTGTTAAGCTTTTGACCTGTTAATCTATCCCATGTTGAGAGCGCAGTGTTGAAGTCCCCAAGAATTATTGTTTGGGGGTTGATTTCTTGCTTTAGACGCTGTAGGGTTTTCTGAAAGAATGTGGAGGGGCCTGTATTGGGTGCATATAGGTTCAGTATTGTGAAGTCTTCCTGGGGAATTGTAACTGTGACTAAAATGTAGTATCCATCCCTGTGTCTTATGATTTTCTTTGGTTTGAAGTCCACTTTGTCTGATAGCATAATGGCTACCCCTGCCTGTTTTCTGCTTCCATTTGCTTGTAGAATTATTGACCAGCCTTTTATTTTTAGAGCGTGCCTATCTTTTGTGGTGAGATGGGTTTCCTGCAGGCAGTAGATTGATGGATTGTGATTTTTAATCCAAGTTTGTAATCTGTGTCTCTTGATCGGTGAATTAATTCCATTAACATTTAGTGTTATAATGGAGAAACTATTTTTAAATCCAGACATTTATTATGTTTAGTAGTTTTTATAAGTATATTGCTTCACTTTTAATGGTGTTATATTTGCCTTCTGTTCTCCTGGATATGCCTGTTTTTTTCTTCACGCTTGAGTATCATTTCTAGCATTTTTTGAAGGCCTCGTTTGGTGGACATGTATCCCTTCAAGTTGTCTTTGTGCTGGAAAATTTTTCTTTCTCCCTCGATCATGACGCATAGTTTTTGCAGTGTAAATCAGCCTGGGTTGACATTTTTGCTCATTCAATACTTGAAGTATGTCACTCCAAGCTCTTCTTGCTTTTACTGTTTCGACTGAGAAGTCATTTGTTATTTTAATTGGTTTACCTTTAAAAGTGACTTGTTTTTTCTCCCTTGAAGCTCTCAGCACCAGTTCTTTATCTTGAATGTGGAGTGTTTTAACTATTATTTGCCATGGCGAGCTTCTGTTTTGGTTGTATCTGTTTGGGGTGCGGAATGCCTCTTGTATATGGATGGGCCTCTCTTTTTTTATATGAGGAAAGTTTTCCTTGATGATCGTTTGAAAAATTTCCTCCGGGGTGGTATTTTGAGATTCTTGCTCTGGTATTCCATGAATACGCATGTTAGGCTTCTTCAAGGTGTCCCATATCTCTTGGATATTTCTCTCAAGTATCTTTTTGGCTTTAACAACCTCTTCCATTGAGCTGGTTAGTACTCCCACTTTATCTTCAAGTTCTGAAATTCTGTTTTCTGCTTCTTTAGTTCTGTTGATAAGACTCTCTGTAGAGTTCTGGGTTAAAGATAACTTGTCTTGTAGCTCAGTTTTGAACTCTGCTTGAGTCTGTTTTAACTGCTCTGTGCCTGTTTTTGTTTCTTGCACTGTTTTTCTCAACTCCTCCAAGTGTCTGTTGTGTTCCTCTTCAAAGCGATTGATTCGATTATGTAATTCCTCCCGGATTTCCTCTTTCATAGTATTGAACATGGTAATGATCATATTTTGAAAGTCGTTATCCTGGGTCAGGCTTTCTTGGCCTTTTTCCCAGGGTTTGTTCTGGTTGGAGTCTAACATTATGGGATTAATTTCTTCAGTGGGAAATTTGTTTACTTGAGTGTTGCTTCTCATGGATTATGCACATTGACTTTGGCATTGTCGTTTTAACTCTTAAGATCTTTCAATTTCACTAAACTGAATTATTTGCCCTGGGGTTCTGGGGGTGGGCAGGGACAGAGCTTACCTAGGTCACGAGTGAGGCCTGGCTGGACTGCGCAGGCGTCCAGACTGGCGGAGCGGGGTGGGGTAGAGGGAGGATGGGGGCGTCGGCGTGAAGCTATTTAACCCGAGGGCAGCTGGGGTGGGGCCCGGGTGCAGGGGGAGGTCCTCCTAGTCCCTCGGCCCTGCCCATGTCTCCAGCTGGATGGTGGGAGTCGGAGCCGGGTCCCTTTGGGCTGACCTGGGGTTCTGGTGGGCGGGCACAGGCAGGGCTACACAGGCAGGGCTTACCTTGGTTGCAGGGTGAGGCCCGGCTGGACCGCGCGGGTCCAAACCGGTGGAGCGGGGTGGGGTAGAGGGAGCGGATTGTGATTTTTAATCCAAGTTTGTATTCTGTGTCTCTTGATTGGTGAGTTAATTCCATTAACCTTTAGTGTTATAATGAAGAAACTATTTTTAATTCCAGACATTTATTATGTTTAGTAGTTTTTATAAGTATATTGCTTTGCTGTTAATGGTATTATATACTTCCCTTCTGTTCTCTCGGATATGCCTTTTTTTTCTTCATGCTTGAGTATCATTTCTAGCATTTTTTGAAGGCCTCGTTTGGTGGACATGTATCCGTTCAAGTTGTCTTTGTGCTGGAAAATTTTTCTTTCTCCCTCGATCATGACGAATAGTTTTGCAGGGTAAATCAGCCTGGGTTGACATTTTTGCTCCTTCAATACTTGAAGTATGTCTCTCCAAGCTCTTCTTGCTTTTACTGTTTCGACTGAGAAGTCATTCATTATTTTAATAGGTTTGCTTTTAAAAGTGACTTGTTTTTCTCCCTTGAAACTCTCAGCACCATTTCTTTATCTTGAATGTGGAGTGTTTTAACTTTTATTTGCCATGGTGAGCTTCTATTTTGGTCATATCTGTTTGGGTTGTAGAATGCCTCTTGTATACATATGGGCCTCTCTTTTTTTATATGAGGAAAGTTTTTCTTGATGATCATTTGAAAAATTTCCTCAGGGGTGGTTTTTTAAGATTCTTGCTCTGGTATTCCATGAATACTCATGTTAGGCTTCTTCAGGGTGTCCCATATCTCTTGAATATTTCTCTCAAGTATCTTTTTGGCTTTAACAACCTCTTCCATTGAGCTGGTTAATACTGCCACTTTATCTTCAATGTCTGAAATTAGTTCAAGGTCTGCTTCATTAGTTCTGCTGATAAGACTCTTTGTGGAGTTCTGGGTTGAAGATAACTTGTCTTGTAGCTCATTTTTAAACTCTGTTTGAGTCTGTTTTAACTGCTCTATGCCTGTTTTTGTTTCTTATACTGTTTTTCTCAACTCCTCCAAGTGTCTGTTGTGTTCCTCTTCAAAGTAATTGATTCAATTATTTAATTTCTCCCAGATTTCCTCTTTCATAGTATTGAACATGGTAATGATCATATTTTGAAAGTCGTTATCCTGGGTCAGGCTTTCTTGGCCATTTCCGTGGGTTTGTTCTGTTTGGAGTCTTAACATTATGGGATTAATTCCTTCAGTGGGAGATTTGTTTACTTGAGTGTTGTTTCTCATGGATTTGCACTTTGACTTGGGCATTGTCGTTTTAACTCTTGAGATCTTCTTTCATTTTCTGTGCGCATTTCACTGAACTGAATTATTTGCCCCGGGGACCTGGGGGTTGCCGGGGACAGAGCTTACCTAGGTTTATGTGAGTCCCAGCTGGACAACACGCATCCTGGGTGGCGGAGTGGGGAAAGGGAAAATGGGGCATCAGCAGGGCGCTATTTAACCTGGGGGAGCTGGGGCCGGGCGAGCGCAGGGGGTTCTC
This sequence comes from Typhlomys cinereus, assembly GCA_023101885.1. Lineage (NCBI taxonomy): Eukaryota > Metazoa > Chordata > Mammalia > Rodentia > Platacanthomyidae > Typhlomys > Typhlomys cinereus. Next base: position 32,244 of record JALPQD010000647.1, read on the forward strand.
CTCCCCACCCTGCCCGGCTCCAGCTCCTGCTGGCTGGTGGGACGAGCTGGGTCTCTTGGGCTGCCTGGGGTTCTGGGGGTGGGCGGGGGCGGAGTTTACCTAGATGGTGGTGAGTCCCAGCTGGACCCTGCCCGCATCCTGGATGGCGCTGTGGGGAAAGGGGGGTTCAGCATTTTAGAAGGAACCTTTTTTCTCCTTATTCCTTTAGAAAAATCCGAGATTTAGTGTATATTATAGAAAGAATTCTAAGAAAGCTTGTAGATTAATAAATGACAAAAAGCTTTAAAACCACTGCAGCAGGAGCCATGGAAGAAATAACCCCAATAATAATTAGAATTCAACAGTGTTTGTCCAGGTATCATTTAGACAATTACTCCAACTATTAGTTACATATTAACCCTGCAATAAATAGCTGATTAATAAATGGTAACCCTGTAATAAACAGAATCATGACACGACTTTTGGAAAAAAATTTACCTTTAAAAGAAAACTTAGAAATAGGGCTTGAAACACAGAAAGTACTAAGTCATGATATTAAACATTGTCAAAGAGATCATAACTAGTTGTAGTTAAAACCTTTGTGCATGTAAAAATAGCTCTGCATATTCATACATACTCAGACACATCCACATGCATGTACACATCTTAAGCAGCAGGTATTTAGCACTTTATAAACCTTCAACAGTGACAGTGAGTATTTGCTTTTGAATACAAAGCAAATAGATACGAAATATGTAAGTGTATTGTAGCCACTCTGTTCTCTAAAAATGTATGTTATTACAGAAATGTGCCAGTCACATTTATCATGTACAATGTAGTACTAAAAGTGAGACTTGGGGAGATGAGTGTTGGGAAAACTGTCGGCCATACAAGGGTGACCATATGAAGTCAAATTTACAAATACAATAAAAAAATCTGACTGCAGTAGCACACATTTTTAAGTCCAGTGCTTCTATGGTAAGATGGTTGGAAAGACAGAAGATTTCCCCAGTATCTTGAGGGTGCTTAGGCCTTGTGTACATGGTAGAAAATAAGAGACTGAACCTCAGAAAAGGTTAGAGGTTACAATGACACCTCTCACCCTGACATGTATACCAGACTTTGCCACTTGCATATTCAAACTGTGACACATGAACATACACATACATTAAACAGACACACAACAAACAACAAAAATAATAAAATAATATGAAAAGTAAAAGCTAGCAAGAATCCTTCTACATGTAGAAACAGAAGAAAGCACCAGAAACTAAAAGTAACAGGAGAGCTACACTAGCCTAAATATGTCAGTCTGCTGTAGTTCTCCAGCATCACGACGCTGTAGAGGGTCTTCTGAGCAGCATCCAGGTACAGTCACTACTGCCAGGTAAAGTCCAATGGGATGTCCTCAAATGATACTGAGTCCTGTAACAAAACATGTCTCGTCAACACAATTTCTCAGCTTTGGGTACAGAAAATGGGAACTTGCTGTACTTTCTATGGGTGCTAACAGTGTTATGTAGAATACAATATTTGATTTTAACCAGGGGAGAAATAGAACAAACACATTGCTTGTGCTAACACAACAATTCACGAAAGCATGGTTTAAAGAACTTTTCAAGCAATTACAATAAGAACCCGATGTTCATGCAATTCTACAGGAATCCCAGACCCACCAAGCCTGCCCACTCATGGAAGATCTTCTGTCAAACATGGTCAATTTCAAAGAATACAGAATAAACTCCAACATTAGGGAACTAAGAGATCAGGGCACATGGAAAACTGCATGGTTCTGAAAAAGCATAATATTTCAAGGGTGCATGTAACCAATTTCATAGTTCAAAATCCCAAGATGTGACACAGAAAAGGGTTAGAGAAAGTACAAAGATTTCCATGGGGTCAATGACTATGCACACGTTTCTTCTTATGTGTTCACAAACAGAATTTGGTTCTTCAAAAGCCTGCTGCATGACACAAAGAAAAAAATGAAAAAGAACTGTCTGTTTGAAACATACTATGAAGAAGAAAGTAAATGGACTTACTGTATAAAGGGAACATTAATGTACAAAAATGGACGAATGGAAATTCATGTAGGAAATTGGCATTTTAGGAAAGTATTTCCAGACCTAGGTGACACATTTGAGACCCTGCTTCTCAAAGTCTTAGAAAGTTCAGTGTAAACAGGTGACCCATAGCAGGAAGTGAAATGAAAAACGGAAGATTACTCAGACTTCAAATCCTGCATTCCTCACAGTAGAGGGAATGTTGGTGTGGGAACTGGAATATACGTGAGCAGCAGAACATTCTAGTAAATGGGAGTGTATTGCTGGTGCATCCGGAGACATGAAGTCCTATCTCTCCTCTCTTTGTCCCTCTCTTTTGTCCTTGTTGGTTCTTCCAGGATCCATTTAGCATGAAACCCTTACATTGCTGACCTCTCTTCTACACAGTCATCTTTGTATTTGGGAAGCTCCACGCTTCTGATTCAGCAGGTGAAGATCTTTCCAAAGTTCTCAACACAGGTGAAGAAGCCAGGATTCTGGACTTTGCCACAGAAAAGAATTTCAGGATGATTTTGATTTTTAAATTTTTAAAAATTTATTTAATGTGTGTGAGTGTGTGTGTGTGTGTGTGTGTGTGTGTGTGTGTGTGTGTAAGAAAGCACTATTTGTCCCAGTGGAGGTACAAGGGTGACTTCGGGAATCATCTTGGATTGCTTCTGCCTCCTTCTTGCTTCTCTCTGGGATTTCCCAGGTGCTGCACACAATGATCAGAAGTGCAAGCTGTCTCGGTTTCCACCTGGCATTTTTACATGGAATCAGGAATGGGATCTCAGGACTTTCTACTTGAAAGACAGTCTTAAGCCATGAGCCATCTCTCCAGCCCAATTTTGTTGTTTTTTGAGAGAGCAACTCATGTAAGCCCAAGCTCACCTGAACAGGTATCTAGCCAAGGATGACTGACTAATTTTCTTGCCTCCTCTTCCCAGAGCTGGGATTATAAAAAAATTAACATCATGTACCATTTATGTAGCGTGTGCATAAATTCAAGGGCTTTGTGCATGGTAAATAATCCCTCTTCTACCTGTAGTGCCTGAGGAAGTGCTGTGCTTCCATGACTGGATAAAGTTGAGAAATGAACAAAAATGTTGCTCTCTCTCCTATTTCACCCTAAAATGATACCGTGAGGACCATATACTGTGAAAGGATGCAGGATGGGGAGAGGCCTCCATGCAAAAGTGCTCCAAGAATCCTACATCCAATGATTACCATCCAGAAAGTGTGCAGTTCCAACTACTCCAAGTTCCTCCCCAGTCCTTGTTTCAGCAACAAATATGGGGACACAAGAAGGGACATGTATCAAGGGTAGGACACAGATACTAATCATAATGACTGGGAGAATTGCTACAAGCTTGAGGTCAGTCTGAGCTACAGAGTGAATTCTAAGACAGTTGAGTAAAGTGAGAACTTGTATATGGATGAAACGGGGCAGGGAGGTTGGAAAACAGAGGCACAGGCTTACAAAGAGTCATGGGTGTCTCAGAAGCTTTCTGCTGCTGCCCATTCCCTGCACTCGTGAATCTTCAGGCTCTTTTCTCTGTTCCCTGTGACTAAGGGACCGGAACTCAACACTAGTAGCAGGCTTCTCCTAGGAAAATCTAGTACGGTTCTGAGCTTCTAGAACACTCACAGGCCTGGACTGGAGACTTTTCTGCCCCCCCACCCACCCACCACATACACACAGTTGTTGTCCTGATTCACATTTTCAACCCCAAGGAGAAGGCTGGTTGTGACAGTCACGAGCTGGAAAGATGCCAGGCAAAGATGGAGACGTGACAGCAGACAAGGAGGGGTGGTGCTCACATGACAAGATTTGCACACTCAGATGTAAAGCTGCACAGTGGTAGTGCCAATGGGGAGGGGAGAGGCAGTGTCCTCTGGCATGCATACAGGATTATTGCTTCCCTAACCTAGCTCAGGTCGCCACCCCAAGAACTCACCGTTTCTGGCTTCAGTAGCATAAAGTGTCTTCACTTGGATCTCCCCAAAACAGCCTGTCATTGAAGACCAAGAAAACTCCAAAATTCCTACATGGAAAAGAAGCAATCTCTTACAGGCCATATATATTTATTATTTAAAAATTAGGTTTTACTTATTGGAATATAATTTCAAATGTCACTACAAAGAAGGGATATTCTCTGTATATGGAAAAATTTCACATTGAAGTCTGCTAATTGTTCTGAAACTCTTGACTGTGACTCTCACTTGACGCTTAAGAATACACCAGAGAGAGGTTGCTCTTCGTTTCTAACTCTTCTTAATATTCTCTGTCGTTCCATCATGCCTTAATCTAGCCCATGCCTTCACACTGACATCTTTTCAAAGTCCCCTCCCTCTTGAGAAGTGTCCTGCACTCCTTGATCCCATCCTAATCTGCTCCTTGGTCAGAGCCCTTCTTTTTCAATCTTAATTCTTCAGATTGGTACAGACTGCACCCCCTCCTCACCACCCCACTAACTCCCCCCACTATAAAGTCACTTCTTCCTTACTCTCCCATCTCCTTGTCTAGGGAATTGCCTTCCCCCTCAGACCAGTGGAGCCCCTCACACCATCCCGTGGAAGTTTGTACTCCCTCAGGGAGTCCCATTCTCCTTTATACACTGGACCCAAGCCTTCAGTCCATGAACTCTTCTGTGTGGACAGTATTTCCTGCCTCAAACACCTTCTCCTACCATACACCCTGTCATCCCTTACCCATCCTTGGAGACAACTTCAGATGCCTCTTCCATATCTGCTACCCTGGTGCAGACACAGCCTCTGTAGTCCTGTGATAGGCCAGCCACTATCTTGCCAGTCGCTACCCTAAGTGCTGCTCACTGGCCCTGACATCCCTTTCTGCACAGTGAATCAAGTGACACACACTGTCCCTCTCCTGATTTCCTGATTACAAAAGGGATGGATGGAGGGATTTAAAGAAGCTGAGCATCTACAAACCATTTCCATTCTCTTATTGTGGTCCACCGCACTGGCCAAAAGGTTGACATCACCCCATTCTTCAGAGAAAAAAAAGGTGAGAGTTCTGATTGGGTTCTGTGAAGTTCCACAGGGAAAATGTGATTGAGAATGAAACCTGGGGCTCTGCATCGCCTAGGTACACTCTCTACCACTGAACTCGTCTTTGGACAGTCTGATAGCATATGAACAGCTTGTTCCAAACCTGGAAAACTGAGTTCTAGCCTTAGAACCTCACATGTGAAAGGAGAGAAGTGACTTCTGAATATTATCCTCTGACCTCTACTTAACATCCTTGGAATGTATACATGTTCTCTCTCTCTCTCTTTCTTTCTCTCTCTCTCTCTCTCTCTCTCTCTCTCTCTCTCTCTCTCTCTCTCTCTCTGTCTCTCTCTCTCTCATTATCCCACAAATATATAAATCCAGTGAAATAAAATCGCATTTTCCCTTTCTTCTTTTTTCTGGGTAGGTTGGGGAGTAAAATCGCATTTTCCCTTTCTTCTTTTTTCTGGGTAGGTTGGGGAGGATTTTTTAGGGTGTTACTAAGTTGCCCAGGATTGGCCTTGAGCTCACTGGGAGTCTAACCTTGTTTCAACTGAATATGCTTCCTTCTGCTTCATCCTCCAGAGCTGTTGGGGTTACGGAACTGTTCCACCATGCCTGATTGAGTAGGTGAGTATAATACTTAGGTTTCAGATGCATTATCTGTTTCAACTTAAAGAGCAATGAATGACATATCTAAAGCAGAAAAGAAGGGGTATATCCACTGCACACAGACACTTCTGAAAGCAGCATCCTGTGTTAACCACTCATCTGGGGGAAGGAGGAAAAAAGAGTCCCTTAAAAATGCTAAACCCCCAAAAGTTTTTGCTCAGAAACATATTTGGACATCAATAAATTCACAAATAATATTAACTTGGATTATTTCTTAATAAAAAGAATTTCATTCTAGTATAAAAGCCAGTTTTAGTGATATAGTATAATTTCCTGAACTCCAAATGGTTGGCTAACATCAAATATTGCAAAATGTGTTAATAATAATCAAAGGTTACGCAAACTCGAGCTCCAAAGATCAAAATTCTTCTCTATGAAATAAATGACACCACAGTCTGTTTCCAATAATAACAATTTTCTTAAATATTAAACTGCTGGGCCAGGCGGATGCAGCATGCGTGATGGTGGGCGCGCGGTCAACTGCTGTCTCTCCCGCACCGCGGGTTGGGATCTTCGCCAGCCTGGGCGAGCGGAGCGCTGCGCACCTTTGGTTAGCATGGCTGAAGAGCAGCCCCCGCTGAAGCCCGGCGAAGCGAGTCGGGAGGAGCGCGCCGCGGCCTTCGCCAACGCCGCTGTCCCCGCTCGCCCGTGCTCCCGGCGGCCTCTGGAGGAGGAGGAAGAGCCTCCGCAGCAGGAGGCGCCGGTGCTGCTCCGTGGCTACTCCGCCGAGCTCCGGTGGCGAATGCCCTGTCTGTACCCCGACCTGTTGGAGCAGGCGGTGGACCGAGAGAAGTGTCGCAGCATCCGCAGGCAGTACCGGCAGCTCATTCACAGCTTGCAGCAGAACCGCGAAGACATTGTCAATACGGCCAGCGACTTGCTCACCGAGGTCCTGGAGGAAGTCAACGTCCTGTTCCAAGGGGTGAGCCGGACGAGGGAAGCGTTCCTGCTTTTGGCTGCAAACTTGGCTAAAGAAAAAGCAAAGCTTTTAAATTCCGACATGAGTGCTTTCAATCACGTTGCGTTTTGTGATGTTCTCTTTGCATTTATGGGCCTAAATTGGATGAAAGTCAAGGGCAAGCATCTGAGTGACTGCGATGAGAGCGAAGCCCTTTTCTTTTGGGGAACCGTGCAGGAGGAAGCCAAGTCCTGGATCATGCCGAGACGTTCCACTTTATGGTTGGCTAATTCAATGCAGAACGCTCTGCAAGGAGGCCCCAGCTGGAGAATCACCGCAGAGCTCGCAGAATGGAAGGAAATGGGGATATGCCCACCAAGTTGAGGAAGCTTGACCCGAGTGTTAATGAAGACACGGCAGAAAAAAAGTGAAGAGAATATTCGGATTGTTACAAACCTACTGTGAGAAGTATCCTGACACTCCTGTGTCCTATTTTGAGTTCGTGATGCATCCAAATTCATTCTCTCCTACTGTGGAGAATATCTTCTATGTGTCTTTCATTATAAGGGATGGTTTTGTAAGAATAAGGCTGGACCACAACAAGTTGCCCATATTAGAGCCAACCCATGTTAACCAGGTGGTTGAGGAAAACGACTCCTATTCGTATGGCAAGAAACAGTGAGTTATATCTTTGAGTTTACAAGATTGGAAAAATGTTGACTCGACATTCGAATTTTCAGAGGCTGTGATCAAAAACTCAATAGAATAAGAATTCATCTTTTACTGGTTTCCTAAAACTGATTAGAAAAATGTCCAACAGTTGACAAGTGGATAAGGAAACTGTGGTACATCTATACAATGGAGTACTACTCAGCCATCAAAAATTATGAATTAATGGAATTTGCCAGGAAATGGATAGGATTAGAAACAGTTATATGGAGCGAAGTATCCCAGACACAGAAAATTAAGCACCGTATGTACTCCCTAATCGGTGGCTCCTAGTACAAAACCCACTTAGAGACACTCAAAGACAAATCTCTGTAATAACTACAGTAATTGCTAAGATTATGAACAGGAGGGATGGGGAAGGAGGGCCACACCAGTAACAAGGAGAGAGTATGTGTGGTGTATTTTGCATATCATTGCTACCCCATCCTTGTGCTCTTACACTCTTAGCGCCCCCTTGCCACAAATTTCCCTGAGCTTCAGGATGGAGAGATATTAGGCTGGCCTAGTTCTATGTGGTTGATATAGAGTCTCTGAAGTTCTGGATTGTGGTTTGTTGATTTTCTTTTGCAGTTTTGCTGCTCCTGCAATGCCCTTCACTCCATCCTGATGGGGATTGTATGCCAACCCCTAGCCAGAGATAAAAAGTTGTTGAATTGGAGTCCTGTTATAAGAGCACATTCAAAGGTACATGTAAGAAAAGTAGGAAACCACAGTGAGGGAGGGGTTAATCACCCATTTGCAAAATGGTTACTTTTTATCTGCGAGACTATATGCCCTCCCTTCTGGTGATATCATAACCCCTTAGTTGTAAATGATCAGGAAGGAAAGTCTGTGAACTTAACCAGGTGTCTCATTACTTACTTGAAGTCTTTGATGGAGGCCTATTTTCTCTGCTGTAACATAATCCCCTCTCTCCTTGTTTCTGGTGTGGCCTTCCTACCCCATCCCTCCTGTTCATAATCCTTGAAATTACTGTAGGTATTACAGATATTTATCTTTGAGTGTCTCTAGGTAGGCTGGGTAGGTTTGGTACTAGGAGCCACCTATTAGGGAGTACAAACAGCTCTTAGTTTTCTTGGTCTGGGATACTTCATTTAATGTAACTGTTTCTAATGACATCCATTTCCCGGTAAATTCCAGTTATTCATCATTTTTGATGTCTGAGTAGTACTGCATTGTACCACATTTTCCTTATCCACTCATCAACTGTTGGACATTGGGTTGATTCCATGACTTTGCTATTGTAAACAGTGCTGCTATGAACATGGTCATGCTTCTGCTATCAAGGTGAATTTTTGCTGTATGTGGGGTTATTCCCAGAAGTGGAATAGCAGGATCATATGGCATTTCAATCTTTAATCTCTTTAAGAATCTCCAGACGGTGAGTGGTTGCATAAGCCTGCATTCCCCCCAGCAATGGAGGAGAGTTCCCCTCTCTCCACATCCTCTCCAGCATTTGGTGTTGTTTGTATTGTGGATTTTTGCCATTCTGACCGGGTGTGATATCATCTTCCCTCAGATATCATCTGAACAAGTCTCGTATTTTCACATCTTTTGTCTGTGTGGCCCACTGAGTTTCATCAGGGTGGCCTGTGTTAGCACAGACTTTACTGAAGTATAAATGGATACCAGTGTGTGTACCATTAAGGAAAAGGGCTTCTCTTCACCATCTGACACCAACCCTCAGTAGTCTCTCAGAGATGCATGTTACTTCATGTGATCTTTCTCCTTCCAGAATTAAATGTTAATATGACCAAACCTTAAGTTTTAAGGGAGTAAATACAGTTTCAGTAAGTTCATGAATACAATGGCTTTGTCATGTAAGAAGATGCAATCTGGCAACACCCTTCTTCATATCAGGTACTGATATTCTTATTAATCCCACTCTCTTGGTGTTCCCTGAGTCTTCTGGAGGGATTTGACTAATATGTCCTGTTTAGGGCTCAGCAGTCACTGATTCTCAGAGGGTCAGTGATTCTCTTCACTTTGGCCCATTGTGATTCTCTATATCAAACCCATTCCACTGCAAAATGAAACTTAAGTCAAGGGCTAAGAGCTGCCCCAATCTGTGGGAATTATATGTATATATATGACCAGTTGATAAAATTTTATCATGGTTAACTCTTAGTAGACTGTTTCCATAAAAATCCTATGAACTAGCCATCCAAAAATTCTTATCAGTGTTCATATTACAAAACATGTATTTTTCCTATTGAAAATGAGATTTAATCCAACCAGAAAGCCATTGGTTACCCCATAGCATTGGGACCACTATTGTACCAATGGACACCCATTTCCTGGGGAGTTCTTATTACAGCTGAAGCATTCACAGCTAGGTGATACTGTTGATAGCTTTCTCCCAATATCAGACTAATGAAAACCTTCTGGTACTGTGAAAATCCGGCCAGAAAGGAAGAATATCCCAAACTAGTTCCAGTTTATTTATCTTTCCATAACTTCTGATCATTACATAATATGTTCAGCATACAGAGTTTTACTGCCAGGTTCTAGAGAGCAACCAAGAGCAATGGCAATAAAACCTATATGGTTAGGGGAAAACTTTGTGACCTCTCTGACATTAGGAGGTGCCACATACCCAGTACTGGATATTTTGTTTAATCTCCTATGACTTCTGGGGTGTAGTATTAACTATATCTATATTTTTGGTTAATTGATAATATGGGAGTTTTCTATTTATATCATACACCCTTTGGGCTACTTATGTCTCTCTCACCACTTCCTGTGCACTAAACCTTCATGTCCCTTTCCTTCTTAAGCCTTCCCCCTTTAATATTTTCCACCTTCTTCCTATCTAAGTAATTTTGCCTCTACACCTTTAAGATTATGACACCGTCACCTGTACCTAGTTTAATAGTATTTTTCTTGGTTTATGGTTGTCACAGGTATTCCTAATTAAGTGCACAAATCTGAAAGTTCAATGGTATCATCCATATATTAAGAGAACATGTAGCATTTGCCTTGCTGTGTCTGGGATAGCTCGATGAATACACAATTTTCCATTTCCATTTGTTTATCAGCTGTGCCAATGAGCTATACCTCCAGCCCAAATGCTACAATTTGAATCAAAATCAAAATGGCTCTAGGCCATGTAGAATACACAGGTGGGAAGGAGGAGGGATAATTGGAGCAAACAAAAAAAAAAGGAGGGAGAGGGGTAAACCTGTTGTATTAAAAAAAAAAAAGACACAGGTTAAAACCCCCTGACTTGCCCTTTACACCCCACCCCCGCTCTGCCGGGCCTCACCCCACGCCCTAGGTGGTAAGTCTCCGCGCAACGCCCACCAGGACCCCAGGTCAGCCCACAGGGACCCGGCTCCGACTCCCACCATCCAGCCGGAGCCCTGCGCGCGGGGCCGAGGGACGAGGAGGACCTCCCCCTGCGCCCGTGCCCCACCCCAGCTGCCCTGGGGTTAAATAGATCCACGCCAACGCCCCCATCCTCCCTTTACACCTCACAACGCTCCGCCGGTAGGGACGCGGGCGAGTGGTCCAGCCGGGCCTCACCCCGCGCAATAGGTGGTAAGTCTCCGCCCCGCGCACCACCCACCAGGGCCCCAGGTCAGCCCACAGGGACCCGGCTCCGACTCCCACCATCCAGCCGGAGCCCCGTGCACGGGGCCGAGGGACAAGGAAGACCTCCTCCTGCGACCGGGCCCCGCTCCAGCTGCCCTCGGGTTAAATAGCTCCACGCCAACGCCCCCATCCCCACTTTACACCCCACCCTGCTCTGCCGGTCAGGACCCGTGCGCGGTCCAGCCGGACCTCACCACACGACCTAGGTAAGTCTCCAACCGCGCCCGCCCACCAGGACACCAGGCCAAATAATTCAGTTTAGTGAAATTGAGAGATCTTAAGAGTTAAAATGACAATGCCAAAGTCAAAGTGCAAATTCATGAGAAGCAACAATCAAGTAAACAAATTTCCCACTGAAGAAATTAATTCCATAATGTTAGACTCCAACAAGAACAAACCCACGGAAAAAGGCCAAGAAAGCCTCACCCAGGATAAAGATTTTCAAAATATGATCATTACCATGTTCAATACTATGAAAGAGGAAATCAGGGAGGAATTACATAATCGAATCAATCGCTTTGAAGAGGAACACAACAGACATCTGGAGGAGTTGAGAAAAACAGTGCAAGAAACAAAAAGTGGCATAGAGCAGTTAAAACAAACTCAAGCAGAGTTTAAAACTGAGCTAAAAGACAAGTTATCTTCAACCCAGAACTCCACAGAGAGTCTTATCAACAGAACTAATGAAGCAGAAAACAGAATTTCAGACATTGAAGATAAAGTGGGAGTACTGACCAGCTCAATGGAAGAGGTTGTTAAAGCCAAAAAGATACTTGAGAGAAATATCCAAGAGATATGGGACACCCTGAAGAAGCCTAACATGCGTATTCATGGAATACCAGAGCAAGAATCTCAAAATACCACCCCTGAGGAATTTTTTCGAACGATCATCAAGGAAAACTTTCCTCATCTAAAAAAAGAGAGGCCCATCCATATACAAGAGGCATTCCGCACCCCAAACAGATACGACCAAAATAGAGGCACGCCACGGCAAATAATAGTTAAAACACTCCACATTCAAGATAAAGAACTGGTGCTGAGAGCTTCAAGGGAGAAAAAACAAGTCACTTTTAAAGGTAAACCTATTAAAATAACAAATGACTTCTCAGTCAAAACAGTAAAAGCAAGAAGAGCATGGAGTGACATACTTCAAGTATTGAATGAGCAAAAATGTCAACCCAGGCTGATTTACCCTGCAAAACTATCAGTTTTGATCGAGGGAGAAAGAAAAATTTTCCAGCACAAAGACAACTTGAAGGGATACATGTCCACCAAACCAGGCCTTCAAAAAATGGTAGAAATGATACTCAAGCTTAAAAAAAAAAAAAAAAACAGGCATATCCAGGAGAAGAGAAGGCAAATATAACACCATTAAAAACGAAGCAATATACTTATAAAAGCTACTAAACATAATAAATGTCTGGAATTAACAATAGTTTCTCCATTATAACACTAAATGTTAATGGAATTAATTCACCGATCAAGAGACACAGATTACAAACTTGGATTAAAAATCACAATCCATCAATCTGCTGCCTGCAGGAATCCCATCTCACCACAAAAGATAGGCACGCTCTAAAAATAAAAGGCTGGTCAATAATTCTACAACCAAATGGAAGTAGAAAACAGGCAGGGGTAGCCATTATGCTATCAGACAAAGTGGACTTCAACCCAAAGAAAATCATAAGAGACACGGATGGATACTACATTTTAGTCACAGGTACAATTCACCAGGAAGACTTCACAATACTGAACATATATGCACCCAATACGGGCCCCTCCACATTCATTAAGAAAACCCTACAGCGTCTAAAGCAAGAAATCAACCCCCAAACGATAATTCTTGGGGACTAACACCGCCCTCTCAACATGGGATAGATCAACAGGTCAAAAGCTTAACAGAGACACTTTGGAACTTAATCAAACCCTGAAAGAAATGGACCTTACAGATCTCTATCGAACTTTTCACCCACGCACCAAAGAATACACACTTTTCTCAGCAGCACACGGAACTTTCTCCAAAATAGATCACATATTGGGCCACAAAAAGAATCCACACATATACAAAAAATTTGATATTCTAACCTGTGTCCTATCAGACCACCACGACCTAAAGCTGGACATCCACAACACATCAAAAAAGAGAAAATACACTAACTCCTGGAAACTTAACACTATGATGCTGAATGAGAACTGGATTCAGGAAGAAATTAAAAAGGAAATTTAAGGTTTCCTGAAAGTGAATGATAACGAAAATACAAAATCTCTGGGACACAATGAAAGCTGTTCTAAGAGGTAAGTTCATAGCTCTTAATGCCCACGTCAAAAAAATGGAAACATCAGAAATAAACAACTTAACAATGCAGCTTAAAGCTTTAGAGAAACTAGAGCAATCTGATCCCAAAAGCAGTAGAAGAGAAGAGATTACCAAAATAAGGGGAGAAATATCTGAAATCGAGACTAAGAAAACGATAGAAAAAATCAACCAATGAAAAAGTTGGTTCTTTGAAAAAATCAATAAGATTGATACACCCCTAGCTAAACTAACCAAAAGCAAGAGAGAGAAAACCCAAATTAACAAAATTAGAAATGAACATGGAGTTATCACTACTGATACCCAAGAAATCCAGAGAATTCTAACATCATATTTCAAAAACTTATACTCTGAAGTTTGACAACACAAAAGAGATGGATGAATTTCTAAGTAAACAAAACTTACCTAAATTGAATCAGGAAGTTGTGAATTATTTAAATAGTCCTATAACATATAAGGAAATTGAGGAAGTAATCTCGAATCTTCCCACCAAAAAATGTCCTGGACCAGATGGATTCAGCACAGAGTTCTACCAGACATTTAAGGAGTTAATAACACCAATACTCCTTAAACTGTTCCATCAAATAGGAAAGGAAGGAACACTACCAAAATCCTTCTAGGAAGCCAATATCGTTTTAATCCCAAAACCTAATAAAGATTCACTTAAAAAAGAAAACTATAGGCCGATCTCCCTGATGAACACAGACGCAAAGATTCTCAACGAAGTCTTAGCAAATCAGATTCAAAAACATATTAAAAAGATGATTCACGGGGACCAAGTGGGCTTCATCCTCGGCACACAAGGTTGGTTCAACATACGCAAATCAATAAATGTAATTCATCATGTAAACCAGTCCAAAGTCCAAGACCACATGATACTCTCAATAGATGCAGAAAAAGCTTTTGACAAGATCCAACAGCCTTTTAGGATCAAAACGCTAGAGACAGTAGGAATGGAAGGAACCTTTATCAATATAATAAAAGCTGTATACAACAAGCCCACAGCAAGGATTATGCTCAATGGGGAATAATTGGAAGCATTCCCACTTCGATCAGGAACTAGACAAGGCTGTCCACTCTCACCACTTCTATTCAATATTGTACTTGAAGTCTTAGCTGAAGCCATAAGACAAGAAAGGGACATAAGAGGGATTCAAATCGGCAAGGAAGAAATCAAGCTATCCCTATTTGCAGATGACATGATCTTATACCTGAGGGATCCCAAAAACTCCACCAGGAAGCTCCTGGAACTAATTGAGAAGTTCAGCAGGGTGGCAGGATACAAAATAAATGTGCAAAAATCAGAGCCCTTCCTATATGCCCAGAATGAAAGAAGTGAAAAAGCCTTGAGAGAAACCATGCCATTTACTATAACCCGTAAAAAAAATGAAATACCTTGGTATAAACCTAACTAAGGAGGTAAAAGACCTTTACAATGAAAACTTTAAAACCCTAAAGAAAGAAATTGCAGAAGACACCAGAAGGTGGAAAGACCTCCCTTGTTCCTGGATTGGCAGAATCAACATTGTAAAAATGACCATCCTACCAAAGGCAATATACAGATTCAATGCTATACCAATCAAAATCCCAAAGCAATTCTTCAAAGAAGTTGACCAAACAATCTCAAAGTTCATATGGAGGCACAAAAGACCCAGGATAGCAAAAACAATCCTGAGTAACAAAAACACAGCTGGAGGTATTACCATACCAAACCTAAGTCTATACTACAAATCCATAGTTATAAAGACAGCCTGGTACTGGCTCCAAATAGACACACAGATCAATGGATAAGGATTGAAGACCCAGATATAAGCCCACTAAGTTACAGCCATTTGGTCTTTGACAAAGGGGCCCAAAGAATCCAATGGAAAAAGAACAGCATCTTCAACAAATGGTGCTGGAAAAACTGGATCTCCACATGCAGAAGATTAAAGCTGGACCCGTACTTGTCACCATGTACAAGACTTAATTCCAAATGGATCAAGGACCTTGATATCAGGCCAGAGACTTTAAAAACCATAGTTGAAAGGATAGGGAACTCCCTCGAGCTGATTGGGCTAGGCCAACACTTCCTAAACAGACATCCAATGGCACAGTCACTGCTACCAACTTTCAACAGTTGGGATCTTGTGAAATTAAAGAGCTTCTGTTCAGATAAAGAGATTGTCACACGAGCTCAAAGGCAACCCACAGAATGGGAGAAAATCTTCGCTAACCACATATCTGACAGAGCTCTACTGTCCAGAGTGCACAAAGAACTTAGAAAATTAAACTCCAAGGAAAACACTGGCCCAATTAAAAAATGGGCCCTGGAACTTCAAAGAAACTTTACCAGGGATGAAATTAAAATGTCTAACAATTATCTTAAAAAATGCTCCACTTCCTTCGCCATCAGGGAAATGCAAATCAAAACTTCCCTGAGATATCATCTCACCCCGCTCAGGATGGCAAAAATCCACAATAAAAACAATGACAAATGCTGGAGAGGATGTGGAGAGAGGGGAACTCTCCTACATTGTTGGTGGGAATGCAGGCTCATACAGCCACTCTGGCGAGCCGTCTGGAGATTCTTAAAGAAATTAAAGATTGAAATGCCGTATGACCCTGCTATCCCACTTTTGGGAATAACCCCCCATGCAGCAGAGGTTCCCCTCGATACCACAAGCTCGACCATGTTCATAGCAGCACTTTTTACAATAGCAAAGTCATGGAATCAACCCAAATGTCCAACAGTTGACGAGTGGATAAGGAAACTGTGGTACATCTATACAATGGAGTACTACTCAGCCATCAAAATGATGAATTACTGGAATTTGCTGGGAAATGGATGTCATTAGAAAGAATTATATTAAGTGAAGTATCCCAAACCCAGAAAATTAAGCGCCGTATGTACTCCCTAATAGGTGGCTCCTAGTACCAAACTCACCCAGCCCACATTGAGACACTCAAAAGTAAACCTATGTAACACAGTAATTGCAAGGATTATGAACAAGAGAGATGGGTTAGGAGGGCCACACCAGAAACAAGAAGAGAGGAGACCATGTTACAGCAGAGAAAATAGGCCTCCATCAAGGTCTGCAAGTAAGTAATGAGAAACCTGGTTAAGTTCACAGATGTTCTTTCCTGATCTCACCAGAAGGGGAGGGCATATAGTCTAGCAGATAAAAAGAAATCATTTTGCAAATGGGTGATGGACCCCTCCCTCAGTGAGGTTTCCTACTCTTATTACATCTACCCTTGAATGTGCTATTACAACAAGACTCCAGTTTAACAGCTTTTTGTCTCTGGCCAGGGGATGACATACAGTGCCCAGCAGAATGGAGTGAAGGGAATTGCAGGAGCAGCAAAACTGCAAAAGAAAATCAACAAACCACAATCCAGAACTTCAGAGACTCTATATCAATCACATAGAACTAGGACAGCCTAATCTCTCCTCATCCTGGAGCTCAGGGACATTTGCGGATGAGGGGGCGGTAAGATTGTAAGAGCAAAAGGATGGGAGGAGCAACGATTTGCAAGATTCTCAACAATAGTTGGGGCCAAAGCAATCATAATGGGACTTTGCATGCCCTGCGCAATGTCCAGCGCACTTTTGCCCTCATAAAGTCTAGCATCTGTTAAGGGCACCGAGACCCCTGGAGGCAAGGGATTGACAGCCATAGTAGTGATCTTATGCTTAAGGGGAACAAGAGAAAGGGCTTATGGAAATGCCACTGGGTCCTTATATGTCATCGGAGAGGAGGACCCAGAGGAGAGTTAGGCGTACACAATAAAGGACTCTCTGGGAATTGGGGGGGAGGCACTGGGGGAAGGGGAGGGGGAGGAGGGGGGAGGGAGGGAACTGGTAAAAAATTTTAAAATGTATAATTAAATTTTTAATAAAAAAAAACAATGCAGATTAAAGCTTTAGAGAAACTAGAGCAATCTGATCCCAAAAGTAGTAGAAGAGAGGAGATTAGCAAACTAAGGGGAGAAATATCTGAAATCGAGATTAAGAAAACAATAGAAAAAATCAACCAGTCAAAAAGCTGGTTCTTTGAAAAATCAGTAAGATTGATACACCCCTAGCTAAATTAACCAAAAGTAAGAGAAAGAAAACCCAAATTAACAAAATTAGAAATGAACATAGAGTTATCACTACCGATACCCAAGAAATCCAGAGAATTCTAACATCATATTTCAAAAACTTATACTCTGTGAAGTTTGACAACACAAAAGAGATGGATGAATTTCTAAGTAAACAAAACTTACCTAAATTGAATCAGGAAGTTATGAATTATTTAAATAGTCCTATGACATAAAAGGAAATTGAGGAAGTAATCTCGAATCTTCCCACCAAAAAATGTCCTGGACCAGATGGATTCAGCACAGAGTTCTACCAGATATTTAAGGAGTTAATAACACCAATACTCCTTAAACTGTTCCATCAAATAGGAAAGGAAGGAACACTACCAAAATCCTTCTAGGAAGCCAATATCGTTTTAATCCCAAAACCTAATAAAGATTCACTTAAAAAAGAAAACTATAGGCCGATCTCCCTGATGAACACAGACGCAAAGATTCTCAACGAAGTCTTAGCAAATCGGATTCAAAAACATATTAAAAAGATGATTCACGGGGACCAAGTGGGCTTCATCCTCGGCACACAAGGTTGGTTCAACATACGCAAATCAATAAATGTAATTCATCATGTAAACCAGTCCAAAGTCCAAGACCACATGATACTCTCGATAGATGCAGAAAAAGCTTTTGACAAGATCCAACAGCCTTTTAGGATCAAAACGCTAGAGACAGTAGGAATGGAAGGAACCTTTATCAATATAATAAAAGCTATATACAACAAGCCCACAGCAAGGATTATGCTCAATGGAGAACAATTGGAAGCATTCCCACTTCAATCAGGAACTAGACAAGGCTGTCCACTCTCACCACTTCTATTCAATATTGTACTTGAAGTCTTAGCTGAAGCCATAAGACAAGAAAGGGACATAAGAGGGATTCAAGTCGGCAAGGAAGAAGTCAGGCTATCCCTATTTGCAGATGACATGATCTTATACCTGAGTGATCCCAAAAACTCCACCAGGAAGCTCCTGGAACTAATTGAGAAGTTCAGCAGGGTGGCAGGATACAAAATAAATGTGGAAAAATCAGAGGCCTTCCTATATGCCCAGAATGAAAGAAGTGAAAAAACCTTGAGAGAAAAAATCCCATTTACTATAGCCCCTAAAAAAATGAAATACCTTGGTATAAACCTAACCAAGGAGGTAAAAGACCTTTACAATGAAAACTTTAAAACCCTAAAGAAAGAAATAGCAGAAGACACCAGAAGGTGGAAAGACCTCCCTTGTTCCTGGATTGGCAGAATCAACATCGTAAAAATGACCATCCTACCAAAGGCAATATACAGATTCAATGCTATACCAATCAAAATCCCAAAGCAATTCTTCAAAGAAGTTGACCAAACAATCTCAAAGTTCATATGGAGGCACAAAAGACCCAGGATAGCAAAAACAATCCTGAGTAACAAAAACACAGCTGGAGGTATTGCCATACCAAACCTTAGTCTATACTACAAATCCATAGTTGTAAAGACAGCCTGGTACTGGCTCCAAAATAGACACACAGATCAATGGATAAGGATTGAAGACCCAGATATAAGCCCACAAAAATACAGCCATTTGGTCTTTGACAAAGGGGCCCAAAGAATCCAATGGAAAAAGAACAGCATCTTCAACAAATGGTGCTGGCAAAACTGGATCTCCACATGCAGAAGATTAAAGCTGGACCCGTACTTGTCACCATGTACAAGACTTAATTCCAAATGGATCAAGGACCTTGATATCAGGCCAGAGACTATAAAAACCATAGTTGAAAGGATAGGGAACTATCTTGAGCTGATTGGGCTAGGCCATCAGTTCATAAACAGACATCCAATGGCACAGTCTCTGCTACCAACTCTCAACAGTTGGGATCTTGTGAAATTAAAGAGCTTCTGTTCAGATAAAGAGATTATAACGTGAGCTCAAAGGCAACCCACAGAGTGGGAGAAAATCTTCACTAACCACACATCTGATAGAGCTCTACTGTCCAGAATGCACAAAGAACTTAGAAAACTAAACACCAAGGAAACCAATGGCCCAATTAAAAAATGGGCCCTGGAACTTAAAAGAAACTTTACCAGGGATGAAATTAAAATGTCTAACAAATATCTTAAAAAATGCTCCACTTCTTTAGCCATTAGGGAAATGCAAATCAAAACTTCCCTGAGATATCATCTCACCCCGGTCAGGATGGCAAAAATCCACAATAATAACAACAACAAATGCTGGAAAGGATGTGGAGAGAGGGGAACTCTCCTACATTGCTGGTGGGAATGCAGGCTCATACAGTCACTCTGGCGAGCTGTCTGGAGATTCTTAAAGAAATTAAAGATTGAAATGCCGTATGACCCTGCTATCCCACTTTTGGGAATAACCCCCCATGCAGCAGAGGTTCGCCTCGATAGCACAAGCTCGACCATGTTCATAGCAGCACTGTTTACAATAGCAAAGTCATGGAATCAACCCAAATGTCCAACAGTTGACGAGTGGATAAGGAAACTGTGGTACATCTATACAATGGAGTACTACTCAGCCATCAAAAATGATGAATTACTGGAATTTGCTGGGAAATGGATGTCATTAGAAAGAATTATATTAAGTGAAGTATCCCAAACCCAGAAAATTAAGCGCCGTATGTACTCCCTAATAGGTGGCTCCTAGTACCAAACTCACCCAGCCCACATTGAGACACTCAAAAGTAAACCTATGTAACACAGTAATTGCAAGGATTATGAACAAGAGAGATGGGTTAGGAGGGCCACACCAGAAACAAGAAGAGAGGAGACCATGTTACAGCAGAGAAAATAGGCCTCCATCAAGGTCTGCAAGTAAGTAATGAGAAACCTGGTTAAGTTCACAGATGTTCTTTCCTGATCTCACCAGAAGGGGAGGGCATATAGTCTAGCAGATAAAAAGAAATCATTTTGCAAATGGGTGATGGACCCCTCCCTCAGTGAGGTTTCCTACTCTTATTACATCTACCCTTGAATGTGCTATTACAACAAGACTCCAGTTTAACAGCTTTTTGTCTCTGGCCAGGGGATGACATACAGTGCCCAGCAGAATGGAGTGAAGGGAATTGCAGGAGCAGCAAAACTGCAAAAGAAAATCAACAAACCACAATCCAGAACTTCAGAGACTCTATATCAATCACATAGAACTAGGACAGCCTAATCTCTCCTCATCCTGGAGCTCAGGGACATTTGCGGATGAGGGGGCGGTAAGATTGTAAGAGCAAAAGGATGGGAGGAGCAACGATTTGCAAGATTCTCAACAATAGTTGGGGCCAAAGCAATCATAATGGGACTTTGCATGCCCTGCGCAATGTCCAGCGCACTTTTGCCCTCATAAAGTCTAGCATCTGTTAAGGGCACCGAGACCCCTGGAGGCAAGGGATTGACAGCCATAGTAGTGATCTTATGCTTAAGGGGAACAAGAGAAAGGGCTTATGGAAATGCCACTGGGTCCTTATATGTCATCGGAGAGGAGGACCCAGAGGAGAGTTAGGCGTACACAATAAAGGACTCTCTGGGAATTGGGGGGAGGCACTGGGGGAAGGGGAGGGGGAGGAGGGGGGAGGGAGGGAACTGGTAAAAAATTTTAAAATGTATAATTAAATTTTTAATAAAAAAAAACAATGCAGATTAAAGCTTTAGAGAAACTAGAGCAATCTGATCCCAAAAGTAGTAGAAGAGAGGAGATTAGCAAACTAAGGGGAGAAATATCTGAAATCGAGATTAAGAAAACAATAGAAAAAATCAACCAGTCAAAAAGCTGGTTCTTTGAAAAATCAGTAAGATTGATACACCCCTAGCTAAATTAACCAAAAGTAAGAGAAAGAAAACCCAAATTAACAAAATTAGAAATGAACATAGAGTTATCACTACCGATACCCAAGAAATCCAGAGAATTCTAACATCATATTTCAAAAACTTATACTCTGTGAAGTTTGACAACACAAAAGAGATGGATGAATTTCTAAGTAAACAAAACTTACCTAAATTGAATCAGGAAGTTATGAATTATTTAAATAGTCCTATGACATAAAAGGAAATTGAGGAAGTAATCTCGAATCTTCCCACCAAAAAATGTCCTGGACCAGATGGATTCAGCACAGAGTTCTACCAGATATTTAAGGAGTTAATAACACCAATACTCCTTAAACTGTTCCATCAAATAGGAAAGGAAGGAACACTACCAAAATCCTTCTAGGAAGCCAATATCGTTTTAATCCCAAAACCTAATAAAGATTCACTTAAAAAAGAAAACTATAGGCCGATCTCCCTGATGAACACAGACGCAAAGATTCTCAACGAAGTCTTAGCAAATCGGATTCAAAAACATATTAAAAAGATGATTCACGGGGACCAAGTGGGCTTCATCCTCGGCACACAAGGTTGGTTCAACATACGCAAATCAATAAATGTAATTCATCATGTAAACCAGTCCAAAGTCCAAGACCACATGATACTCTCGATAGATGCAGAAAAAGCTTTTGACAAGATCCAACAGCCTTTTAGGATCAAAACGCTAGAGACAGTAGGAATGGAAGGAACCTTTATCAATATAATAAAAGCTATATACAACAAGCCCACAGCAAGGATTATGCTCAATGGAGAACAATTGGAAGCATTCCCACTTCAATCAGGAACTAGACAAGGCTGTCCACTCTCACCACTTCTATTCAATATTGTACTTGAAGTCTTAGCTGAAGCCATAAGACAAGAAAGGGACATAAGAGGGATTCAAGTCGGCAAGGAAGAAGTCAGGCTATCCCTATTTGCAGATGACATGATCTTATACCTGAGTGATCCCAAAAACTCCACCAGGAAGCTCCTGGAACTAATTGAGAAGTTCAGCAGGGTGGCAGGATACAAAATAAATGTGGAAAAATCAGAGGCCTTCCTATATGCCCAGAATGAAAGAAGTGAAAAAACCTTGAGAGAAAAAATCCCATTTACTATAGCCCCTAAAAAAATGAAATACCTTGGTATAAACCTAACCAAGGAGGTAAAAGACCTTTACAATGAAAACTTTAAAACCCTAAAGAAAGAAATAGCAGAAGACACCAGAAGGTGGAAAGACCTCCCTTGTTCCTGGATTGGCAGAATCAACATCGTAAAAATGACCATCCTACCAAAGGCAATATACAGATTCAATGCTATACCAATCAAAATCCCAAAGCAATTCTTCAAAGAAGTTGACCAAACAATCTCAAAGTTCATATGGAGGCACAAAAGACCCAGGATAGCAAAAACAATCCTGAGTAACAAAAACACAGCTGGAGGTATTGCCATACCAAACCTTAGTCTATACTACAAATCCATAGTTGTAAAGACAGCCTGGTACTGGCTCCAAAATAGACACACAGATCAATGGATAAGGATTGAAGACCCAGATATAAGCCCACAAAAATACAGCCATTTGGTCTTTGACAAAGGGGCCCAAAGAATCCAATGGAAAAAGAACAGCATCTTCAACAAATGGTGCTGGCAAAACTGGATCTCCACATGCAGAAGATTAAAGCTGGACCCGTACTTGTCACCATGTACAAGACTTAATTCCAAATGGATCAAGGACCTTGATATCAGGCCAGAGACTATAAAAACCATAGTTGAAAGGATAGGGAACTATCTTGAGCTGATTGGGCTAGGCCATCAGTTCATAAACAGACATCCAATGGCACAGTCTCTGCTACCAACTCTCAACAGTTGGGATCTTGTGAAATTAAAGAGCTTCTGTTCAGATAAAGAGATTATAACGTGAGCTCAAAGGCAACCCACAGAGTGGGAGAAAATCTTCACTAACCACACATCTGATAGAGCTCTACTGTCCAGAATGCACAAAGAACTTAGAAAACTAAACACCAAGGAAACCAATGGCCCAATTAAAAAATGGGCCCTGGAACTTAAAAGAAACTTTACCAGGGATGAAATTAAAATGTCTAACAAATATCTTAAAAATGCTCCACTTCTTTAGCCATTAGGGAAATGCAAATCAAAACTTCCCTGAGATATCATCTCACCCCGGTCAGGATGGCAAAAATCCACAATAATAACAACAACAAATGCTGGAAAGGATGTGGAGAGAGGGGAACTCTCCTACATTGCTGGTGGGAATGCAGGCTCATACAGTCACTCTGGCGAGCTGTCTGGAGATTCTTAAAGAAATTAAAGATTGAAATGCCATATGACCCTGCTATTCCACTTTTGGGAATAACCCCCCATACAGCAGAGGTTCACCTCGATAGCAAAAGCACGACCATGTTCATAGCAGCACTGTTTACAATAGCAAAGTCATGGAATCAGCCCAAATGTCCAACAGTTGACGAGTGGATAAGGAAACTGTGGTACATCTATACAATGGAGTACTACTCAGCCATCAAAAATGATGAATTAATGGAATTTGCCGGGAAATGGATGTCATTAGAAACAATTATATTAAGTGAAGTATCCCAGACCCAGAAAATTAAGGGCCGTTTGTACTCCCTAATAGGTGGCTCCTAGTACCAAACCCACCCAGCCCACCTAGCGACAGTAATTCCAAGGATTATGAACAGGAGGGATGGGGTAGGAGGGCCACACCAGAAAGAAGGAGAGAAGGGACCATGTTACAGCAGGGAAAATAGGCCTCCACCAAGGACCCAAATAAGTAATGAGACATCTGATTAAGTTCACAGACTTTTGGTCCTGATCATTTACTACTGAGGGGGAGTGATCTCACCAGAAGAGGAGGGCGTATAGTCTGGCAGATAAAAAGTAACCATTTTGCAAATGGGTGATAGACCCCTCCCTCACTGTGGTTTCCCACTTTTATTACATCTGCCTTTGAATGTGCTTTTATCACAAGACTCTAACAGCTTTTTGTCTCTGGCCAGGGGGTAGCATACAATGCCCACCAGGATGGAGTGAAGGGCATTGCAGGAGCAGCAAAACTGCAAAAGAAAATCAACAAACCACAATCCAGAACTTCAGAGACTCTATATCAACCACCTAGAACTAGGCCAGCTTAGTCTCTCCCCATCTTGAAGCTCAGTGAAATTTGCGGAAGAGGGAGTGGTAAGAGTGTAAGAGCAAAAGGATGGGCGGAGCAATGATATGTAAGATACTCTATACTAGTTAGGGCTGAAGCAATCATAATTGGACTTTGCATGCCCTGTGCATTGTCCAACACACTGTTCACCTCAGAAAGTTTAGCATCTGCTAAAGGCACCAAGATCCTTGGAGGCAACGGATTGGCAGCCACAGCAGTGTTCCTATACCTAAGGGGAACACGGGAAAGGGTTGCGGGAATGGCCACTGGGTCCTTGTACGTCATCGGAGAGGAGGGCCCAGAGGAAAATCAGACATGCACAAGAAAGGACTCCCTGGGAATTGGGGTGGGAGGCACTGGGGGATGTGGAGGGAGAGAGGTGGTGAGGAGGAGCAGGGGGACAGGGGGAGGAGGAGGGAGGGAGGGAACTGGTGTACCTAATAAGTTTGTATGAGCTGAAATAAAATTAATTTTTTAATAAAAAAAAAACCCTGACTTTGCTTCCCCATGTTGTGTGGTCCCCACAGCTCAGGCAAGGTTGCCCTTAGCCTACCTGTTCAGAACTGAGGTCCCAAATGCTGCTTACCTTTGCTTTGCCCTGCTGGTATGCCTGGAATCTACTTTTCTTCTCCCTCCTTCCACTAATCACATACACATATGAAATAACTCCATGTAGAAGATCTGATATGACACCAAACCACAATAGTAAAGAGAAAAAAGCTTCTGGTTAACATGTTAGCATAATAGTCACTTCAAAAAACTTATTTAGGAAGCATCAACATGCTTCTATAGCTAGAGAACACTGGAATTGATACCTTTTGTCCTAAGGGAATGCACAGACACTTTGTTACTTTTATCATTTTTTATTATTATTTTATTTTCTAGTTTTACAAACACATTGAGTACTTATCCCTGCTTCCTTCCATCCCTCCTATCTCCCATCCATCCCTTCATCAATCCATCACATTCCCTTCTACCTTCCTGCTTGTCTGCTTCTATGGACCCCAAGGCTTGTTTTCTCTTGTGGGGTTTCAGGCCTCTTTGGCCAAAAAGTTGCCTCTCTTTGGGCTACCCCACTGATAGGGACATTTCCCTTCCCTTATACAACTTTAGTCCTGAAGATTTCCACTGTATGTTCTTATCTCACTTGAGTTCCTTGAGTGTGGGGGGGGGCATGATAGTATGTCAGTCATTATGCAGGTATGTCTGGAAAGGGTAAGTCTCACTGTAGTGAGTTTGTAGATGTGGTAGTCCTTCCCTTAATGGACTGTCTTGTCCAACGGTGAACCCTCAACACCCTGACAGGATGCAACCTAGAAAAGTAGAAAAGCAGTGAAGTGACAAGCCAGAATGCAGAGTACCACGATTCAGCAAGGCTCACCCAGAATCAGGTCAACCTAATTACTCCCATCCTAAGGCTTTGAGAACCTCACAGAAGTGGGAGGCGGTGAGATTACAAAAACCTAAAGATGCACAAACATTTGATAAGTAACAAAAAGCAAAACAGACACTACAAACATTAGCTACTTGCTGTAAAACAGCATCCCATATGGAAGACAACTATTCCATTAAAGAATCCAGTAACTTCAGAGAGAACTTCGGTCAATATCTGCCCCTCCTAAAAGCAGTATACACAAATAGAAATCCTAACTCAAGCAGTGGACGCAAGCAAAGTAGCCTGTCATAGTTAAGCACAGGTGTCAACTTGACTCTTGAGGGTTTGAGCTCTGGGCACAGGTGTAGAGAGTTGATGGGTGAGTTAAGCCCAGAGCAAACCTGAAGGAGATTGTCTGGCTGCTGGGGAAGACCCAGCCCATGGTGGGTGGGATTAGGCCCTGGATAAATCACAGAGAGCTGGTTGAGAGAATGGGCATCCTTCTGTATACTTGGCCAGACATGCTGGTCTGGCAAGTAAGGATTGTCCGTCTCTCAGCCGTTATGGTGGCCAGTTCCCTCAGCCCTGGTGTTGGTGTGTGCTCTCCCCGTCAAGCTGGACTATGAACTGTAACCGGACTATCGTAAGAAAGTAAACTCCTTGTTCCCTTAAGCTGTGTTCTGGTCATTTATCAGCAACTATGCAGGCGGACTGCAACAGAATTTGGTACCCAGGAAGTGGGGTGTTGCTGATAAAATCTGACTATGTGGATTTTGTGGCTTTTGAACGGTTCTGCTGGACAAAGTTGGAAATTCTTGAAAATTTTCACTTTGTGGATTTACAAATACCGTTCTTCAGCGTTTAGTGGGCCAATTGCTGAGAGACATTGTTTGGGCCCAATTTGTGATGAGGGAAACAAGGACTTTGGTAAAACTGAATATAAGGACGATGGACTGGTTTGCTTGACAGAGGAGAGCTGTGCTGGCAGCCTTAAAGGTTTGGATGTGCAAAGGGCAGGCAGCAGAATATCTGCTGCTGTTGGACAAATGAATATCAGTGAAGGAAAACCTAGTGACTTGCACTGAGGCGGTGGAGGACGTGGAAACCACCGTAGGGCAAGTTCATGGTTTGGAAGCTCAGATTCCTTCAGGGGGCGAAAGCCCAAGTTCAAGCTGTTTCTTGCCCTTTGCAAGTTTGGTTGCCTAGAAGAGAGGCTTTTCCAGCGTCAGTGCGTTGAAGTTGGTGCAGCTGTGGCTCCAGTGGACTAAGCTGCGTTTCAACCTTGCTTCGGAATCAGGCAGCGTCCCTCAGGTGATACTGGTTTCCATGTACTACTGAAGGGTTCATGGAGAGCAGCAGAAGCTTGGCACCAAGTGGCAGGCGTAGAGTTCCTGCAAAAGATGGTGAAGCTTAAAGCTGCAGAGGAGAACTCAGAGTTGTGTTTGAGATGCCAGAACTGTGGGACTGCTGCTGAGGACTACTGCGAGTGGAGATTCAGCCTGGTTCAGAGGAACTCTGCTCTTACAACTTCGAGCTGCAAACAGGGACTGGTAATGCCTAGAATCTTTGAGCCGCCTTGACTACGTGATGAGCAGCAGAAGATGGACATTGAAGTACAGGATGTGGTGATTTGCTGGACTTTGATCTTTTTAATGTTTTCTTATTGTTTTAAGATCCTTCTGTTTTAATGTTTTATCTGCTTTAAATTTTAAAATATTGGAACTGAAGTTTTAATGAGAGAACATTTTAAATTTGTCCATGGAATGTATTTATATTTTAACATCTGTGGGGACAAGGAAAAGTTACAGTTTAAAAGTGCTATTGTTTTTGTGTCAAGTTGACAAGGGGTGGAATGTCATAGTTAAGCACAGGTGTCAACTTGACTCTTGAGGGTTTGAGCTCTGGGCACAGGTGTAGAGAGTTGATGGTTGAGTTAAGCCCAGAGCAAACCTGAAGGAGATTGTCTGGCTGCTGGGGAAGACCCAGCCCATGGTGGGTGGGATTAGGCCCTGGATAAATCACAGAGAGCTGGTTGAGAGAATGGGCATCCTTCTGTATACTTGGCCAGACATGCTGGTCTGGCAAGTAAGGATTGTCCGTCTCTCAGCCGTTATGGTGGCCAGTTCCCTCAGCCCTGGTGTTGGTGTGTGCTCTCCCGTCAAGCTGGACTATGAACTGTAACCAGACTATCGTAAGAAAGTAAACTCCTTGTTCCCTTAAGCTGTGTTCTGGTCATTTATCAGCAACTATGCAGGCGGACTGCAACATAGCCCTATCAATCAAAGAAAATTAGTAAACACCCAATTACAGATGAATGCTGCAAAAAAGGAGGAAAAAAACAAACCCAAGAATCCAAGAAAACATGTCTCCTCCCAAGATTCCCAGTTCCAAAGTCTCAGCTCTCACAGAGTATAGTTCGTTGGAAGATATCCAAGAGAGCAATAATCAGGACAATAAATTCTACAGATCAATTATAAACATGTTCAAACAGCTCTAAGAGAACATACATAAATGTTTAAACAAATTTGAAAAAAACAAAACAGACTCAGGAAAGAAAACACAAACAAACCAAGATGCAATTAGAATGAAAGTAGAGAACCTAAAAACAGATCTAGAAACACTGAAGAAAACCCAAAGTGATCTGAAAACAAACATGGAAGTACTAAAAAAAATAAATAAAAGCCCAGGTTTAAATAACACTGAAACTAAAATTCAAACAATGCAATAAGAAATTCAGTAGAGAATCTTGAAAATAAGACTGATCATACAGAAGACAGATTTGGACTGGATGATAAAATAGAAAAGGTTGATAAATCGATCAGAGAAACTGACAAATTTGAAAACACACTTGAACAGAACATGCAGGAACATTGGGACACCGTCAAAAGGCCCAATATATAGAGCATGTGTATCCAAGAAATAGACAGAGAAAAGGAAGATTCATTAAGAATATTTAAGGAGATAATAGAGGAAAATTTCTCTGTCCTAAGAAAAGAGACACTCATCCTGATTAAAGAGGCACACAAAACACCAAATACCCAGGACAGAAGAAGAAATATCCCACAGCATATGATAGGCCACACACCAAATATACACATTAAAGACAAGATCTTAAAAATTGCAAGGCAAAAGGAACAAGTCACATACAGAGACAAACCTTCAAAATAACCACTGACCTTTCAATACATATTGTAAAAGCCAGAAGGGCTTAGAGAGACATAATACAAGTTATGAATGAATAGAAATGAGAACTCAGATTATTATATTCACCAAAACTGTTGGTCATAATAGAAGGTGAAGGAAAAATATTCCATGATAAAAACAGGGTAAAAGACTATATGACCACTAAGCCAGGGTTACAGAGAATATTGCAAAGGAATGCACAAAATGGAAGAAAAAGATAACTGCCTCAAAAAGCTAAAGGGAATAAATAATATCAGCATGAGAGCTGAGAGAACATTCCAGAAGGAGGATCCTCCAATCCTAAACATAAATGCACCAAACACAGGAGCACACAAATTCATCAAATACTACAAGAGACAAATCAAGTCTCTACTTGAATACTCCACTCACACCATTCACAGATCAATGGATCAATAAACGTAGAGACACATTGGAGTTAAATGAAACCATAAATCAATGGACCTTACAGATATCTAAAGACCATTTCACTCCAACACTAAATGATACATATTCTTCACAGCAGCCCATGGAACATTCTCAAAAATAGACCATATGCTAGGACACAAATCAAGCCTCCATAAATAGAGAAAAATTGAAATCTTTCCCTGCATAATATTTGACCCTTATGGAATAAAGGTAGACATCAAAAACAAAGTAAACAACAGAAACCACACAAATTCATGGAAGCTAAGTAACACATTTTTCAATGAAGAATGGATCAAAGAAGAAATAAAATGAAAATTTAGAAAATCCTTGAGGCCAACAAAAATGAAGATACAACCTACAAAAATCTATGGGACATACTGAAAGCAGTCCTAAATGTAAAGTTTACAGCATTAAATGCCTACATAGTAAAAAGGAATGATCCTGAATAGATTAAATGAAAGGGGGGAAATCACGACAAATACCAGAGAAAATCATAAGGATATACTTAAAAATTTATATTCCTTTATATTAGATAATCTAAAGTAAAAGGATACATTCCTAAACACATATAACTTAACAATTTGACTCAACTTGAAATAGATACTTTAATCCAATAACAAGTGATAAAATTAAAACAGTGATTACAAATCTTCCAACTAAGAAAAGATCAGGACCAGATGGATTCAGTGCCTACTTCTACCAGACTTTCACAGAAGAACTAACACTACTGTTTCTCAAACTATTTCATAAAATAGAGAAAGAAGGAATACTCCCAAACTCTTTCTACAAAGCAATGAGGATGCCAGTTGCCAAACTGCCATGTTACCTCCATCTGTGCCCATACAACAAGAGAGGGAGATTCTGGAACACTCACATCATCCATTGGACCCTAAGTAAATACCCCCCTCCAGTGTCTCATGGAGTATTTTATTGAGGATTGTTGCATGTTTATTCATTAGTGAGATTAGCCTATTATTCCCTTTCTTTGATGCATATTTGTTTGATTTTGGAATCAGAGTAATACTGCAGCTGCTCTATCCAATGGACCATCTCACCAACCCTTAGGGGAGTATGATAATTAAGTCTTAAAGGGCAAGAAAACCTGTGAGGTCATTAGTCAAGGGAAGACCATTCCAAGTAGAAGGAATAGCCAATGCAAAGTCCCAGAGAAGGGCTGGTGAGATCATGCACTGGATAGGACACCTGCTTACAAACCTAGAGACCTAAGTTACATCCCTACAAGCCCACACGGTGGAAGGAGAGACCTGATTTTTTAATTTTACCATCTAATCTACACACTTGTGGGACGGTAGTAGTGGAGGTTCAAGGAGGAGGGGGTACTGGGAGTGGAAATATCAAGAGGTCAGCAGCACAGCTGGGATGAGTTCAAAAGAGCCAAAGTCCGAGCCTCTACCCAAATTCAATGGAAGCCACTGGAAGATTGCAGCAAAAGAAGCTAATCTGCTTAGTTTGTAAATTACCACTCTGAAGTCCTGCCTTCTGGTCTCCAGGGACCAGTAACACAGGCATCTCACAGTGGCCTTTGGGCTGCCATGGCTTCCCCCATTAGAGTTTCAAATCTTTCATGTGACCCTTTCTGGCCTCCCCCATCAAACTGTGAGATGTGTGGGCGTCTGCTTTGCTCAACACTGAATCCCTAAGTTCTACCATACTGTACAATGCGGGAGGTAAAATAACAGTCTCTTTTGGAGGGTGCTGAGACTGGACCTCGGAAAGCCGCATATGCCAGCATGCACTGTCACTAAGCTACACTCTCAGTCCCAGTAATTGCCAGTCTAATAGATAAGCAAACTAAACCCTCATCAGAGACACTCCCTACACAAAGACCCCTAGCTGGATACAGACACCTCCAGTTTCCCCTGGATCAGAGGAATGGATGGGGTTCCGTGGAGCATTCTCAGGGAGAGGATGTGAAGGCTGATGAGAAATTTAAAATATGTCACTGGTCTTTGATAAGGTTAAATATTAGGTGATTCTTTTGAACATTTGAAATTGATCACACAAGAAAAACTCACGTCTTGGAATGTGTGTGACATGAAAGACAGGAGAGCGCTGTCAGGAATACAGAGAACCAGCCAGAGAGGGGTAGGCGAGAAAAAGGAGGGGAATACTAGAGAACAAAATACATCGATACGTATCTGAAAGCCCATTATTTTATTTGTTGAATATTTAATAAAATGGTACAATCCTGTTCCTATTTTGTATGTAGTGGAAGTCCTGTCTTAGGAAATAGTATCCCATTGTAAAACTCAGGTCGACTGCTCAAAAGAGCAGATCTAAAAGATTCACAGAGTTGTAGAAGTCGTTTCATTATTTACGTTTTTCCGTAAGATATACTTATCTATCACTCACTAGCTGTTCCGTAGGGGATGGGTTTTCCTAGAAGTCCTACATTGACTGTTGACAAGAATCAAGAATTGGCGATTCCTTGTCCCAGTCACTCACAGGTTGCTGTCACCTCCTGTCATTCCTTGCCTGAGAGACACGAAGCGCTGTCCAATCGGAAGGGCTGTGGTTAAGGCATGTCCAATGAAAAGCACAGACAGCGAGGAGGGGCGGGCTTCCAGCGTCTCTCTGGCCACCGTCTTTGAACCTCTGCGGCTGGTTCTCAGTGCAGAGCTCCGGGTCTTCAGGCTCCGCGGCCCGTGGCCACGCTGCTGCGGGAGAACCGCGGGGAGGCGCGGGCTGGGGCTGGGCCGGCTGCGGCCCCAGGCGTCCTGTCCAGGCCACGTGCGGGGAGCCGCGGAGCCATGACAGCCACTGAGAGCGTCCTGGAATCCGCTGTGTGGGTAGCGGCGGGGAGGGAGTGGGGGGGTTTCGCTATTCTCGGCCGGGGGTGGAGTCCCGGGCTGGGGGTCCAGGGTCCTCGGAGGCCTCGGGATGGGGATCGGCCCCAGCGCGGTGTGGCTAGGGCAGGTGAATGTGTCCAGGCGTCCCGCCGCTTGCCAGGCGCCTGGGGCTTGGAGCAGCCAAGAGGGGGGCGCGTCCATTCAGTGCCCTTGGGCGCCCTGGCGTCCTGGATCCGCGCGGCCCTGTGCCAGGTGGACAGAGCAGATCTCACAGCCTCTTGGCGCTTCCTGAGCTCTGACAGTTCTTGGGTTTGTCACTGTTTGTCCCAGTGTCTGTTTTCTCTGCATTTCTAAGTCACGGGACTGTCAGTCTCTCTTACTCTTACTATGTGTGTGAACAGCACCTTTACATGGCATTTCTTGGTGGCCTTCAGTCACTAGGACATAGGATTGGGATAACACACTTCACAGTTCATCCCTGTTTTACGTGTGTGTGTGCGTGTGTTTTACAGGGGATGGCATCGAAAGACCCTTGCATGCTGGCTAAACTTTCTTGCCTTGACATGAGGCACATTGCAGGATTTTCTCTTTTTTTTTTTATTTTTGAGACATTTTCTTTTTGTAACCTAAGCTGGGATGTTCTAAAGGCAATCCTCCTGCCTCAGCTTCCCAAGTGCTTGGAGTCATAGGTATGTGCAACCCCTCTGTACTAGTCTCTTTTTCTCCTCATCTCTGCTCATGAGTCCTCATTGACATCACCCTGTGTTGCAGTTATCCTGCCTGGTTGCTCATAAAAAAAATCGCCAATAAAAGGTTGAAGAGAACAAGGGGTTTATTATTCTCTTATGATTATTCATTTATAGTTCTCAGTTCAGCTTGACAAGAGAGCATGCACCAACAACAGGGCTGAGGGAACTGGCCACACCATCTCTAAATAACAGTGAGAGAAGGATGATCCTTACTTGCCAGATCAGCATGTCTGGCCAAGTGTACACAAGGATGCCAACTTTCTCAACCAGTTCTCTGGATTTTATTCCAGGGCCTAGTCCCAGCCACTGTGAGCCGGGCCTTCCCCATAAGCTAGACAATGTCCTGCACGTTTGCTCTGGGCTTCTGTCAATCACTAATGCTCTACAAATGTGCCCAGAGCTCAAACCTTCAACTGTCAAGTCAATGCCTGTGCCTAACTATGACTTCCTGAAACCACAAATCTAGTTGAGGAGATGAGTGCATGGGAAAGTTCTTTTCCTGGTACCTTCACTGACCAAGGTAGTGAATGGAATTCTAGAAGCAGTCACATTCAGATGCCTCATTTCAACTTTTCTATTTGTGTCTCTTTATAAGTCTCCTTCATTGCTGTATTAAACAGAGGGATGGTTCTAGACCTCAGTTCAAATCCTTCCTGCCAAGTCAGACAAGAGAGTCCAGGATAGGAATCCTAGCAATTCAGAAAAACAGGACAAGAGGAGGCATGAGTTGTTGCATGAGTTCAGCATTAATGTGGTCAACTTAGAAAACTACTGTCAAATAAAAAATAATTAATGGTTACTTTTATTTGTTTGAGAGAAAATCTGGCACCCTTGACCATATATGACCTGCTGGAATTCAGAATCAGAAGTCAGTTTTCTTTTCTTTCCTTTTAGGAATTGAACTTCCATCACCAGACTTGAAATCACCTTACCCGCTGAGTCTTTTCACCATGAGCCAGCAAACAGCTTAATGGTATAATGTGTATCTAGTGGGGGTAAAGCCCTGAGTTCTATTCCAAACCCACATTCTTCCTTTGGAACTGCAGAGAAGAGAATCAACGTCTGTGACACAATTTATTTTCTGAGGAAAAGGCAGTATCGCCTCTGCTGGCCAGCAAGATAGGACCACAGCAAGACAAGAGTAAAGATTTGCTTACTTGTTCCCTTTAAAGTCTCCCATTCATCCCTCTTGAGACCCTGAAGTCATTCAGGAGGTGGAGCTTGGCTCACTGTACAGAAAGGGATGTGTAGGCCCGGGGACAGCACTTAGGGTTCTAACAGACAGGGCAGTGGCTTGCATATTTAGGACTCCAGAAGATTGTGTGTGCACCAGTGTCAGAGGGGATGGAAGAAACATCTGTTGCTAGTGTCCAGAGTGTCTGAAGATAGATGAGGGACGAAAGGTTCTGTGAGAGAAAGACAGGGCTAGATGTGAGGGAGAAAGCAAGGGCCTGATGGAGAATCCAGGGGTTGAGGGTTGGAGACTCACAGGGTGATGAAGGAAGTCAGTGCCTGCCGGACATTGTCTAGCTAATAGGGAAGGCCCAGCCCATGGTTGGTGGGACTAAGCCCTGGAATAAAATACAAAGAGAAGATTGAGAAAGTTGGCATCCTTGTGTCCCCTTGGCCACACAGTTGGTCTTGCAAGTAAGGATCATCCCTGTCTGAACCATTATGTAGAGATGTTTGGCCAGTTCCCTCGGCCCTGGTGTTGGTGTGAGCTCTCCTGCCAAGATGGACTGAGAACTATAATCAGACAATTATAAGAGAAAATAAACTTTTTGTTCCCTTAAGCCATTTGATGCCTCAGAAGTCAGAAATGGTGAATTTGTGGGCTGGTTACTAAGCTAGGTTGGGGAAGCTTTAATACCTGTGTTTCCTCTTCCACCAATAGCTATGCCCCTATGTGAATTATCTGAGTACTTTAATTTTTATCCTGGTGTCTGCTGTTACTCTTCCATCGTTGCTCAGTGTCTCTTGGTTTGTTACCATCCCTAGTTTTTGAGATTTTTACATGAATTTGGACTTTGTTGCTGCTAGGATGGACTGTAATCAGGATTCCCACATCCTTATTTGGTGACTTTTGATTAGGTACTTCCCGTCCTTGTGCCAATTCCCTAGATGTATTTATATATTTGTGTGTGTTTGTGTGTATGTGTGTGTGTGCTACTGGGGATGGAAGCTATCTGCCACCAACATCTTTAACTTGTTTTTTTCGAGGTTAGAAAGCCTGTTAGCTCAGGCTATCATAGAACATGGGATCTTTCTTCCTTGCATCTCTTTTAGCTTTGACTAGTAGCTTGTAACTTCAGTTCAGACTTTGTGTCCTTCAGTGAATAAAAGAGCCTGGGGCAATAATTGACAAGGGAGCCCAGGCGAGTTACTCTTTTATCTGCCAAGTTTTACCTTTCAGGTACCTACTGCCTAACAATAGGTTTGGAGGTTTGGGGGGGGGGGCATGTGGAAAAGCACTCGTGTGTATCTGTGGGTCTGGTCTCTGCACCCAGACTTACCCCTGTAAGACCAAGGGAATTTTACATACAAAAAAACAAAGGAACTTGGAGACAGATGTCAAGAGATAGTGAGAAACAAAAACACAGACTGATTGAAGGTCTTAGGACCATAGCCTGTAGACCTTCTGGGGAGGTTCAGATTGGCTCATTTTGCTCCTTTACTTTGCCTGCTATGTCGGGGAAGGGAAGAAGCCACGGAGCTTAAAGGCATGCAACAGTTATCCAGTAACTAGAGCTGGTAAGCTGGGAAGAAGTTCTCTTGTGCTGTGTCCTCACTGAAGTGGGGCCTTATAGCACACAACCTTGAGTATTTAGGGTTGCTTCTAGTAATTGAGTCACATGGAGCAGAAGGTGAGATTTTTGAGACTTGCAGCAGGTGCAAGTGTGGTAACTGCAACCCTAACCTTCTATGGGACACTTGTATTCCCCTTGTTCTCTCTCCTAAGTGAATATGTCTCTGCAAATCTTTCCCCCTTGCCTCCTGCCTCTCAGTCCAATTCCAACCTGTGCATTGCTGGATTACATTCATTAGGTACTTTCCCTGTGAGCTTCTCTCTCTCTCTCTCTCTCTCTCTCTCTCTCACTCTCTCTCTATATATGTGTCTGTCTGTGTCTGAGTTTGAAACTAGGAATGAACCTAGAGACCCTGCCTACTATCTAAGCATTCTTCTCTGTACTATGTGTCCAAGTCTCTATCACTGTCTCTGCCCATGTCTGTCTGTCTGTCTATCTGTCTGTTTCTCTCTCTCTCTCTCTCTCTCTCTCTCTCTCTCTCTCTCTCTCGCTCTCTCTCTCTCTCAAATGTTTTATTTGGAAAAGGTTTCTTTTTTAGGCCAATTTGGGTCAATGACATTCTTATTTCCTGGGTCTCCCCAGGCCAGGATTTGCAAACATGTGCCACCACCCTCACTAATATTTACTCCCCACCCCCTTTCTCTATCTGCAGTAGTATCTCTCCAAAACCCTAAAAACTAGATGTGAAAATGCCTGACCTAGAAAAGTACTTTTATGCCTGGGCCCACCCCCAGTTGAGTGGTTAACACAGGATGCTACCTTTCAGAAGTGTCTGTGTGCAGTGGCTATACCCCTTCTTTTCTTTTCTGCTTTAGATATGTCCTTCATTGCTCTTAAAGTTGAAACAGATAATGGGTCAGAAACCTAAGTATTATACTCACCTACTCAATCAGGCATGGTGGTACAGTTCCGTCATCCCAACAGCTCTGGAGGATGAAGCAGAAGGAAGCATATTCAGTTAAAACAAGGTTAGACTCCCAGTGAGCTCAAGGATAATCCTGGGCAATTTAGTAACACCCTAAAAAATCCTCCCCAACCCCCCAGAAAAAAGTCGAAATAGAAAAGGTGATTTTATTTCACTGGATTTATATATTTGTGGGATAATGAGAGAGAGAGAGTAAGGGAGAGGGAGAGGGAGAGGGAGAGGGAGAGGGAGAGGGAGAGGGAGAGGGAGAGGGAGAGGGAGAGGGAGAGAGAGAGAGAGAGAGAGAGAGAGAGAGAGAGAGAGAGAACATGTATACATTCCAGGGATGTTAAGTAGAGGTCAGAGGATAATATTCAGAAGTCACTTCTCTCCTTTCCCCATGTGAGCTTCTAAGGCTAGAACTCAGTTTTCCAGGTTTGGAACGGGCTGTTCACATGTTACCAGACTGTCCTCCAAGGACGAGTTCAGTGGTAGAGAGTGTACCTAGGGGATGTAGAGCCCCAGGTTCCATTCCCAGTCACATTTTCCCTGTGGGACTTTAGAGAACCCAATCAGAAGTCTCACCTTTTTTTTCCGAAGAATGGGGTGATGTCAACCCTTTTGGCCAGTAAGGTGGGACCACAACAACAAAAAAAGGAATTGGTTTGTAGATGCTCAGCTTCTTGAAATCCCTCGACCAATCCCTTTTGTAATCAGGAAATCAGGAGAGGGACGATGTGTGCCACTTGATTCACTGTGCAGAAAGGGATGCCAGGGCCAGTGAGCAGCACGTAGGGTAGCGACTGGCAAGATGGTGGCTGGCCTATCAAAGGACTCCAGAGGCTGTGTCTGCACCAGGTTAACAGGTATGGAAGACGCATCTGAAGTTGTCTCCAAGGATGGGTATGGGATAACAGGGTGTACGGTAGGAGAAGGTGTTTGAGGCAGGAAATACTGTCCACACAGTGAAGTCCATGGAATGAAGGTTTGAGGCCCGTGTCTAAAGGAGGATGTGGCTCCCTGAGAAAGCACAAACTACCACGGTATGGTGTGAGGGGCTCCAGGGGTCTGAGGAGGAGGGCAACTCCCTAGACAAGGAGATGGGAGAGTAAGGAAGAAGTGACTTTAGAGTGGGGGGAGTTAGTGGGGTGGTGAGTAGGGGTGCAGTCTGTAGCAATCTGAAGAATTAAGATTGAAAAAGAAGGGCTCTGACCATGGAGCACAATAAGGCGGGATTGAAGAGTGGAGGACCCTTCTCAAGAGGGAGGGGAATTTGAAAAGATGACAGTGTGAAGGCATGGGCTAGATTAAGGCAGGATGGAAAGACAGAGAACATTAATAAGAGTTAGAAAAGAAGAGTAGCCTCTCTCTGGTGTATGCTTAAGTGTTAAGTGAGAGTCACAGTCAAGAGTTTCAGAGCAATCAGCAGATTTAATGTGAAATTTTGCCATATACAGAGAATATCTCTTCTTTATAGTGACATTTGAAATTATATCCAAATAATAAAAACTAGTTTTTAAGTAATAAATATATATGGCCTTTAAGAGATTGCTTCTTTTCCAGATAGTAACTTTTGGAGTTTTCTTGGTCTTCAATGACAGGCTGTTTTGGGGAGATCCAAGTGAAGACACTTTATGCCAGAAATGGAGTTCTTGGGGTGGTGTCGTGAGCTAGGTTAGGGAAGCAATAATTCTGTATGCATGCCAGAGGACACTGCCTCTCCCCTCCCCATTGGCACTACCACTGTGCAGCTTTACATCTGATTGTGCAAATTTTGTCATGTGAGCACCACCCTTCCTTGTCTGCTGTCACATCTCCATCTTTGTCTGGCATCTTTGCAGCTCTTGGCTGTCACAACCAGCCTTCTGCTTGGGGCTGGAAATGTGAATCAGAAGGACAACGACTGTGGGGGGGTGGGGGGGCAGAAGCATCTCCAGTCCAGGCCTATGAGTGTTCTAGAAGCTCAGGACAGTACTAAATTTTCCTAGGACAAGCCTGCTACTAGTGTTGAGTTCTGGTCCCTTAGTCACAGGCAGCAGAGATAAAGAGCATGCAGATGCATGAAGGCAGGGAATGGGTAGCAACAGAAAGCTTCCGAGATACCCATGACTCTTTGTAAGTCTGTGCCTCTGTTTTCCAACCCCCACCCTCCGTTTCATCCATATACAGGTTCTCACTCTACTCAACTGTCTTAGAATTCACTCTGTAGCTCAGACTGACCTCAAGCTTGCAGCAATTCTCCCAGTCATTAAGATTAGTATCTGTGTCCTACCCTTGATACCTGTCCCTTTTTGTGACCACATATTTGTTGCTAACTTTCTGTGCTGAAGGGTTGGCTTCTGAAACATGGACTGGGGAGGAACTTGAACTAGTTGGCACCACACCCTTTCTAGATGGTAAACTTTGTATGTAGGATTCTTGGAGCACTTTTGCATGGAGGCCTCTCCCCATCCTGCATCCTTTCACAGTATATGGACCTCTCGGTATCATTTTAGGGTGAAATAGGAGAGAGAGCAACATTTTTGTTCAAGTCTCAACTTAATCCAGTCATGGAAGCACAGCACTTCCTCAGGCACTACAGGTGGAAGAGGGATTGTTTACCATGCACAAAGCCCTTGAATTTATACTACATAAATAGTACATGATGTTAATTTTTTTATAATCCCAGCTCTGGGAAGAGGAGGCAAGAAAATTAGTCAGTCATCCTTGGCTAGATACCTGTTCAGATGAGCTTGGGCTTACATGAGTTGCTCTCCCAAAAAACAACAAAATTGGGCTGGAGAGATGGCTTATGACTTAACTGTCTTTCAAGCAGAAAGTCCTGAGATCCCATTCCGGATTCCATGTAAAAATGCCAGGTGGAAACAGAGACAGCCTGCATTTCTAACCATGGGGTGCAGCACCTGGGAAATCCCAGAGAGAAGCAAGAAGGAGGCAGAAGCAATCCAAGATGATTCCCAAAGTCACCCTTGTACCTACACAGGGACACAGAGTGCTTTCTTACACACACACACACACACACACACACACACACACACACACACACACACACACGTTAAATAAATTTTAAAAAATTTAAAAATCAAAATCATCCATTAATTCTTTTCTGTGGAAAAGTCCAGAGTCCTGGCTTCTTCGCCTATGTTGAGAACTTTGGAAAGATCTTCACCTGCTGAATCAGAAGCATGGAGCTTCCCAAATACAAAGATGACTGTGTAGAAGAGAGGTCAGCCATGTAAGGGCTTCATGCTAAATGGATCCTGGAAAAACCAACAAGGACAAAAGAGAGGGACAAATAGAGGAGAGAAAGGACTTCATGTCTCCGAATGCACCAGCAATACACTCCCATTTACTAGAATGTTCTGCTGCTCAAGTATATTCCAGTTCCCACACCAACATTCCCTCTAGTGTGAGGAATGCAGAATTTGAAGTCTGAATAATCTACAGTTTTTCATTTCTCTTCCTGCTGTGGGTCACCTGTTTACACTGAGCTTTCCAAGACTTTGAGAAGCAGGGTCTCAAATGTGTCACCTAGGTCTGGAAATACTTTCCTAAAATGCCAATTTCCTACATGAATTTCCATTCGTCCATTTTTGTACATTAATGTTCCCTTTATACAGTAAGTCCATTTACTTTCTTCTTCATAGTATGTTTCAAACAGACAGTTCTTTTTCATTTTTTTCTTTTTGTCCTGCAGCAGGGTTTTGAAGAACCAAATTCTGTTTGTGAACACATAAGAAGAAAGGTGTGCATAGTCATTGATCCCATGGAAATCTTTGTACTTTCTCTAACCCTTTTCTGTGTCACATCTGGGGATTTTGAACTATGAAATTGGTTACATGCACCCTTGAAACTATATCCTTTTTCAGAACCATGCAGTTTTCCATGTGCCCTGATCTCTTAGTTCCCTAATGTTGAAGTTTAGTCTCTATTCTTTGAAATTGACCATGTTTGACAGAAGATCTTCCATGAGTGGGCAGGCTTGGTGGGTCTGGGATTCCTGTGGAATGAGCATGAACATAAGGTTCGTATTTTAATTTCTCGAAAAGCTCTTTAAAACATGCTTTCGTGAATTGTTGTGTTAGCACAAGCAATGTGTTTGTTCTATTTTCTTTCTCCCCTGGTAAAAATCAAATATCATATTCTACATTACACTGTTAGCACCCATAGAAAGAACAGCGAGTTCCCATTTTCTATTCCCAAAGCTGAGAAATTGTGTTGAAGAGACATGTATTGTTACCGCATCAGTGTCATTTGAGGACATCGCATTGGACTTTACCTGGCAGGAGTGGCAGTACCTGGATGCTGCTCAGAAGACCCTCTACAGCGTCGTGATGCTGGAGAACTACAGCAGCCTGACATGGTTTGGGTGAGAGTAGCTCTCCTATCACTTTTAGTTTCCATTGCTTTCTTCTGTTTCGATAAGTAGAGGGATTCTTGCTAGCTTTTACTTTTCATATTATTTTATTATTTTTGTTGTTTGTTGTGTGTCTGTTTAATGTATGTGTATGTTCATGTGTCACAGTTTGAATATGCAAGTAGCAAGGTTTGGGGTACAGGTCAGGGTGAGAGGTGTCATTGTAACCTCTGACCTTTTCTGAGGTCGAGTCTCTTATTTTCTACCATGTACACAAGGCCTACACACCCTCGAGATTCGGGGGAATTCTTCTCTGTCTTTCCAACCATCTTACCATAGAAGCACTGGGCTTGAAAATGTGTTCTGCTGCCGTCAGATTTTTTTATTGTATTTGTATACTTGACTTCATATGCTCACCCTTGCATGGCAGACAATTTTCCCAACACTCATCTCCCCAAGTCTCACTGCTCACTTTTAGCACTACATTGTACATGATAAATGTGACTGACACATTTCTGTAATAGCATACATTTGTAGAGAACATAGTGGCTACAATACACTTACATATTTTGTATCTATTTCCTTTGTATTCAAAAGCAAATACTCACTGTCACTGTTGAAGGTTTATAAAGTGCTGAATACTTGCTATTTGAAATTTGTATATGCATGTGGATGTGTCTAAGTATGTATGAATATGCAGAGCTATTTTTACATGCACAAAGGTTTTAACTACAATTAGTTATGATTTCTCTTTGACAATGTTTAACATCATGACTAAGTATTTTCTGTATTTCAAGACCTATTTTCTAAGA
Organism: Typhlomys cinereus; assembly: GCA_023101885.1. Taxonomy (NCBI): domain Eukaryota; kingdom Metazoa; phylum Chordata; class Mammalia; order Rodentia; family Platacanthomyidae; genus Typhlomys; species Typhlomys cinereus. The sequence continues at coordinate 74,039 of JALPQD010000647.1, forward strand.
TTTCTTTTAAAAGTAAAATTTTTTCCAAAAGTTGTGTCATGATTCTGTTTATTACAGGGTTACCATTTATTAATCAGCTATTTATTGCAGGGTTAATATGTAACTAATAGTTGGAGTAATTGTGTAAATGATACCTGGACAAACACTGTTGCATTCTAATTATTTTTTTAAAGTTTCTTTTTTTATTTTTTATTATTATTTATTCAATTGTGCGTTTGTGCATATGTATGTGCCCGTGCGCACGCGCGCGAGTGTGTGTGTGTGTGTGTGTGTGTGTGTGTGTGTGTGTGTGCGTGTGTGTATACATGGGATCTGGGATCTGAACTCAGGACCTTCCGCCTGCAAGGCAGAGGCTTAACCCCTGAGCCACCTCTCCAGCCCGAATTCTAATTATTATTGGGGTTATTTCCTCCATGGCTCCTGCAGCAGTGGTTTTAAAGCCTTCTCTCATTTATTAAGCCACAAGCTTTCTTGCAATTCTTTCTGTAATATACACTAACTTTCAGATTTTTCTAAAGGAAGAAGGAGGAAAGAGTCCTTTTAAAATGCTAAATCCCCAAAAGTTTTTGCTCCAGAAACATATTTGGACATCAATAAATTTACAAATATTATTAATTTGGATTATTTCTTAATAAGAAAATTTTCATTCTAGTATACTACCCAGTTTTAGTGATATAGTATAATTTCCTGAACTCCAAATTGTTTGTTGACATCAAATATTTCAAAATGTGTTAATAATAATCAGCAGTTATGCAAACTCAAGCTCCAAAGATCAAAATTCTTCTCTGTGAAATAAATGACACCACAGTCTGTTTCCGATAATAACAATTTTCTTAAATATTAAACTGTTGGATTTTCATTATCATTCACTTTCGGGAAATCTTGAATTTACTTTTTAATTTCTTCCTGAATCCAGTTCTCATTCAGCATCATAGTGTTAAGTTTCCAGCAGTTAGTGTATTTTCTGTTGCTTGTGGATGTCAAGCTTTAGGCCATGGTGGTTAATAGGGCACAGGTTAGAATTTCAACTTTCCTGTACCTGTGGAGATTCGTTTTGTGGCCCAATATGTTATCTATTTTGGAGAAAGTTCCGTGTGCTGCTGAGAAAACTGTGTATTCTTTGGTGTGTGGATGAAAAGTTCGATAGAGATCTGTAAGGTCCATTTCCTTAAGGGTTTGATTAAGTTCCAAAGTGTCTCTGTTAAGCTTTTGACCTGTTGATCTATCCCATGTTGAGAGGGCAGTGTTGAAATCACCAAGAATTATAGTTTGAGGGTTGATTTCTCGCTTTGGACACTGTAGGATTTTCTTAATGAATGTGGAGGGGCCTGTATTGGGTGCATATATGTTCAGTATTGTGAAGTCCTCCTGATGAATTGTACCTGTGACTAAAATGTAATATCCATCTGTGTCTCTTATGATTTTTTTTGGTTTGAAGTCCACTTTGTCTGAAAGCATAATGGCTACATCTGCCTGTTTCCTGGTTCCATTAGCTTGCAGAATTTTGGACCAGCCTTTCATTTTTAGGATGTGCCTATCTTTTGTTGTGTGATGAGTTTCCTGAAGGCAGCAGATTGATGGGTTGTGGTTTTTAATCCAAGTTTGTAATCTGTGTCTCTTGATCGGTGAGTTAATCCCATTGACATTTAATGTTATATGGAGAAATTATGGACATTTTTTATGTTTAGTGGATTTTGTAAGTGTATTGTTTGACATTTATGTTTTGGTGGTGTTATACATCCCTTCTGTCCTCCTGGATACGCTTGTTTTTTTTCTTCAAGCTTGAGTATCATGTCTAGCATTTTTTGAAGGCCTGGTTCGGTAAACATGTATCTCTTCAAGTTGTCTTTGTGCTGGAAAAATTTCTTTCTCCCTCGATCATGACAGATAGGTTTGCTGGGTATATCAATCTGGATTGGCATTTTTGCTCATTTAATACTTCAAGTACGTATCTCCAAGCTCTTCTTGCTCTTACTGTTTCCATTGAGTAGTCAATCGTTATTTTAATAGGTTTACCTTTAAAAGTGACTTGCTTTTTTTCTCTTGAAGCTCTCAGGAGCTTTTCTTTGTCTTGAATGTGGATTGTTTTGACTATTATTTGCAATGGCGATTTCCTATTTTGGTCATATCTGTTTGGAGCGAGAAATGCCTCTTGTATTTTTTTGTTGCTGTTATCATAATTCATTTATTTTTATTTTTATTTAATTTTTTATTTCCACTCATACAAACTTAACAGATATAGTGGTCCCCCCTCCCTCCAACCCCCTACACCCCTGTGCAACCTTCCCCTCTCTCTGTCTTCCCCATCCTCCAATGACTCCTCCTCCCATACCTGGAGCATCCTTTAATGTGCATGCCAAACTCTCCTCTGGGTCCTCCTATCCGATGAGGTGCAAGGACCCAGTGACATTTCCCAGAACCCTTTCCTGTATTACCATTAAGCATAGGAACACTACTGTGGCTGTCAGTCCCTTGCCTGCCAGGATCTTAGTGCCTTTAGCAAATGCTAGACTTCGTGAGGTCAATAATGTGTTGGACATTGTGCAGGGCATGTAAAGTCGAAATATGATTGCTTCGGCCCTAACTTGTGTGGAGTATCTTACATATCATTGCTCCTCCCATCCTTGTGCTCTTACAATCTTACGCCCCCTCTTCCACAAATTTCCTTGAGCTTCAAGATGGGGAGAGATTAGGCTGGCCTGGTTCCAGGTGATTGATATAGAGTCTCTCAAGTTCTGGATTATGGTTTGTTGATATTTTTTTTCATTTTGCTCCTCCTGCAATGCCCTTGGCTCCACTCTGATAGGTATTGGATGACACACCCTGGCTACAGATAAGAACCTGTTAAATTAGAGTCTTCTTATAAGAGTATATTCAAAGGAAGATGTAATAAAAGTAGGAAACCACAGTGAGGGAGGGGTTAATCACCCATCTGCGAAATGGTTACTTCCTATCTGCCAGACTATACGTCCTCCCCTTCTGGTAAGATCATACCCCATCAGTTGTAAATAATCAGGAAGTAAAGTCTGTGAAATTAACCAGATGTCTCATTATTTACTTGCAGTCCTTGATGGTGGCCTTTTTTCTCTGCTGTAACATGGTCCCCTCACTCGTTGTGGGTGTGGCTCTCCTTCCCCATGCCTCCTGTTCATAATCTTAGCAAATTACGGTAGTTACTACAGAGATATATCTCTGAGTGTGTCTAAGTGGGTTTCATACTAGGAGCCACCTATTAGGGAGTAGATACAGCACTTAATTTCCTGTGTCTGGGATACTTCACTCCATATAATTGTTTCTAATCCCATCCATTTCCCGGAAAATTCCATTAATTCATCATTTTTGATGGCTGAGTAGTACTCCATTGTATAGATGTACCACATTTTCCCTATCCACTCATCAACTGTTGGACATTTATGTTGATTCCATGACTTTGCTATTGTAAACAGTGCTGCTATGAATATAGTCATGCTTGTGCTATCGAGGTGAATTTTTGCTGTATGGGGGGTGATTCCCAAAAGTGGAATCGCAGGGTTATATGGTATTTCAATCTTTAATTTCTTTAAGAATCTCCAGACGGCTGGCCAGAGTGGCTGTATGAGCCTGCATTCCCACCAGCAATGTAGGAGAGTTCCCCTCTCTCCACATCCTCTCCAGCATTTGTTGTTGTTTGTATTGTGGATTTTTGCCATCCTGACTGTTGTGAGATGATATCTCAAGGACGTTTTGATTTGCATTTCCCTGATGGCTAAGGATGTGGAACATTTTTTAAGATATTTGTTAGACATTTTAATTTCATCCCTGGTAAATTTTCTTTTAAGTTCCAGGGCCCATTTTTTAATTGGGCAATTGTTTCCTTAGTGTTTAGTTTTCTAAGTTCTTTGTGCACTCGGGATAATAGAGCTCTATCAGATATGTGGCTAGTGAAGATTTTCTCCTATTCTGTGGGTTGCCTTTGAGCTAGTTTTACAACCTCTTTATCTGAAGAAAAGCTCTTTAATTTCACCATATCCCAACTGTTGAGAGTTGGTAGCAGTTACTGGGCTATTGGATGTCTGTTCAGGAAATGATGGCCTAGCCCAATCAGCTGGAGGGAGTTCTCTATCCTCTCACATACGATTTTTATAGTCTCTGGCCTTATATCAAGGTCCTTGTTCCACTTGGAATTAAGTCTTGTACATGGTGACAGGAAGAGGTCCAGTTTTAATCTTCTGCATGTGGAGAATCCAGTTTTGCCAGCATCATTTGTTGAAGATACTGTTCTTTTCCATTGGATTTTTTGGGCCCATTTGTCAAATATCAAATGCTGTAATTTTGTGGGATTATATCTGGGTCGTCAACCCTTATCCATTGATCTGTGTGTCTCTTTTGGAGCCAGCACCAGGCTGCTTTTATAACTATGGATTTGTAGTACAGACTAAGGTTTGGTATGGTGATACCTCCAGCCTTTTTATTACTCAGGAATGTCTTTGCTATCCTGGGTCTTTTGTGCCTCCATATGAATTTTGAGATTGTTTGGTCAACTTCTTTGAAGAATTGCTTTGGGATTTTAATTGGCATAGCATTTAATTTTTATATTGCCTTTGGTAGGATGGTCATTTTTACGATGTTGATTGTGGCAATCCAGGAACATGGGAGGTCTTTCCACCTTCTGGTGATTTCTGTAATTTCTTTCTTCAGAGTTTTAAAGTTTTCATTGTAAAGGTCTTTTACCTCCTTGGTTAGGTTTATACCAAGGTATTTCATTTTTTTAGGGGCTATAGTAAATGGGATTGAGTCTCTCAGGGCTTTTTCACTTCTTTCATTCTGGGCATATAGGAAGGCAACTGATTTTTGTTCATTTCTTTTGTATCCTGCCACCCTGCTGAACTTCTGTATTAGTGCCAGGAGCTTCCTGGTGGAGTTTTTGGGATCACTCAGGTATAAGATCATGTCATCTGCAAATAGGGATAGCTTGACTTCTTCCTTGCCGATTTGAATCCCTTTTATGCCCCTTTCATGTCTTATGGCTTCAGCTAAGACTTCAAGTACAATATTGAATAGAAGTGGTGAGAGTGGACAGCCTTGTCTAGTTCCTGATCGAAGTTGGAATACATCGAGTTTTTCCCCACTGAGTATAACCCTTGCTGTTGGCTTATTGTATACAGCTCTTATTATGTTGATAAAAGTTCTTTCCATTCCAACCTTCTCCAGGGTTTTGATCATAAAGGGCTGTTGGATCTTGTCAAAAGCTTTTTCTGCATCTATCGAGAGTATCATGTGGTCTTGAACTTCGGACTGGTTTATATTGTGAATTACATTTATTAATTTGCATATGTTGAAACAACCTTGTGTGTCTGGGATAAAGCCTACTTGATCCCTGTGGATGATCTTTTTGATGTGTTTTTCAATCCTATTTGCTAGGACTTTATTTAGAATCTTTGCATGTGTTTTCATCAGAGAGTTTGGCCTATAGTTTTCTTTTTTAAGTGTATCTTTAATTAGGTTTTGGGATTAAGACGATATTAGCTTCATAGAAGGAATTTGGTAGTGTTCCTTCCTTTGCTATTTGATGGAACAGTTTAAGGAGTATTGGTGTTATTAACTCCTTAAATGTCTGGTAGAACTCTGTGCTGAATCCTTCGGGTCTAGGACATTGTTTGGTGGGAAGATTTGAGATTACTTCCTCAATGTCCTATATGTTATAGGACTATTTAAGCAATTCACAATTTCCTGATTCAATTTAGGTAAGTTGTGTTTACTTAGGAATTCATCCATCTGTTTTCTGTTGTCAAATTTCACAGAGTATAAGTTTTTGAAATATGATGTTATAATTCTCTGGATTTCTTGGGTGTCAGTAGTGATAACTCCATTTTCATTTCTAATTTTTTGGGTTTTTTTCACAAAAATATTAGTATTTGCATACATCATATGTGCATATATAATCTAGTTTGTGTATATATAATCATAAATTTATAGAAATTTATAAGAGAAAACTGTTTAAAACATATATTTACCTCCTAACACTCTCAACAAGTATTGCCTTTCTTTTTTTATTATTAATACATTTTTTATTATTATTTCAGCTCATACAAACTTAATAGGTACACCAGTTCCCTCCCTCCCTCCTCCTCCCCCCGTACCATCTGCTCCCCCTCCCCACCCCACTCCCTCCCCATCCCCCAGTAACTCCCGCCCCAATTCCCAGAGAGTCCTTTCTTGTGCATGCCTGATTTTCCTCTGGGCCCTCCTCCCCGATGACGTACAAGGACCCAGTAGCCTTTCCCTGAACCCTTCCCCGTGTTCCCCTTAGGTATAGGAACGCTGCTGTGGCTGTCAATCCCTTGCCTCCAAGGATCTTGGTGCCTTTAGCAGATGCTAGACTTTGTGAGGTCAATAGTGTGTTGGACAATGCACAGGGCATGTAAAGTCCAATTATGATTGCTTCAGCCCTAACTTGTATGGAGTATCTTGCATATCATTGGGTTTTGTCTCTCTTACTTTTGGTTAATTTAGCTAGGGGTGTATCAAACTTACTGATTTTTTCAAAGAACCAGCTTTTTGACTGGTTGATTTTCTGTATCGTTTTCCTAATCTCGATTTCAGATATTTCTCCCCTTATTTTGCTAATCTCCTCCTTTCTACTACTTTTGGGATCAGATTGCTCTAATGTCTCTAAAGCTTTTAGGTGCATTGTTAAGTTACTTAATTCTGATGTTCCCATTTTTTTGATATAGGCATTAAGAGCTATGAACTTTCCTCTTAGGACAGCTTACATTGTGTCCCAGAGATTTTGGTAAGCTGTATTTTCATTATTGTCCGCTTTCAGGAAATCTTGAATTTCCTTTGTAATTTCCTGAATCCAATTCTCATTCAGCATCATAGTGTTAAGTTTCCAGGAGTTGATATATTTTCTGTTGCTTGTTGTGTTGTGGATTTCAAGCTTTATGCCGTGGTGGTCTGATAAGGTGCAGGTTAGAATTTCAACTTTTTTGTATATGTGTAGATTTGTTTTGTGGCGCAATATGCGATCTATTTTGGAGAAAGTTCCGTGTGCTGCTGAGAAAAATGGGTATTATTTGGTGTGTGGATGAAAAGTTCGATAGAGATCTGTAAGGTCCATTTTTAAGGGTTTGATTAAGCTCCAAAGTGTCTCTGTTAAGGTTTTTACCTGTAGATCTATCCCATGTTGAGAGGGCGGTATTGAAATCCCCAAGAATTATCATTTTGGGATTGATTTCTCGCTTTAGACATTGTAAGGTTTGCTTAATGAATGTGGGGGGGGCGTATTGGGTGTACATATATTCAGTATTGTGAAGTCTTCCTGGGGAATTGTACCTATGACTAAAATGTAGTATCCATTTGTGTCTCTTATGATTTTTTTTTGTTTTGAGGTCCACTTTGTCCGATAGCATAATGGCTACCCCTTCCCTGTTTTCTACTTCTATTAGCTTGTAGAATTGTTGACCAGACTTTTATTTTTGGGATGTGCCTATCTTTTGTGGTGAGATGGGTTTCCTGCAGGCAGCAGATTGATGGATTGTGATTTTTAATCCAACTTTGTAATCTGTGTCTCTTGATCGGTGAGTTAATTCCATTAACATTTAGTGTTATAATGGAGAAACTATTTTTAATTCTGGACATTTATTATGTTTTGTGGTTTTTGTAAGTAGATTGCTTTGCTTTTAATGGTGTTATACTTCCCTTCTGTTCTCTCAGATATGCCTGTTTTTTTCTTCATGCCTGAGTATCATTTCTAGCTTTTTTTGAAGGCCTGGTTTGGTGGACATATATCCCTTCAAGTTGTCTTTGTGCTGGATACATCAGCCTGGGTTGACATTTTGCTTATTCAGTATTTGAATTATGTCTCTCCAAGCTCTTCTTGCTTTTACTGTTTCAACTGAGAAGTCATTTGTTATTTTAATAGGTTTACCTTTAAAAGTGACTTGCTTTTTTTCCCTTGAAGCTCTCAGCATCATTTCTTTATCTTGAATGTGGAATGTTTTAACTATTATTTGCCATGGCAAGTTTCTATTTTGGTCATATCTTTTTGGGGTGCAGAATGCCTCTTGTATATGTATGGGCCTCTCTTTTTTTTGATGAGTAAAGTTTTCTTTGATGATCATTTGAAAAATTTCCTCAGGTGTGGTATTATGAGATACTTGCTCTGGTATTCCATGAATATGCATGTTAGGCTTTTTCAGGGTGTCCCACAACTCTTGAATGTTTCTCTCCAGTATCTTTTTGGCTTTAACAACCTCTTCAATTGAGCTAGCTAATACTCCCACTTTGTCTTCAAGGTCTGAAATTCTATTTTCTGCTTCATTAGTTCTGCTGATAAGACTCTGTTGAGTTCTGGGTTGAAGATAACTTGTCTTTTAGTTCAGCTTTGAACTCTGCTTGAGTCTGTTTTTACTGCTCTATGCCTGTTTTTGTTCCTTGAGCTGTTTTTCTCAACTCCTCCAAGTGTCTGTTGTTTTCCTCTTCAAAGCGATTGATGTGGTTATTCCTCCCGGATTTCCTCTTTCATAGTATTGAACATGGTAATGATCATGTTTTGAAGGTTGTTATCCTGGGTCAGGCTTTCTTGGCCATTTTCCGTGGGTTTGTTCTGGTTGGAGTCTATCATTATGGGGTTAATTCCTTCAGTGGGATATTTGTTTACTTGGATGTTGTTTCTCATGGATTTGCAAATTGACTTGGGCATCGTCATTTTAAATCCTAAGACCTTTTTTCAATATCTGTGCGTTTTTCACTGAACTGAATTATTTGGCCTGGGGTTTTGAGGTTGGGCGGGTGCGGAGCTTACCTGGGTTGTGGTGGGTCCCAGCTGGACTGCGCCCATCCTTGGGCAGTGGAATGGTGAAAGAGAGGATGTGGCAGCAGTGAGGTTCTATTTAACATAGGGGAGCTGGCGCATGGCCCATGGTGGGGGTTCCTCCCCGGCCCCAGACGGCTCTATCTCTGACAAGCTGGTGGGAGGAGCTGGGTCCCTTGTGCTGCCTAGGGTTCTGGTGGTGGGCGGGTGCGGAGCTTACATGGGTCGCGGTGATTCCCAGCTGGACTGCGGGTTTCCAGGGGGCGGCTGAGTGGGGAAAGGCACCGCTTGTATTTGGATGGGCCTCTCATTCTTTAGTTTAGGGAAGTTTTCATTTACGATAATTTGAAAATTTTCCTCAGGTGTAGTATTTTGGGATTCTTGCTCTGGTATACCATGAATGCGCATGTTAGGCTTCTTCAGGGTGTCCCACATCTCTTGAATGTTCCTCTCAAGTATCTTTTTGGCTTTAACGATCTCTTCCATTGAGCTGGTTAATTTTCCCACTTTGTCTTCAAGATCTGAAATTCTATTTTCTGCTTCATTAGTTCTGCTGATAAGACTCTCTGTTGAGTTTTGGGTTGAAGATAACTTGTCTTTCAGTTCAATTTTAAACTATGCCTAAGACTGTTTTAACTGCTCTATGCCTATTTTTGTTTCTTGATCTGTTTTTCTCAACTCCTGTTGTGTTCCTTTTCAAAGTGGTTGATGTGGTCGTTTAACTCCTCTCGGATTTCCTCTTTCATAGTATAATCATGGTAATGATTATACTATGAAAGTCGTTATCTTGGGTCTGGCTTTCTTGGCTATTTTCTGTGAATTTGTTCTGGTTGGAATCCATCAATATGGGGTTAATTCTTTCCGTGGGAGATTGGTCTTCTTGGGTTTTGTTTCTCATGTATCTGCACTTTGACTTGGGCATTGTTGTTTTGTTTCTTAGAACCTTTCAGTTACTGTGTTTTTTTTTTTTTTTTACTGAACTGATTTAGTTGGTATTATTACACTTGGGCAGTTATTACTAGTGCTTGCCTTGGATTGGGTATGTTTGTCTTTTGTTATTGTTATTTCCTAGATGAGGCAATTAGACTGTTATTACATCAGTTAAGTCCGGTTAAGTAGACAGGGGGTGAATATTAGTATGGTAGTGCACTTTAACGATTTAGTATCTTGGTGATATATGAGGGTGAGTGGTGTACTCCCTGTAGTTGTATATGTTTTTGGGGTGGCTGTATGGAAAAGTTGATCTACAGTGATTAATACTAGAAAGGAACAGTAAGGTGAAAAGAAGGAGGTTTACTTATCTTTGGGTTGGATATGAAGAATCTCTCCCATGTGACAGGATGATTGTAGAGGGATTCAGCTGTATGGCCTTTGACCCTTAGAGTTTTGCTTGAGTTTCCTTTGGACTCTATTGAATTCTGAGTAGCAGTGTGTCTTCCGTAGACCACTTGCTTGGGTCCCCCGTGGGCCGGAGAGGCATAGGGGCTGATGTGGTTGTCAGAATTCTTCACCTGGGAACTGGTACTTGGCTTAGTGGCCCACCCAAGCTCCAGGGATGGAGGATTGTGAGCAAGTCCTGTCTGTTTGGGCGGACAGGCAGGAAGGAAGAAGCAAGGGGCTAGGGCCCAGGGGCGTGGCCCAGACAAAACTAGAGTCAGCCTGGGTGCCCCTGGGACCTGGAGCCATCTGGGGGCCTGGGCGAACTCACCTGGGATGGAGGACTGGGAGCAGCGGTGGGGCAGAGATGCGGGTGGGAGAAAGCAAGATCTTTAAATATTCTTAATGAATCTTCCTCTTCTCTGTCTATTTCTGGGATCCCCTTGCTCTATATATTGGTCCTTTTGATGGTGTCCCAAAGTTCCTGCATGTTCTGTTCAAGTGTGTTTTCCAATTTGTCAGTTTCTCTGATCGACTTATCAACCTTTTCTATTTTGTCTTCCAGTCCAAATCTGTCTTCTGCATGATCAGTCTTATTTTCATGATTCTCTGCTGAATTTCTTAATGCATTGTTTGAATTTTAGTTTCAGTGTTATTTCAACCTAGTTTGTTTTCAGATCACTTTGGGTTTTCTTCAGTGTTTCTAGACTGTTTTCAGGTTCTCTACTTTCATTCTAATTGCATCTTGGTTTCTTTGTGTTTTCTTTGCTCGGTTTGTTGTTTTTTTTCAAATATGTTTAGCCATTTATGTATGTTCTCTTAGAGCTGTTTGAACATATTTACAATTGGTCTGTAGAATTTATTGTCCTGATTATTGCTCTCTTGAATATCTTCCCGCGAACTCTACTCTGTGGGACCTGAGACTTAGGGACTGGCAATCTTGGGAGGAGACATGTTCTATTGGATTCTTTTGCTTTCTTCCCTTTCTTTTTCCAGCATGCATCTGTAATTAGGTAGTTCTTAATTTTTTTTGATTAATAGGGCTACTTTCCTTGCATCTACTGCTTGAGTTAGGATTTCTATTTGTGTATACTGCTTTTAGGAGGGTAGATATTGATTTAAGTTCTCTCTGAAGTTACTGGATACTGATTCTTTGATGGAATTGTTGTCTCCATCTGGAATGCTGTTTTTCAGCACGTAGCTGATGTTTGTAGTGTCTGTTTTGTTTTTTGTTACTTATCAAATGTTTGTGCATCTTTAGGCTTTTGTAATCTCACCGCCCCCACTTCCGTGAGGTTCTCAAAGCCTTAGGATGGGAGTTATTAGGTTGAACCGATTCTGCGTGAGCCTTGCTGAATCGTTGCACTCTGCATTCTGGCTTGTCACTTCACTGCTTTTCTATTTTTCTAGGCTGCATCCTGTCAGGGTGTTGAGGGTTTACCATTGCACAAGACGGTCCATTCAGGGAAGGACTACTGCATCTAGAAACTCACTACAGTGAGACTTATCCTTATCAGACATACCTACATAATGACTGACATACTATCATGCCCCCCCAGACTCAAGGAAGTCAAGAGAGATGAGAACATACAGTGGAAACCTTCAGTACTAAAACTGCATAGGTGAAGGGAAATGCCCCTATCAGTGGGGTAGCCCAAAGAGAAGCAACTTTGTTTACAAAAGAGGCCTGAAACTCCACAAGAGAAAACAAGCCCGAAGAAACCCTGGGGTCCACAGAAGCAGACATGCAGGAAGGTAGAAGGGAATGGGATGGATTGATGAAGGGATGGATGTGAGGGAGGGGGGATGGAGGGGAGCAGGGATAAGTACTCAATGTGTTTATGAAAATAATTTAAAATAATTTAAAATGATAAAAGTAAAATGTGTCTGTGCATTCACTTAGGACAAAAGGTATCATTTTCACTTTTCTCTGGCTGTAGGAGCATGTTGATGCTTCCCAAATGAGTTTTCTGCCATGTATTATGCTGCCCTGTTAACCAGAAGCTTTTTTCTCTTTACTGTTGTGGTTTGGTGTCATATCAGATCTTCTACATGGAGTTATTTCATGTGTGTATGTGATTAGCGGGTGGAGGGAGGAAAAAAAGTAGATTGCAGGCATGCCAGAAGGGCAAAGCAAAGGTAAGCAGCATTTGGGACCTCAGTTCTGAACAGGTAGGCTAAGGGCAACCTTGCCTGAGCTGTGGGGACTGCACAACAGGGGGAAGCAAAGTCAGGTGGAGTTTTAACCTGTGGCTTTTTTTTTTTTAATACAACAGTATTAACCCTCTCCCTCCCTTTTTTTTTTTTCTTGCTCAAACTTTATCCCTCCTCCTTCCCACCTCTGTATTCTACATGGCCTAGAGCCACTTAGATTTTGATTCAAATTGTAGCATTTGGGCTGGAGGTATAGTTCATTGGCACAGCTGGTAAATAAATGGAAATGGAAAATTGTGTATTCATCGAGGTATCCCAGACACAGAAAGGCAAATGCTTCATGTTCTCTTAATATAAGGATGTTACCATTGAACTTTCAGATTTGTGCACTTAACTAGGAATATCTGTGATAGCCATAAACCAAGAAAGGGACTATTAAGCACTGGGCAGGGGACATAAACTTAAAGGTGTGAAGACAAAATAACTTAGATAGGAAGAAGATGGAAAATATTAAAGGTGGAAGGCTTAAGAAGGAAAGGGGGCCCCCCTTTTGCACCCCAACCCGCTCTGCTGGTCGGGATGCGCGTGGGCGCGGTCCAGCCGGGCCTCAACCCCGCGCCCGAGCTGGTGAGTACCCACCCCCGCGCGCACCGCCCACCAGGACCCCAGGTCGGCCCACAGGGACCCGGCTCCGACTCCCACCATCCAGCCGGAGCCGCGTGTGCGGGGCAGAGGGACGAGGAGGACCTCCCCCTGCACCCAGGCCCCGCCCCAGCTGCCCTCGGGTTTAATAGCTCCACGCCGTCGCCCCCATCCCCCCTTTTGCACCCCAACCCACTCCGCCGGTCAGGACGCGCGCGGTCCAACCGGGCCTCAACCCCGCGCCCTAGCTGGTGAGGGTCCCCCCCCCCCGCCCCCGCACACGGCCCACCAGGACCCCAGGTCGGCCCACAGGGACCCGGCTCCCACCATCCAGCCGGAGACACGCACACGGGGCCGAGGGGGGGAGGAGGACCTCCCCCTGCGCCCTGGCGCCGCCCCAGCTGCCCTCGGGTTAAATAGCTCCACGTCCTCGCCCCCATCCCGCTTCGCCGGTCCAGACGCGCGCACGGGGTCCAGCCGGGCCTCACCCCACGACCTAGGTAAGTCTCCGCCCGCCCAGCAGGACCCCAGACCAAATAATTCAGTTTAGTGAAATTGAGAGATCTTAAGAGTTAAAATGACAATGCCAAAGTCAAAGTGCAAATCCATGAGAAGCAACAATCAAGTAAACAAATTTCCCACTGAAGAAATTAATCCCATAATGTTAGACTCCAACAAGAACAAACCCACGGAAAAAGGCCAAGAAAGCCCCACCCAGGATAAAGACTTTCAAAATATGATAATTACCATGTTCAATACTATGAAAGAGGAAATCAGGGAGGAATTACATAATCGAATCAATAGCTTTGAAGAGGAACACAACAGACATCTGGAGGAGTTGAGAAAAACAGTGCAAGAAACAAAAAGTGGCATAGAGCAGTTAAAACAAACTCAAGCAGAGTTTAAAACTGAGCTAAAAGACAAGTTATCTTCAACCCAGAACGCCACAGAGAGTCTTATCAACAGAACTAACGAAGCAGAAAACAGAATTTCAGACCTTGAAGATAAAGTGGGAGTACTAACCAGCTCAATGGAAGAGGTTGTTAAAGCCAAAAAGATACTTGAGAGAAATATCCAAGAGATATGGGACACCCTGAAAAAGCCTAACATGCGTATTCATGGAATACCAGAGCAAGAATCTCAAAATACCACCCCTGAGGAAATTTTTCAAATGATCATCAAGGAAAAATTTCCTCATCTAAAAAAAGAGAGGCCCATCCATATACAAGAGGCATTCTGCACCCCAAACAGATACGACCAAAATAGAAGCACGCCGCGGCAAATAATAGTTAAAACACTCCACATTCAAGATAAAGAACTGGTGCTGAGAGCATCAAGGGAGAAAAAACAAATCACTTTTAAAGGTAAACCTATTAAAATAACAAATGACTTCTCAGTCGAAACAGTAAAAGCAAGAAGAGCTTGGAGAGACATACTTCAAGTATTGAATGAGCAAAAATGTCAACCCAGGCTGATTTACCCTGCAAAACTATCAGTCATGATCGAGGGAGAAAGAAAAATTTTCCAGCACAAAGACAACTTTAAGGGATACATGTCCACCAAACCAGGCCTTCAAAAAATGCTAGAAATGATACTCAGGCATGAAGAAAAAAACAGGCATATCCAGGAGAACAGAAGGCAAGTATAACATCATTAAAAACGAAGCAATATACTTACAAAAGCTACTAAACATAATAAATGGCTGGAATTAACAATAGTTTCTCCATTATAACACTAAATGTTAATGGAATTAATTCACCGATCAAGAGACACAGATTACAAACATGGATTAAAAATCACAATCCATCAATCTGCTGCCTGCAGGAAACCCATCTCACCACAAAAGATAGGCACGCTCTAAAAATAAAAGGCTGGTCAACAATTCTACAAGCAAATGGAAGCAGAAAACGGGCAGGTGTAGCCATTATGCTATCAGACAAAGTGGATTTCAAACCAAAGAAAATTAAAAGAGAAATGGATGGATACTACATTTTAGTCACAGGTACAATTCACCAGGAAGACTTCACAATACTGAACATATATGCACCCAATACGGGCCCCTCCACATTCATTAAGAAAACCCTACAGCGTCTAAAGCAAGAAATCAACCCCCAAACGATAATTCTTGGGGACTTCAACACCGCCCTCTCAACATGGGATAGATCAACAGGTCAAAAGCTTAACAGAGACACTTTGAAACTTAATCAAACCCTGAAAGAAATGGACCTTACAGATCTCTATCGAACTTTTCACCCACGCACCAAAGAATACACATTTTTTTCAGCAGCACACGGAACTTTCTCCAAAATAGATCACATATTGGGCCACAAAATGAATCTACACATATACAAGAAAGTTGAAATTCTAACCTGTGCCCTATCAGACCATCACTGCCTAAAGCTGGACATCCACAACACATCAAACAAGAGAAAATACACTAACTCCTAGAAACTTAACACTATGATGCTGAATGAGAACTGGATTCAGGAAGAAATTAAAAAGGAAATTCAAGATTTCCTGAAAGTGAATGATAACGAAAATACAACTTACCAAAATCTCTGGGACACAATGAAAGCTGTTCTAAGAGGTAAGTTCATAGCTCTTAATGCCTACATCAAAAAAATGGAAACATCAGAAATAAAGAATGCAGCTTAAAGCTTTAGAGAAACTAGAGCAATCTGATCCCAAAAGTAGTAGAAGAGAGAAGATTAGCAAAATAAGGGGAGAAATATCTGAAATCGAGATTAAGAAAACGATAGAAAAAATCAACCAGTCGAAAAGCTGGTTCTTTGAAAAAATCAATAAGATTGATACACCCCTAGCTAAACTAACCAAAAGCAAGAGAGAGAAAACCCAAATTAACAAAATTAGAAATGAACATGGAGTTATCACTACTGATACCCAAGAAATCCAGAGAATTATAACATCATATTTCAAAAACTTATACTCTGTGAAGTTTGACAACACAAAAGAGATGGATGAATTCCTAAGTAAACACAACTTACCTAAATTGAATCAGGAAGTTGTGAATTATTTAAATAGTCCTATAACATATAAGGAAATTGAAGAAGTAATCTCAAATCTTCCCACCAAAAAATGTCCTGGACCAGATGGATTCAGCACAGAGTTCTACCAGACATTTAAGGAGTTAATAACACCAATACTCCTTAAACTGTTCCATCAAATAGCAAAGGAAGGAACACTACCAAATTCCTTCTATGAAGCTAATATCGTTTTAATCCCAAAACCTAATAAAGATTCGCTTAAAAAAAAAAAAACTATAGGCCGATCTCCCTGATGAACACAGACGCAAAGATTCTCAACAAAGTCTTAGCAAATCGGATTCAAAAACATATTAAAAAGATCATTCATGGGGACCAAGTAGGCTTCATCCCCGGCACACAAGGTTGGTTCAACATACGCAAATCAATAAATGTAATTCATCATGTAAACCAGTCCAAAGTCCAAGACCACATGATACTCTCGATAGATGCAGAAAAAGCTTTTGACAAGATCCAACAACCTTTTATGATCAAAACGCTGGAGACAGTAGGAATGGAAGAAACCTTTATCAATATAATAAAAGCTGTATACAACAAGCCCACAGCAAGGATTATGCTCAATGGGGAACAATTGGAAGCATTCCCACTTCGATCAGGAACTAGACAAGGCTGTCCACTCTCACCACTTCTATTCAATATTGTACTTGAAGTGTTAGCTGAAGCCATAAGACAAGAAAGGGACATAAGAGGGATTCAAATCGGCAAGGAAGAAGTCAGGCTATCCCTATTTGCAGATGACATGATCTTATACCTGAGTGATCCCAAAAACTCCACCAGGAAGCTCCTGGAACTAATTGAGAAGTTCAGCAGGGTGGCAGGATACAAAATAAATGTGCAAAAATCAGAGCCCTTCCTATATGCCCAGAATGAAAGAAGTGAAAAAGCCTTGAGAGAAACAATACCATTTATTTTTGCCCCTAAAAAAATGAAATACCTTGGTATAAACCTAACTAAGGAGGTAAAAGACCTTTACAATGAAAACTTTAAAACCCTAAAGAAAGAAATAGCAGAAGACACCAGAAGGTGGAAAGACCTCCCTTGTTCTTGGATTGGGAGAATCAACATCGTGAAAATGACCATCCTACCAAAGGCAATATACAGATTCAATGCTATACCAATCAAAATCCCAAAGCAATTCTTCAAAGAAGTTGACCAAACAATCTCAAAGTTCATATGGAGGCACAAAAGACCCAGGATAGCAAAAACAATCCTGAGTAACAAAAACACAGCTGGAGGTATAACCATACCAAACCTTAGTCTATACTACAAATCCATAGTTGTAAAGACAGCCTGGTACTGGCTCCAAAATAGACACACAGATCAATGGATAAGGATTGAAGATCTAGATATAAGCCCACAAAGTTACAGCCATTTGGTCTTTGACAAAGGGGCCCAAAGAATCCAATGGAAAAAGAACAGCATCTTCAACAAATGGTGCTGGCAAAACTGGATCTCCACATGCAGAAGATTAAAGCTGGACCCGTACTTGTCACCATGTACAAGACTTAATTACAAATGGATCAAGGACCTTGATATCAGGCCAGAGACTATAAAAACCATAGTTGAAAGGATAGGGAACTCCCTCGAGCTGATTGGGCTAGGCCAACACTTCCTAAACAGACATCCAATGGCACAGTCACTGCTACCAACTCTCAACAGTTGGGATCTTGTGAAATTAAAGAGCTTCTGTTCAGATAAAGAGATTGTCACACGAGCTCAAAGGCAACCCACAGAACGGGAGAAAATCTTCACTAACCACATATCTGATAGAGCTCTATTGTCCAGAGTGCACAAAGAACTTAGAAAACTAAACACCAAGGAAACCAATGGCCCAATTAAAAAATGGGCCCTGGAACTTCAAAGAAACTTTACCAGGGATGAAATTAAAATGTCTAACAAATATCTTAAAAAATGCTCCACTTCTTTAGCCATCAATGAAATGCAAACCAAAACTTCCCTGAGAAGTCAGGATGGCAAAAATCCACAATACTAACAACGACAAATGCTGGAGAGGATGTGGAGAGAGGGGAACTCTCCTACATTGTTGGTGGGAATGCAGGCTCATACAGCCACTCTGGCGAGCCGTCTGGAGATTCTTAAAGAAATTAAAGATTGAAATGCCATATGACCCTGCTATTCCACTTTTGGGAATAACCCCCCATACAGCAGAGGTTCACCTCGATAGCACAAGCACGACCATGTTCATAGCAGCACTGTTTACAATAGCAAAGTCATGGAATCAGCCCAAATGCCCAACAGTTGACGAGTGGATAAGGAAACTGTGGTACATCTATACAATGGAGTACTACTCAGCCATCAAAAATGATGAATTACTGGAATTTGCCGGGAAATGGATGTCATTAGAAACAATTATATTAAGTGAAGTATCCCAGACACAGAAAATTAAGGGCCGTATGTACTCCCTAATAAGTGGCTCCTAGTACCAAACCCACCCAGCCCACCTAGAGACAGTAATTCCAAGGATTATGAACAGGAGGGATGGGGTAGGAGGGCCACACAAGAAAGAAGGAGAGAAGGGACCATGTTACAGCAGGGAAAATAGGCCTCCACCAAGGACCCAAATAAGTAATGAGACATCTGATTAAGTTCACAGACTTTTGTTCCTGATCATTTACTACTGAGGGGGAGTGATCTCACCAGAAGAGGAGGGCATATAGTCTGGCAGATAAAAAGTAACAATTTTGCAAATGGGTGATAGACCCCTCCCTCACTGTGGTTTCCCACTTTTATTACATCTACCTTTGAATGTGCTTTTATCACAAGACTCTAACAGCTTTTTGTCTCTAGCCAGGGGGTAACATACAGTGCCCACCAGGATGGAGTGAAGGGCATTGCAGGAGCAGGAAAACTGCAAAAGAAAATCAACAAACCACAATCCAGAACTTCAGAGACTCTATATCAACCACCTAGAACTAGGCCAGCTTAGTCTCTCCCCATCTTGAAGCTCAGGGAAATTTGCGGAAGAGGGGGCGGTAAGAGTGTAAGAGCATAAGGATGGGAGGAGCAATGATATGTAAGATACTCTATACTAGTTAGGGCTGAAGCAATCATAATTGGACTTTGCATGCCCTGCGCATTGTCCAACACACTGTTGACCTCACAAAGACTAGCATCTGCTAAAGGCACCAAGATCCTTGGAGGCAAAAGATTGGCAGCCACAGCAGTGTTCCTATACCTAAGGGGAACACGGGAAAGGGTTCGGGAAAGGCCACTGGGTCCTTGTACGTCATCGGAGAGGAGGGTCCAGAGGAAATTCAGACATGCACAAGAAAGGACTCTCTGGGAATTGGGGTGGGAGGCACTGGGGGATGGGGAGGGAGAGGGGTAGGAAGGTGGAGCAGGGGGTAACGGGGGAGGAGGAGGGAGGGAGGGAACTGGTGTACCTAATAAGTTTGTATGAGCTGAAATAAAAAAAAAAGGAAAGGGGGGCTGGAGAGGTGGCTCAGGGCTTAAGCCTCTGCCTTGAAGGTGGAGGGTCCTGAGTTTGGATCCTAGACCCCACGTATAGACGTCGAGCAGAAGCAGGGGTGGCCTGGGTTTCTGTTCCTGGTAGGGCAGAGCTTGTGAATCCTTGAGCAGAGTAAACAAGGAGGAGGTGGAGGCGGTCCTTGGTGGTTCCCGAACTCGCCTGTGGTTCTACACACACACACATACATACACACATGCGCACACACATACATGCACAATTGAATAAATAATAAATAATAAAAACATTTTAAAAAAAGAAGGGACTTGAGGGTTTAGTGCACAGGAAGCTGTGAGAGAGAAATAAGTAGCCCTGAGGGTGTATTGATAGAAGATAGAAAACTCTGATATTATCAATTAATCAAAAAATATAGATATAGTTAATACTTCACCCCAGAAATCATAGGAGATTAAACAAAACATCCAGTACTGGGTATGTGGCACCTCCTAATGTCAGAGACGTCACAAAGTTTTCCCCTAACCATATAGGTTTTACTGCCATTGCTCTTGGTTGCTCTCTAGAACCTGGTAGTAAAACTCTATATGCTGAACCTATTATGTAATGATCCGAGGCTATGGAAAGATAAATAAACTGGAACTAGTTTGGGATTTTCTTCCTTTCTGGCCACATTTTCACAGTACCAGAAGATTTTCATTAGGCTGATATTGGGAGAAAGCTATCAACAGTATCACCTAGCTGTGAATGCATCAGCTGTAATAACAACCACCCAGGCAAGGGGTGTCCATTGGTACAATAGTGGTACCAAAGTTATGGGGTAACCAGTTGCGTTCTGGTTGGGTTAAACTGATTTTCAATAGGAAAAATACATGTTTTGTAACATAAACAATGATAAGAATTTTTGGATGGCTAGTTTATAGGCTTTTTATCAAAACAAAAATCTCCTAAGGGCTAACCATGAGAACATTTTATCAACTGGTCATATATATACATATCATTCCCACAGATTGGGGCAGTTCTTAGCCCTTGACTTAAGTTTCATTTTGCAGTGGAAGGGGTTTGATATAGAGAATAGCAATGGGCCAAAGTGAAGAGAGTCACTGGCCCTTTGAGAATCATTGACTGTTGAGCCCTAAACAGGACATATTAGTCAAATCCCTCCAGAAGACTCAGGGAACACCAAGGAAGAGGGAATAATAAGAATATCAGAACCTGATATTAAGAAGGGTGTTGCCAGATTGTGTCTTCTTACATGACAAAGCCATTGTATTCATGAACTTACTGAAACTATATTTACTTCCTTAAAACTTAAGATTCGGCCATATTGACATTTAATTCTGGAAGGAGAAAGAGGTCATGAAGTAACATGCATCTCTGAGAGACTACTGAGGGTTAGTTTCAGATGGTGAAGGGAAGCTCATTTCCTTAATGGTAGACACACTGATATATCATTCGTACTTCAGTAAATTCTGTGCAAATACAGGCCATCCTGATGAAACTCAGTAGGCCACACAGACAAAAAGATGTGAAAATAAGAGACTTGTTCAGAAGAAGGTGTGCATCGAGAAAATGGGATAGGGTGATGGAGGTTAAATATTGAGATTTGACATAGTTTGAAATACAAAGAGTAATTTGCTGGAGAATTCAGATGAATCCCTTTTGCCAAACGTCTATGCACTGGAACTCATGGGATTGAGGAAATACAAATATACAGAATTTTTTTTCCTTTAGAGCCACTTTGAATTCATTCCAATTCAATACAAGTTACTAACTTTTTGAACTTTCTGAGTGCCTATGGAGAAGGAATAACAAACACTGACTCTACTTGGCTTCTGATATGATCCCAAGGGAATAGAAAAATCAGTAATATTTTGCTTCTGCTTAGACCAGGGCCCATCAGGGAAATCAACTACGTAGAGATGGAATAACAATTGAAAAAAAATCTCCACAGTATACCAAATGAATAACTTTAAATATGCCTTCCATTATTGTCCAGAGTGTGAAATTTTAGCTAGTCAGGACATGATGATTTGTTTTAGTTTGCTAAATCTGGCTTGGAAACCAAATATCATTCCTTCATGATGAAGGAAGTACAAAAAGCCTAAGTCTCTATTATCAACCTTTAAGGAAAGATTCCAAACATCCAGGCAAGAACTTTATTATCAGAGATGCTGTCCAAGTGTGTCTGCCATCCCCAAGTAGAAATAGGTTCTCAGAGACTGTAAGCTGAGAAAACATACCTAAGTCAACCCTTAGGGTCCATTCCACTTATCTCAGAACCCACAGATCACTGTGCTAGTTTTCCTGGTGAGTCTATTCTCAATTCTTTATTCACTTATTAATGAGTTATGATGAAAATTATCTTTTTAAATTCAGCAATACAGGAATAATTGGTTTCAATTAAGTGATGGGAACTGAAGTCCAATTTGTGAGTCTGCAGAGGGAAGGGGAAGCAAGGGTGGTACCAGTATAACAAGGGTCAGTATTTTACCGCCCCAATCATAGCAAGCAGAGGTAATCAGGTAGAGAAGGCAGTTTGCCTATGCTACCTGCTGAGTTCAAGGCTAGCGTGAACTACATGGACATGCTGTTTCAAAGAAAGAAAAAAAAAGTGTTCTCTAAAGGTGAATTACCTTCAAGTTTTGTGGTTAAAGTAGAAGTGCTGAAGGAGAGGAGAGCTTTTTAAGATATGGAAAAAGTTACTGAGTGTCTTTGAATATATTTATTTTTGTAATTTATGCAGCCAATATTTATTTTATACTAATTACACACCAAGTTCTGTGAACATATTTCTTTCATTATGAGGACATAGCTCTGTACTAATTACAAATACTACTTTTAGACAGAAGTTTGTAAGTCATATGCTTTGTAATATATATGTTGTTCTCCTAGGACAGAAAGAACAATGATAATATTTGGTTTAATATTTCCTCATTTGTTAAGCAGAATATGTATGTGAACTTAATAAGTATTTTTCTATTTCAAACAGTCTATGTTCAACTCTTAAATGGTGTGTTGGTTTGTAAAACTTTCATTCCTGTTTCTGATGACATGTATTTACATGAATTTCAGTTTAATAACATTAGTTTTTTTGGGGTTTTTTTTGTTATTTTTATTATCAATACATTTTCATTATTATTTCAGCTCATACAAACTTATTAGGTACACCAGTTCCCTCCCTCCCTCCTCCTCCCCCCCTACCATCTGCTCCCCCTTCCCACCCCCTCCCTCCCCATCCCCCAGTGCCTCCCGCCCCAATTCCCAGAGAGTCCCTTCTTGTGCATGTCTGATTTTCCTCTGGGCCCTCCTCTCCGATGACGTACAAGGACCCAGTGGCCTTTCCCTGAACCCTTTCCCGTGTTCCCCTTAGGTATAGGAACACTGCTGTGGCTGCCAATCCTTTGCCTCCAAGGATCTTGATGCCTTTAGCAGATGCTAGACTTTGTGAGGTCAACAGTGTGTTGGACAATGTGCAGGGCAAGCAAAGTCCAATTATGATTGCTTCAGCCCTAACTAGTATAGAGTATCTTACATATCATTGCTCCTCCCATCCTTTTGCTCTTACACTCTTACCGCCCCCTCTTCCGCAAATTTCCCTGAGATACAAGATGGGGAGAGACTAAGCTGGCCTAGTTCTAGGTGGTTGATATAGAGTCTCTGAAGTTCTGGATTGTGGTTTGTTGATTTTCTTTTGCAGTTTTGCTGCTCCTGCAATGCCCTTCACTCCATCCTGGTGGGCATTGTATGCTACCCCCTGGCCAGAGACAAAAAGCTGTTAGAGTCTTGTGATAAAAGCACATTCAAAGGCAGATGTAATAAAAGTGGGAAACCACAGTGAGGGAGGGGTCTATCACCCATTTGCAAAATTGTTACTTTTTATCTGCCAGACTATATGCCCTCCTCTTCTGGTGAGATCACTCCCCCTCAGTAGTAAATGATCAGGAACAAAAGTCTGTGAACTTAATCAGATGTCTCATTACTTATTTGGGTCCTTGGTGGAGGCCTATTTTCCCTGCTGTAACATGGTCCCTTCTCTCCTTCTTTCTTGTGTGGCCCTCCTACCCCATCCCTCCTGTTCATAATCCTTGGAATTACTGTCTCTAGGTGGGCTGGGTGGGTTTGGTACTAGGAGCCACCTATTAGGGAGTACAAACGGCACTTAATTTTCTGGGTCTGGGATACTTCACTTAATATAATTGTTTCTAATGACATCCATTTCCCGGCAAATTCCAGTAATTCATCATTTTTGATGGCTGAGTAGTACTCCATTGTATAGATGTACCACAGTTTCCTTATCCACTCGTCAACTGTTGGACATTTGGGCTGATTCCATGACTTTGCTATTGTAAACAGTGTTGCTATGAACATGGTCGTGCTTGTACTATTGAGGTGAACCTCTGCTGTATGGGGGGTTATACCCAAAAGTGGAATCACAGGGTCATATGGCATTTCAATCTTTAATTTCTTTAAGAATCTCCAAACGGCTCAACAGAGTGGCTGTATGAGCTTGAATTCCCTCCAGCAATGTAGGAGAGTTCCCCTCTCTCCACATCCTCTCCAGCATTTGTTGTTGTTTGTATTGTGGATTTTTGCCATCCTGACTGGGGTGAGATGATATCTCAGGGAAGTTTAGATTTGCATTTCCCTGATGGCTAGGAAGTGGAGTATTTTTTCAGATATTTGTTAGACATTTTAATTTCATCCCTGGTAAAGTTTCTTTTAAGTTCCAGGGCCCATTTTTTAATTGGGCCATTGGTTGCCTTGATGTTTACTTTTCTAAGTTCTTTGTGCACTCTGGACAGTAGAGCTCTATCAGATATGTGGTTAGTGAAGATTTTCTCCCATTCTGTGGGTTGCCTTTGAGCTCGCGTTACAATCTCTTTATCTGAACAGAAGCTCTTTAATTTCACAAAATCCCAACTGTTGAGAGTTGGTAGCAGTGACTGTGCCATTGGATGTCTGTTTAGGAAATGTTGGCCTAGCCCAATCAGCTCGAGGGAGTTCCCTATCCTTTCAACTATGGTTTTTATAGTCTCTGGCCTGATATCAAGGTCCTTGATCCATTTGGAATTAAGTCTTGTACATGGTGACAAGTACGGGTCCAGCTTTAATCTGCATGTGGAGATCCAGTTCTGCCAGTACCATTTGTCGAAGATGCTGTTCTTTTTTCATTGGATTCTTTGGGCCCCTTTGTCAAAGACCAAATGGCTGTAACTTTGTGGGCTTATATCTACATCTTCAATCCTTATCCATTGATCTGTGTGTCTATTTTGGAGCCAGTACCAGGCTGTCTTTATAACTATGGATTTGTAGTATAGACTTAGGTTTGGTATGGTAATACCTCTAGCTGTGTTTTTGTTACTCAGGATTGTTTTTGCTATCCTGGGTCTTTTGTGCCTCCATATGAACTTTGAGAATGTTTGGTCACCTTCTTTGAAGAATTGCTTTGGGATTTTGATTGGTATAGCATTGAATCTGTATATTGCCTTTGGTAGGATGGTCATTTTTACGATGTTGATTCTGCCAATCCAAGAACAAGGGAGGTGTTTCCACCTTCTGGTGTCTTCTGCTATTTCTTTCTTTAGGGTTTTAAAGTTTTCATTGTAAAGGTCTTTTACCTCCTTAGTTAGGTTTATACCAAGGTATTTCATTTTTCTAGGGCCTATAGTAAATGGGATTTTTTCTCTCAAGGCTTTTTCACTTCTTTCATTCTGGGCATATAGAAAGGCCTCTGATTTTTGCACATTTATTTTGTATCCTGCCACCCTGCTGAACTTCTCAATTAGTTCCAGGAGCTTCCTGGTGGAGTTTTTGGGATCACTCAGGTATAAGATCATGTCATCTGCAAATAGGGATAGCCTGACTTCTTCCTTGCCGATTTGAATCCCTCTTATGTCCCTTTCTTGTCTTATGGCTTCAGCTAACACTTCAAGTACAATATTGAATAGAAGTGGTGAGAGTGGACAGCCTTGTCTAGTTCCTGATCGAAGTGGGAATGCTTCCAATTGTTCCCCATTGAGCATAATCCTTGCTGTGGGCTTGTTGTATACAGCTTTTATTATATTGATAAAGGTTCCTTCCATTCCTACTGTCTCTAGCGTTTTGATCATAAAAGGCTGTTGGATCTTGTCAAAAGCTTTTTCTGCATCTATCGAGAGTATCATGTGGTCTTGGACTTTGGACTGGTTTACATGATGAATTACATTTATTGATTTGCGTATGTTGAACCAACCTTGTGTGCTGGGGATGAAGCCTACTTGGTCCCCATGAATGATCTTTTTAATATGTTTTTGAATCCGATTTGCTAAGACTTTGTTGAGAATCTTTGCATCTGTGTTCATCAGCGAGATCGGCCTATTGTTTTCTTTTTTAAGCGAATCTTTATTAGGTTTTGGGATTAAAACGATATTAGCTTCATAGAAGGAATTTGGTAGTGTTCCTTCCTTTGCTATTTGATGGAACAGTTTAAGGAGTATTGGTGTTATTAACTCCTTAAATGTCTGGTAGAACTCTGTGCTGAATCCATCTGGTCCCGGACATTTTTTGGTGGGAAGATTCGAGATTACTTCCTCAATTTCCTTATATGTTATAGGACTATTTAAATAATTTACAACTTCCTGATTCAATTTAGGTAAGTTGTGTTTACTTAGAAATTCATCCATCTCTTTTGTGTTGTCAAACTTCACAGAGTATAAGTTTTTGAAATATGATGTTATAATTCTCTGGATTTCTTGGGTATCAGTAGTGATAACTCCATGTTCATTTCTAATTTTGTTAATTTGGGTTTTCTCTCTCTTGCTTTTGGTTAGTTTAGCTAGGGGTGTATCAATCTTATTGATTTTTTCAAAGAACCAGCTTTTTGACTGGTTGATTTTTTCTATCATTTTCTTAATCTCGATTTCAGATATTTCTCCCCTTAGTTTGCTAATCTCTCTCTTCTACTACTTTTGGGATGAGATTGCTCTAGTTTCTCTAAAGCTTTAAGCTGCATCGTTAAGTTGTTTATTTCTGATGTTTCCATTTTTTTTGATGTAGGCATTAAGAGCTATGAACTTACCTCTTAGGACAGCTTTCATTGTGTCCCCGAGATTTTGGTAAGTTGTATTTTCGTTATCATTCACTTTCAGGAAATCTTGAATTTCCTTTTTAATTTCTTCCTGAATCCAGTTCTCATTCAGCATCATAGTGTTAAGTTTCCAGGAGTTAGTGTATTTTCTCTTGTTTGTTGTGTTGTGGATGTCCAGCTTTAGGCCGGGGTGGTCTGATAGGGCACAGGTTAGAATTACAACTTTCTTGTATATGTGTAGATTCATTTTGTGGCCCACTATGTGATCTATTTTGGCGAAAGTTCCGTGTGCTGTTGAGAAAAATGTATATTCTTTGGTGCGTGGGTGAAAAGTTCGATAGAGATCTGTAAGGTCCATTTCTTTCAGGGTTTTGATTAAATTCCAAAGTGTCTCTGTTAAGCTTTTGACTTGTTGATCTATCCCATGTTGAGAGGGCGGTGTTGAAGTCCCCAAGAATTATCGTTTGGGGGTTGATTTCTTGCTTTAGACGCTGTAGGGTTTTCTTAATGAATGTGGAGGGGCCCGTATTGGGTGCATATATGTTCAGTATTGTGAAGTCTTCCTGGTGAATTGTACCTGTGACTAAAATGTAGTATCCATCCGTGTCTCTTAACATAACAAATGACTTCTCAATGAAAACAGTAAAAGCAAGAAGAGCTTGGAGAGATGTACTTCAAGTATTAAATGAGCAAAAATGCCAACCCAGACTTATATACCCAGCATAACTATCTGTCATCATCGAGGGTGAAAGAAAAGTTTTCCAGCACAAAGACAACTTGAAGGGATACATGTCTACCAAACCAGGCCTTCAAAAAATGCTAGAAATGATACGAAAACTTGAAGAAAAAAACAACGGAATCCAGGAGGACAGAAGGGTAGTATAATACCACAAAAACATAAATGTAAACAATACGCTTACAAAATCCACTAAACATAAAAAATGTCCAGAATTAAAAACAATTTCTCCATTATAACATTAAATGTCAATGGTATTAACTCACCGATCAAGAGACACAGATTACAAACTTGGATTAAAAATCACAATCCATCAATCTGCTGCCTTCAGGAAACTCATCTCACCACAAAAGATAGGCACATCCTAAAAATGAAAGGCTGGTCCAAAATTCTGCAAGCTAATGGAACCAGGAAACAGGCAGATGTAGACATTATGCTTTCAGACAAAGTGAACTTCAAACCAAAAAAAACCATAAGAGACACAGATGGATACTACATTTTAGTCACAGGTACAATTCACCAGGAAGACTTCACAATACTGAACATTTATGCACCCAATACGGGCCCCTCCACATTCATTAAGAAAACCCTAAAGCATCTAAAGCGAGAAATCAACCCCCAAATGATAATTCTTTGGGATTTCAACACCACCCTCTCAACATGGGATAGATCAACAGGTCAAAACTTAACAGAGACACTTTGGAACTTAATCTAACCCTTAAAGAAGTGGACCTTACAGATCTCTATCAAACTTTTCATCCACACACCAAAGAATACACATTTTTCTCAGCAGCACATGGAACTTTCTCCAAAATAGATCACGTATTGGGCCACAAAACATATCTCCACATGTACAGGAAAGTTGAAATTCTAACTTGTGCCCTATTAGACCTCCATGGCCTGAAGCTGGACATCCACAACACAACAAATAACAGAAAATACACTAACTGCTGGAAACTTAACACTATGATGCTGAATGAGAACTGGATTCAGGAAGAAATTAAAAAGTAAATTCAAGATTTCCTGAAAGTGAACGATAATGAAAATCCAACAGTTTAATATTTAAGAAAATTGTTATTATTGGAAAGAGACTGTGGTGTCATTTATTTCACAGAGAAGAATTTTGATCTTTGGAGCTTGAGTTTGCATAACTGTTGATTATTATTAACACATTTTGAAATATTTGATGTCAACGAACAATTTGGAGTTCAGGAAATTAAACTATATCACTAAAACTGGATATTATACTAGAATGAAATTATTCTTATTAAGAAATAATCCAAATTAATATTATTTCTAAATTTATTGATGCCCAAATATGTTTCTGAGCAAAAACTTTTGGGCCTGTAGCATTTTAGGGGGACTCTTTTTCCTCCTTCTTCTGTTAGTAAAATCTGAGAGTTAGTGTATATTACAGAAAGAATTGCAAGAAAGCTTGTGGCTTAATAAATGAGAGAAGGCTTTAAAACCACTGCTGCAGGAGCCATGGAGGAAATAACCCCAATAATAATTAGAATTCAACAGTGTTTATCCAGGTATCATTTACATAATTACTCCAACTATTAGTTACATATTAACACTGCAATAAATAGCTGAATAATAAATGGTAAACCTGTAATAAACAGTTGGAATTGTGACACAACTTTTGGAAAAATTTTTTCCTTTAAAAGAAAACTTAGAAATAGGGCTTGAAACACAGAAAGTACTAAGTCATGATATTAAACATTGTCAAAGAGAAATCATAACTAGTTGTAGTTAAAACCTTTCTGCATGTAAAAATGTGCATATAGCTATGCATATTCATACATACTTAGACACATCCACATGCATGTACACATCTTAAGCAGCAGGTATTCAGCACTTTATAAACCTTCAACAGTGACATTGAGTATTTGATTTTGAATACAAGGAAATGAATACAAAATATATAAGTGTATTGTAGCCACTCTGTTCTCTACAAATATAAGCTATGACAGAAATATGCCAGTCATATTTATCATGTACAATGTAGTGCTAACAGTGAGCAATGAGACTTGGGGAGATGAGTGTTGGAAAAATTGTCTGCCATGCAAGTATGAGCATATGAAGTCAAGTATACAAATACAATAAAATATCTGACTGCAGTAGCACACATTTTCAAGCCCAGTGCTTCTATGGTAAGATGGTTGGAAATACAAAAAAGAATTCCCCAGAATCTCGAGGGTACATAGGCCTTGTGTACATGGTAGAAATTAAAAGACTCAACTTCAGAAAAGGTCAGAGGTTACAATGACACCTCTCACACTGACCTGTACACCAAACCCTGCCACTTGCATATTCAAACTGTGACACATGAACATACACATACATTAAACAGACACACAACAAACAACAAACATAATAAAATAATCTGAAAATTAAAGCTAGCAAGAATCCCTCTACTTATCAAAACAGAAGAAAGCAACAAAAACTAAAAGTGACAGGAGAACTACTCTCACCCAAACATGTCAGGCTGCTGTAGTTCTCCAGCATCACGTCTCTGTAGAGGGTCTTCTGAGCAGCATCCAGGTACTGCCACTCCTGCAATGTAAAGTCCACTGCAATGTCATCAAATGATACTGACCCCTGTAATAACACATGTCTCTTCAACACAATTTCTCAGCTTTGGGAACAGAAAATGGGAACTCGCTGATCTTTCTATGGGTGCTAACAGTGTTATATATAATATGATATTTGATTTTAAGCAGGGGAGAAAGAAAATAGAACAAACACATTGCTTGTATTAACACAACCATTCATGAAAGCATGTTTAAAGAACTTTTCAAGTAATTACAATACGAACCTGATGTTCATACTCATTCGACAGGAATCCCAGACCCACCAAGCCTGCCCACTCATGGAAGATCTTCTGTCAAACATGGTAAATTTGAAAGAATAGAGATTAACTACAACATTAGGGAACTAAGAGATCAGGTCACATGGAAAACCACATGATTCTGAAAAAGCATATGGTTTGAAAGGTGCATGTAACCACTTTCATAGTTCAAAACCCCAGATGTGACACAGAAAAGGGTTAAAGAGAAGGTACAAAGATTTCCATGGGGTCAAGTGACTATGCACACGTTTCTTCTTATGTGTTCACAAACAGAATTTGGTTCTTCAAAACCCTGCTGCAGGACACAAAGAAAAAAATGAAAAAGAACTGTCTGTTTGAAACATACTATGAAGAAGAAAACAGATGGACTTACTGTAGAAAGGGATCATTAATGTACAAAAATGAACGAATGGAAATTCATGTAGGAAATTGGCATTTTAGGAAAGTATTTCCAGACCTAGGTGACACATTTGAGACCCTGCTTCTCAAAGTCTTGGAAAGCTCAGTGTAAACAGGTGACCCACAGCAGGAAGTGAATTGAAAAAACTGTAGATTATTCAGACTTCAAATCCTGCATTCCTCACACTAGAGGGAATGTTGGTGTGGGAACTGGAATATACTTGAGCAGCAGAACATTCTAGTAAATGGGAGTGGATCGCTGGTGGATCCGGAGACATGAAGTCCTTTCTCTCCTCTCTTTCTCCCTCTCTTTTATCCTTGTTGGTTCTTCCAGGATCCATTTAGCATGAAGCCCTTACATAGCTGACCTCTCTTCTACACACTCATCTTTGTATTTGGGAAGCTCCATGCTTCTGATTCAGCAGGTGAAGCTCTTTACAAAGTTCTCAACACAGGCGAAGGATCCAGGACTCTGGACTTTTCCACAGAAAAGAATTTCAGGATGATTTTGATTTTTAAATTTTTAAAAATTTATTTAATGTGTGTGTGTGTGTGTGTGTGTGTGTGTGTGTGTGTGTGTGTGTGTAAGAAAGCATTCTGTGTCCCTGTGTAGGACCAAGGGTGACTTTGGGAATCATCCTGGATTGCTTCTACCTCCTTCTTGCTTCTCTGTGGGATTTCCCAGGTGTTGCACCCCATGGTCAGAAATGCAGGATGTCTCTGTTTCCACCTGGCATTTTTACATGGAATCGGGGATGGGAACACAGGACTTTCTGCTTGAAAGACAGTCTTAAGCCATGAGCCATCTCTACAGCCCAATTTTGTTGTTTTCTGAGAGAGCAAATCATGTAAGCCCAAGCTCACCTGAACAGGTATCTAGCCAAGGATGACTGACTAATTTTCTTGCCTCCTCGTCCCAGAGCTGGGATTATAATAAAATTAACATCATGTACCATTTATGTAGTATAAATTCAAGGACTTTGTGCATGGTAAATAATCCCTCTTCCACCTGTAGTGCCTGAGGAAGTGCTGTGCTTCCATGACTGGATAAAGTTGAGACTTGAACAAAAATGTTGCTCTCTCTCCTATTTCACCCTAAAATGATACCAAGAGGACCATATACTGTGAAAGGATGCAGGATGGGGAGAGACCTCCATGCAAAACTGCTCCAAGAATCCTACACCCAATATTTACCATCCAGAAAGGGTGTGGTGCAAACTAGTCCAAGTTCCTCACCAGTCCATGTTTCAGCAACAAATATGGGGACACAAGAAAGGACATGTATCAAGGGTAGGATACAGATACTAATCATAATGACTGGGAGAATTGCTGCAAGCTTGAGGTCAGTCTGAGCTACAGAGTGAATTCTAAGACAGTTGAGTAGAGTGAGAACATGTATATGGATGAAACGGAGCGGGGAGGGTTGGAAAACCTAGGCACAGACTTACAAATAGTCATGGGTGTCTCGGAAGCTTTCTGCTGCTGCCCATTCCCTGCCTTTGTGGATCTGCAGGCTCTTTTTCTCTGCTCCCTGTGACTAGGGTCCAGAACTCAACACTAGTAGCAGGCTTGTCCTAGGAAAATCTAGTACTGTTCTGAGCTTCTGGAACACTCACAGGCCTGCAATGAAGATGCTTCTGCCCCTCCCACCCCCCACATGCACACTTGTTGTCCTTCTGATTCACATTTCCAACCCCAAGGAGAAGGCTTGTTGTGACAGCCACAAGCTGCAAAGATGCCAGACAAAGATGGAGACGTGACAGCAGACAAGGAGGGGTGGTGCTCACATGATAAGATCTGCACACTCAGATGTAAAGCTGCACAGTGGTAGTGCCAATGGGGAGGGGAGAGGCAGTGTCCTCTGGCATGCATACAGGATTATTGCTTCCCTAACCTAGCTTAGGACGCCACCCCAAGAACTCACCATTTCTGGCTTCGGTAGAATAAAGTGTCTTCACTTGGATCTCCCTAAAACAGTCTGTCATTGAAGACCAAGAAAACTCCAAAAGTTACTATCTGGAAAAGAAGCAATCTCTTAAGGGCCATATATATTTATTACTTAAAAACTAGTTTTTACTTATTTGAATATAATTTCGAATGTCACTATAAAGAAGGGATATTCTCTATATATGACAAAATTTCACATTAAAGTCTGCTAATTGTTCTGAAACTCTTGACTGTGACTCTCACTTGACACTTAAGCATACACAAGAGAGAGGCTGCTCTTCTTTTCTAACTCTTCTTAATGTTCTCTGCCTTTCTATCATGCCTTAATCTAGCCCATGCCTTCACACTGACATCTTTTCAAAGTCCCCTCCCTCTTGAGACGGGTCCTCCACTCTTCAATCCCATCCTAATCTGCTCCTTGGTGAGAGCCCTTCTTTTTCAATCTTAATTCTTCAGATTGCTACAGACTGCACCCCCTCCTCACCACCCCAATAACTCCCCCCACTATAATGTCACTTCTCCCTTACTCTCCCATCTCCTTGTCTAGGGAGTTACCTTACCCCTCAGACCCCTGGAGCCCCTCACACCATACCGTGGTAGTTTGTGCTTTCTCAGGGAGTCCCATTCTCCTTTATACACTGGTCCCAAGCCTTCAATCCATGGACTCCTCTGTATGGACAGTATTTCCTGCCTCAAACACCTTCTCCTACCATACACCCTGTTATTCCATACCCATCCTTGGAGACAACTTCAGATGCCTCTTCCATATCTGCTACCCTTGTGCAGGCACAGCCTCTGGAGTCCTATGATAGGCCAGCCACTATCTTTCCAGTCGCTACCCTAAGTGCTGCTCACTGGCCCTGGCATCCCTTTCTACACAGTGAATCAAGTGACACACACTGTCCCTCTCCTGATTTCCTGATTACAAAAGGGATGGATGGAGAGATTTAAAGAAGCTGAGCATCTACAAACCATTTCCTTTCTCTTGTTGTGGTCCCACCTCACTGCCCAAAATGGTGACATCACCCCATTCTTCAGGAAAAAAAAAAAGGTGAGAGTTCTGATTGAGTTCTGTAAAGTCCCACAGGGAAAATGTGATTGGGAATGGAACGTGGGGCTCTGCATCCCCTAGGTACACTCTCTACACTGAACTCGTCCTTGGAGGACAGTCTGATAACATGTGAACCGTCTGTTCCAAGCTTGGAAAACCGAGTTCTAGCCTTAGAAGCTCACATGGTGAACGGACCGAAGTGACTACTGAATATTATCCTCTGATAAAAATGAAGGTATTGCTTTGTGTAGTTTTGCTGACACTCCAACTCTATGATACTGGATGATAACATAAAAGTGGTGATCTGAATATTGCAATTTGGAAACCTCCTCTTGAAGATTTTTAAATGCTATAACAGTGTTAATATGAATTCATAGTTTTGTTTTTCGTCCTGGTACTTTCACATTTAAGAATTTAAATTATGGAGCAGTTAAGAATTAACTTAGCACTGAGAGAGGCTGGGGGGCTAAATCCTTTGCCTAACAAGCCAAAGGACTGGAAGTTGGATTCCCAGACCCTGAAAAATGTGTGCTCAGTGGCCTTCACTGCTGATCCTGAAAAGTGGCACCTGGGAAACCCTAGAGCAAATCAGCAAAGAGGTGCGAAGTAAGGCAGGATGATTCCTGCACCAGGGATGGGAGGGGGAGGCACAGGAGGATGGAGAAGGGAAGGGGGAGGGGAGGGTGGCACAAGAGGTTGGGGGGTGGAGGGAGGGAAGAGACTGGTGTACCTGTTAAGTTTGTATGATTGGAAATAAAAAAATTGATTAAAAAAATAAATCTATTATTAAACTTGACGTATTATATGGAGTTTCATCGTGCTTTGAACTCCAGTTCTAGAGATTAATATTAATTTAAAAGCTCTTGCTAATAAATTATAACTTTTTTCACAAAAGTCTCCTACAAAGTAAAGGCAATCAGATGAGTTCATTGATTGAGAGAAACTCCCTCAAGTCTAAAAAGGAAAACTGTACTTTTACATTTCTGAAATTCCATTATTTGTTTGGTCCTTATTTTAATGAGACCAAATGGAAAGATGCCAATTGTGTCCTAAAAATGCTAATGAAGTTTTTATATCTCCCAAAATTTCTCCCTATTTTGATATGCTCTTTCTATCACTCATCTATCATAAATCACACAACATCCTTCCCTCCCTTATGGGTTACTGAAGCCTCCTGCCAGACTCTGATGATGTCCCAGTCTTCAGCCCTATTACAGGTATTCTGTGTACCCCTCCAGGATTCTACTTTCCTAACACCGTTCTAGAATTACTTTTGTAAACTTTACTAGCTTTTTCATATGTTCCCAAAGCCCCAAAGCTGCTTTGTTTGTTTCAGATTATACATTTAAATTTTTGATCCGTTGTTATTTGTTATTTTATATAGAGGAAAATGTGCAATGATTACTTACCTTTCCACTGCTTATAGATATCTGTGTTACTCGGCACAATTTCTAAATGAGAATTTCCATTATGACTGCGAGTTCTTGAGGCATTTGTTGAAAATTAGGTGGTTGAATGTATTAGTCAGCTCTCCATCTCTATTGCAGAAGGAAGTTTCTAAGTTGAGTATAAATACTTCTCCAGCCCATGGGTATAATAAAAACTGTTTAAAAGACAGGTTGATATGGTGTCTTTATAGCTAAACCTTCATAGTTTGCACTTCTCCTAGGTCCATTTACTCTTCTTTCATAGGTTCTTGTTGTAGCTTACAGGAATGTAGTCTCCACTGAAAAGTGGGTCTTAAATCCAATCAAAAAGATGTTGGTTGTTCCCTTAACATTGTTGCACTATTATACTGATGACCACCTCTTGACTAGGATGATTGCTATTGCATCTTACACTTTTCACAGTCTGATAAGACTGTTGATTGCTTTCTCCTCCAGTAGCTTGCATAGTATTTTTGGGTATTATGAAAGATATCTGGCAAGTAAGAACCTTTTTAACCTGTGCAATTGGTGATTTTTGTTCATGTAGTGTGACTCACATGTGTTGCATGTTCAGTAATACAACCTTACTATCGGTTTCTGGAGGACAACCTAGAGCAATGGTAAAAGCCTATACGTTTTGAGGTGTGCATGAGACCTTTCTAACCAACAACTTTTCAGAAAGTATTACAACCTGTTACTTCTTCTATTGTTTAATTGCCTATGAGTTCTCATTAGAGCATTATAAGGCATTTTTTGTTTTACCCTCTCTTCCTTTCTCTGTGTTCTCCTGCATAGGGCATGTCTGTTCTTACTTTCTTTTCACAATGTTTTATATGTTAATAAAGGAGGTTTCTAACCTGTTGTACGCACAATCTCATTGTTCTTTGTCACTCCCTCAGCCCTGCCTGAACCCTGTTCCCCAATTCCTCCCAAGAAACTTCCCCCCATTTTTACCTCTTCCACTTGGCTGCCTGTGGCAGCACACATCTGTCTCCTCCCTTAAGGTCTTCATCCCACCCTTCCCTCCCACCTCCGATTAATGGTCCCTTTCAAGTTTTCCATCTGTTACAGGAATTTCAAATTAAGTACGGCAATCAGAAGTTTAATAGAATCCTCAGGTGTTGCAGTCCACCTGAATGGTTGCTGATAAATGACCATTAAGTGGCTTAAGGGAACAAGGGGTTTATTTTCTTACTGATAGTCCGGTTTTAGTCTGTAGTCCAACTTAATGGAGGAGCATGTACCAACATCAGGCAAAGGAAACTGGCCACATCATCTCTACATAATGGCTGAGAGAGGGATGATCCTTCCTTGCCTGATCAGTATGTCTGGCCAAGTATATACAAGGAAGCCAACTCTCACAACCAGTTCTCTGTGTTTTTATTCTTGGGCCTAATTCTACCTACCTGGGCCTTCTCCATCAGCCACACAATCTCTTGTAGATTTGTTCTGGGCTAAAACAACCACTAATTCTCCACAAATGTGCCCAGAGCTCAAATCCTCAGCTATCAAGTTGATACCTCTGTCTAACTATGACATCATGTAAGAGAAAAGGTGGTGTTTGTCCTGTGTCTGAGATACCTCACTTGATATTACATTTTCCAATTCTATCTATTTACCAGCTAATTCTATAATTTAATTCTTCTTGATGGCTGAATCATATTCCATTGTGCATATGTTCTATGTTTTCACTCCCATTTCTTCATGGATGGGCTTGTATGATGATTCTCGTTTCTTTACTATTGTGAATAGAGCTACAAAGAACAAGAATGTACACGTTTCTTTGTAGTAAGATGCAGACTCTTTTGAGAATAATCCAAAAAAATGGTATAGCTGCATCATATGATAGTTCTATTTTAACTTTCCCAGGAATCTCTACACTGATTTTCAAAATGGCTGTGCCAGTTGGCACTCTCACCAGCAATGAATAAGGATTCCCTTTTCTGCACCAACTTTCATTGTTGTTTGTGTTCTTTATCTTAGCCATCCTGACTGTGTAAGATGATATCTCAGAGCAGTTTTAATTTGCATTTCCCTGATGCCTTACGTATGAGTAAATTTTTTCAAATTTTTCTTCCACATTTTATTTTTTTCCTAATCATAGAAGCTTAATAGGGACTTCTGTGCTCTTCTTACCTCCTCCCCTCCCCAGTCATCCTTCATTGCACTTTCCCCCCTTCTCCCCTTCTCTCCTTCCTTTAACCCCCCCTCCTTTTCTCTATCTTGGCACCTCACCTTGCTCCCTCCCATCTCCTGGAGAATCCTTTTATGTGAAAGCCAAACCTCTCTCTGAATTCTCCAACATAGGGAGGACTCAGGACTCTATGGCATAGTCCACAACCACTTCTTGGGTGCCCCATTAGCATGGGAACTTAATTATGACTGTTTATTATTTTATTGTTTATTCAATTGTGTGTGTGTGCATGTGTGTGTGTGTTTGTGTGTGTGTGTGTGTGTTGAGTTTTTCCCTTGTAAAGTTTTTGTCTCTGCCTTTTGTATGTATGACCACTGCTTCTTATACAATATATACTAATTATTGTCTTTCTCACTTTGTTGTGATTTTTTTTCTTATTCACTCCTGGGTTTTTTATTTTCTTTTTTTTTTATTTGTTTGTTTATGCTGTTTTCAGACACATGAACATATGGTCAGAGCTGCTGTACCTCCGTTTTTTAATTTGGGATTATAATGCATGTATAGAGGTCAGAAACACTTTTGGTAGTGGTTTTCTTCTTTCTACCATGTGGGCTCCATGGTCTGAAATTAGGTTGCCAGATTGTCATACGTGTTTTCTTACCCATTGAGCCATCCTGCTGGCATTTAAAGATTTCTTTGCTTCATTCAATTTCTTCTATTTATCATCCAATTCAGTGCCATATCATGTGTACTCAGTGAAGAAACTGAACATGATCGCTTTATACCCAAAGTTTCTGACAACCTGAATACTGCACAGCTCAGGAATTGTAGCTGTTTCTGTTCATCAGGGAATCTGCCTCAACACTATGGCCTCATTTGCATATTGTTTTCTACTTACAGGACATTTCGTGACCAAACCCAACTTGATCTTCAAGTTGGAACACGGATTTGTGCCACATACTACAGAGGAAGGGTCAGTGTGTGCCCTGCCAGGTCAGTGACTGCATTCTGAGTAGTAACGTTCAGCAACAAAAGATCTCAATAGCTTTTAGTGAAAACATGCTGTTTTTAATAGTTTCTGTTAAACCCAGTGTAGATTATAGCTTTTCTTATTCTGAAGCTTGGTTTTTGCTGTTTCTGGACAGGCCGATCTATTTAATTGCTTTTCTTTTTTGTTTTCTGTCTGCTGGTATTGTTGAGGAATATTTTCTTAGATTTCAAACATCCCATTTAGACCTTCTTAGTCATTTTCTTTTTGGCATTTAAAGCTGGTTATGTATTCAAGACTGTCCTTGAGGCGGTCTTGAACTCTGCCTCTTGATCTTCCTGCCTCTACCTCTAGTTCTCTGATTACATGTATGCACCACCACTCCCAGATAGTTCTCTTTATTGATTTACATAAACTCTCAGATATTTCTCTACCAAACATTTTTGTCAGTTTTTTATTAGCCCTCGATTGGTATATTCTTCTAATATTTGCTCTGTGATAACCATATGGATATTGTTATAGCACTCATACAAGGGGCTCTCCTTTGGAAGAACTTGTTTCCAGTGTCAAAAAATATGATGCATAGATGTTATGTATCATGATGATTTAAGAACCACAAGGATGTTTACTGGCTGGATAGGAAAAAAAATACATGGGGCTTTATTTTAGGCATAAAGTGAACGCACTATGAAGGAATTACTCATTTTTGTTTAATTTTGAGCTGAGTCTTTTCCTAATTTGTCATTTAATTAATGGGTAGATGTAAACTGAAAGTTGACAATGACTGTGATTATAGTAAATAAGAATTTCAAAACCAGTTGCCTGAACACAGTATTTACTGTAGTTATTATGGCATACGCTGTGGCATATATGACAAAGTGACAAAAAAAGCATCAAGTTTCAAGGTAAAATTCCAGAGATGATGTTTTCTCCTTGTTATGACATGAATGAGAAGTGGAAGTATAAGTAAGAAGAGACTATTTTCAAAGAGAGAGAGAAAAGGTCAATGAGATGGCTCAGCAGGTGAAAGAAGTTGTGTGCCAACCTAAATCTTGAGTTCAATCCATGTATCCCACATGGTCAAAGAAGAGAATATTCTTCTAAATATTGTCTTCTCACCTCAATGTATCTCTCTGCTGAAGAAAATCTTTTAGGGCTGGAGAGGTGGCTAAAGGGTTAAACACTCTGCCTCACAAGCAGAAGGATTGAAGTTAGTATTTAGATCCCACATTAAAATTGCAGGCAGAAGGCTGGACAGATGGCTCAGGGGTTAAGACTCTGTCTCACAGGGAGAAGGTCTTCAGTTTTGATCCCAGGTCCCATGTAAAAACGCCAGGTGGAAATGGCAGTGGTCTGCACTTCCGGCCCTGATGGGCAGAGCATGGGAGATCCCAGAGCAAAGAAAGAAGGAGGTAGAAGTAATCCAGGATGATTCTCAGTCACCCTTGGTCCTCCACAGGGACACATAATGCTCTCTGATACACACACACACACAAACACACACACACACACACACACACACACACACACACACACACACGAACACAAAATAATTAAATTAAATTAAATACTTTTTAAAAAGTCTAATAAAGTTTCAGGCAGAAGTGGGAGGGACCTACACTTCCAACCCTGCAGAGTGGAGCCTGAGAAACCCCAGACCAAGGCAGTCAGGTGGTAGAGCAATCCAGGATGGTTCTCAATGTTATCACTTTAGTGCCTTTTGGTACACACACACACACACACACACACACACACACACACACAAATTATTTAGATAGTGAAGAAGGATAGCAAGAATATGGGAAGCCAAGATTCAGGTGCCAGGATAGCTGAAACTTTAAAAACAATCCACACCTCAAATTTCTCTCAGATTGTAGCAGAATGAAAAGCTAAACGCACACTGTAACTGTTAATTCAAATAACTTTGCTACCACAGAATCACTCATGGCCTCAAGAGAAAGCTATAGTTATGTTACAGGACATTACTTGACCAAACCTGACTTGATCTTCAAGTTGGAACATGGACTTGTACCATGTACTACAGCAGAAGACTCAGTGTGTGCCCTCCCAGGTCCCTTTTATTTTTTTATTTTGGGGAAATGGCTCATACACACAGCAAGACTGTGCTCATGTTAAGCCAGTACTGCACCAACTGAGCTTCATTCTCACCCTTGGGTATCTTCTATACATAGAAAAATGAACTTGGGGAAAAGAAAAATCAAGAAAAATAATGGTACTTAAAATACCCTCGAAAAGCAATGTTTAAAAAGATATCTGGAGGTCGAAGAGATGGTTCAGGTGTTAAGTCTCTGCCTGTACTTAAGATCCTGGAAGGTGGAGACTGGGAAAGTAGACGACTAATCCAGAGTGTTTCCCAAAGTCACCCCTGGGCCTCCACAGACACACGTAGTACTCTCTTTGATACACACAGACACACACAGAGACATACAAGAAAGAGACGGAAAAAAGAAAGGGAAGGGAAAGGGATGGGAGGGTAGGGAAAGGAAGAAGGAGAGGGAAAGGACGAAGGGAGGGAAGAAGGGGAGGGAAGAAAAAGGGAAGGAAGGAAGGAAAGAAGGAAGGAAGGAAGGAAGGAAGGAAGGAAGGAAGGAAGGAAGGAAGGAAGGAAGGAAGGAAGGAAGGAAGGGTGGAAGGGAGGAAGGAAGGGAGGGAGGAAGGAAGGGAGGAAGGAAGGGAGGAAAGGAGGGATAGGAGGGAGGGAGAGAGGTAGAAAAGGAGGGAGGGAGGGAGGGAAGGAGGGAGGGAGGGAGGGAGAAAGGGAGGAAAGGAAAGAAGGAAATGAAGGAACGAAGGAAAGGAAGGGAGGAAGGGAGGAAAGGAAGGAAGGAAGGGAGGAAGGAAGGAAGGGAAGAAGGGAGGATGGAAGGGAGGATGGAAGGGAGGAAGGAAAGGAGGGAGGAAGGAAGGAAGGAAAGGTGGGATAGAAGGAGGGAGGGAGGAGGTAGAAAAAGAGGGAGGGAGGGAGGGAAGGAGGAAGGGAGGGAAGGAGGGAGGGAGGAAGGGAGGAAAGGAAAGAAGGAAATGAAGGAACGAAGGAAGGGAGGAAGGGAGGAAAGGAAGGAAGGAAGGGAGGAAGGGAGGAAGGGAGGAAGGGAGGAAGGAAGGAAGGAAGGAAGGAAGGAAGGAAGGAAGGAAGGAAGGAAGGAAGGAAGGAAGGAAGGAAGGGAGGGAGGGAAGGAGGGAGAGAAAGATATATATAAGAAAAAGATATTTGGTAGTATTTTTAAGAGTTCTCTAATTAAAACTGTAAAACACTGATGAAAGTTATCAAGGATGAGTGATTAAATGGCTCAACGGGTAAAAGCCCTCACTGGCGAGCCTGAGACCCTGTTTTTCCCGGCAGACTCTTAACCACTGAACTATCTTTGCAGCCCTGAGAACCTATTTTTCATGCAGGGAATATACATGGTAGAAGAAGAGAACCAACAAATATTGTTTTAAAAAATGAAAAGGCATTAGCACACAACAACTCAGACCCACTGAATAGAATGGGGAATGCCCACAAAGAAGATTCCCACAATTCCAGTCATCTCTTTTTCAGCAGTATTAAGTAAAGTTAATTATGTTAATTGTGGTCCCATAAAACATAATCTACATAATCTTGCAGTTACTTTTTCTGCTGCTGTAGACAATGCTCATACATGACTTAATAGACAAAGAGTTATATAGCTATGATTGCAGAGCGGGAGTCCATTATGGTGAGAAACACATAGTACAAGCCATGGCCAGAGGCAGAAGCAAGAAGCCCCAGTTCAGGTTCTGTGTCTTTCTCCAGTAGAATGTTACACCTCCCAGTCCTGCTATAACCTTCCCAAACATTAACAACAGCTTAGGATGCAAACATCTGAGCCTGTGAGAGCAACTGATCGAAACCATAGCATTTTGCATAGGTTGCTGGCCTTCTAATACTGCACATACTCATATAAAAGAAAGATTGTGGATAAATGTGGTATTACATGTGACCATATGCCTGTCTTCCAAAAAATGGGGAAAGTTCACGGAGATCCTACATTCATTAGTTCAAGTCCAGGTTTCATATATGACATCGTTTAGACAACCCAAATAACTATAAGAAACTCTGAAAATTCTGAATGTGTTTTCATCTTTATTTTCCATTCCACGGTAAAACAACTGTAATGATGGCACAGATTATAAGATTAGATTATGAAGAAATCTTTACCAGAAACTCATTCAAAGTAGCATTACTGTTCATATATTTTTTAAATTTTTTTTATTTATTCAATTGTGCATGTGTGCGCACGCACGTGTGTGTGTGTGTGTGTGTGTGTGTGTGTGTGTGTGTGTGTGTGTGTGTGTGTTTAACCACAGGCAAATTCGGGAACCATCATGGACTGCCTCCACCTCCTCCTTGTTTACTCTGACCCAGGACACACAGGCTCTGCCCTACCAGGACCAGAAACACAGGCCACCTCCGCTTCAGCCTAGGGTCTATATGTGGGGTCTAGGATCCAAACTCGGGACCTTCCGCCGACAAGGCAGAGGCTTAACCCCTGAGCCACCTCTCCAGCCCCTTACTGTTCATATATTAAGCTTGAAAATTTGAACTAGCAAATGATTCTGCCTGGGGAAATACATGTGATGTGATTAAAGTAGAGAGAGGATATACCTATGGGCCCATATTTACTGGGCTATTATTTGCAATTAGCAAGACACTGTATCATCCTTTGTGCCCATCATTGCATTCTTTCTCTCATACAGATAATATTAAAATATAAATATTATTCAGCAATAGTAAAATATCAGGTCATGGTGGTTACTTGCACATTGTTTTCAAGTAAAGGAAAAGGATTCAGTTATAATAGGTAATGAATTGCATAGGAAAGACTGACAAATATCCATCACATTATATAATTGCTATATATAGCAAAAGTCATGTTAAAACTTGCACTGGACATTTGTAGTTTTGCAAAGTAAAATCCAATTGCACAATGAAGTTTTTGTAGTTATTCATTTTTCTAAAGTGTTTCTTGTAATTTCTGAAAGGACGTAGATCCAAGATACATAAAAGAGGAAATGAATTTTAAAAAGTGTTTGGTCAGTGATGTATTCTATTTTATGAGAATGGTAATTGCCTAAAAAAGTCAAGAAGTGAGTCACTTTCCGGGCTCGCGCTGCCGCCGCCGGCCTCAGCCTGCTCCGCGCAGACATGGCTTCGGGAGCCACCACCGCGGCCGTGAAGATTGGAATAATTGGGGGAACAGGCCTGGATGACCCAGAAATTTTAGAAGGAAGAACTGAGAAATATGTGGACACTCCATTTGGCAAGCCATCCGATGCTTTAATTTTGGGGAAGATAAAAAATGTGGACTGTGTCCTTCTTGCAAGACACGGGAGGCAGCATACCATCATGCCTTCCAAAGTGAACTATCAGGCCAACATCTGGGCTCTGAAGGAAGAGGGCTGTACACATGGCATCGTGACCACTGCTTGCAGTTCCTTGAAGGAGGAGATTCAGCCTGGCGACATCATCATCATCGATCAGTTCATCGACAGGACATACATGAGGCCTCAGACCTTCTATGACAGAAGCCACTGCAGTGTCAGAGGAGTGTGCCACATCCCTATGGCTGAGCCATTTTGCCCCAAGACAAGAGAGGTCCTCATCGAGACAGCTAAGAAGCTGGGACTTCGGTGCCACTCCAAGGGGACAATAGTGACAATTTAGGGGCCTCGTTTCAGCTCCCGGGCAGAAAGCCTCATATTCCGCACCTGGGGGGCAGACGTTATAAATATGACCACTATTCCAGAGGTGGTACTTGCTAAGGAAGCTGGAATTTGTTATGCGAGCATTGCTATGGCAACAGATTATGACTGTTGCAAAGAGCATGAAGAAGTGGTTTCAGTGGATCGGGTTTTGAAGACCCTGAAAGAAAATGCCAATAAAGCCAAAGGTTTACTCCTCACTACCA
This sequence comes from Typhlomys cinereus, assembly GCA_023101885.1. NCBI lineage: Eukaryota > Metazoa > Chordata > Mammalia > Rodentia > Platacanthomyidae > Typhlomys > Typhlomys cinereus. The sequence goes on from JALPQD010000647.1 coordinate 118,066, forward strand.
TACCTCAGATAGGATCGATGGAATGGTCAGAGACCCTGGGTAACCTGAAGAATATGGCCCAGTTTTCTGTTTTATTGCCAAAGCATTAAAATGCCATGACTTCCACGAGAATATTTTCTACTTCTGGTCATTTGGGGAACTTTCTTTAAAACACACAAATGGAAACAACACGCAGCTTTCGCACCCTAGCCTGCAAGAGAGCAGATGGTAAGAGAGAGAAGACAGAACCCGGAGGACGTGGATGCTCCAGAATACAGAAAAGCCAATGGGCCGTCAGTGTGGGAAATCTTAACTGTGGGGAGGACACACTAGGAGTTACCACTGTCACTTTCACCTATTAAGTTTAAAACGGTTTAATCGGCAAAATGTCCAATTTCCTGTGCTGCCAGCAAATGTCAGACAGAAGTGGGACTCTAATACTGGCATCAGCAGTCTGATTTTTCTGGGGGACAGTTTGGCTAAACACGTGAGAGGATTCAAAACTCCTACAGCACTTTGATCCTCTTAGGAATTTCTTTGGAGAGTCAAAAAATTTTATATGAAGAAGGGCATTTAATAGTATTACATAGCAAATACTCAAAGCTATCTTAATATCCAAAAATTAGAGGTAAATATAGTTTCTGTTATAAATAGGCTATGAAGCAAATGATGGGCATGTCTTTACATACAGAGATAGATGATCACTTTATAATATGAAATAAAATGCATAAGCATTTTACAGTAATAATTTATTTTCAAATGTGGTGTAGATGTATGAAAAGACTAGAAGGAAGCATAGATGTTGTTATTATTACTGTTTGTGGGAGGGGTACAAGATAATTTTTATTTGTTTTTTTTCTGTACCTGCAATTTTCCATAATAAATATGATCAATGATGAAGTTATAGAAATGAAAATGGACTGAGAAAAGTCTGTAAATTTCTTTTGGCAGTGAAACAAAATTTAGATAATGCTGTAAAAGGGGTGCTGTTTAGGAAACTTCCATCTTGACTGGCAAAGCAGATCACTGGCCACTGTTTGGTCAGAGTGACACTTGGTTGACAACTGTTTCCTGACGAGAGCCAGGTTTCCACTGAATAAGAACTACGTGTGACACTGTATAGTATGTCAGATATTTTTTCATTGGTATTTGTTTATTTCATTTTGAAAACAACAAATTATTATCAGTTGGTTATTTTTGTTCTTTAATAAAAAAGAAAGTAGAAAAAAAAAGTCAAGAAGTGGGCTGGAGAGATGGCTCAGGGGTTAAGACTGCCTCACAAGCAGAAGGTCCTGAGTTCAGATCCCAGGTCCCATGTGAAAATACCAGATGGAAATGGCAGCACTAACCTGCACTTCTGGCCCTGGTGGGCAGAGCCTGGAAAATCCCAGAGTGAAGCAAGAAGGAGGTAGAAACAATCCAGGATGATTCTCAAGTCAATACTAGTCATCCACAGGAACACGCGGTGTCCTGAGACAAACACACACACACACACACACACACACACACACACACACGCATACGCACACACGCACACACGCACACAGACACACACAATAAATGAATAAAATAAAGGTTAAACATTTTTTTAAAAAGTCAAGAAGCATTCTCTCACTCAGGGTGAAGTTAGCCGATTTAAATACACCTGTACAGAAATCTTTCCCTTAGCCTATATTTTTGTTTAGTGCAGTGAATTGTATACATGCCTGCATGTCAAATGTAGCTGGTTGACAAAGCCTTCCTATTTCATAAATGAATGAAATGAGATATAGGATCATTCTATGTGTCATTAGTGTAATAGAGAATTGATACAGACAAGAAATGACTAATGACTCTTTTGCATCCCAACCCGCTCCACCGGTCGGGACGTGCGGGCGCGGTCCAGCCGGGCCTCAACCCCGCGCCCTACCTGGTGAGTACCCCCCCCCCCGCGCACCGCCCACCAGGACCCCAGGTCGGCCCACAGGGACCCGGTTCCGACTCCCACCATCCAGCCGGAGCCACGCGTGCGGGGCCGAGGAACGAGGAGGACCTCCCCCTGCGCCCGGGCCCCGCCCCAGCTGCCCTCGGGTTAAATAGCTCCACGCCGTCGCCCCCATTCCCCTTTTGCACCCCACCCCGCTCGGCTGGTCAGGAAGCGCGTGCGAGGTCCAGCTGGGCCTCAACACCGTGCCCTAGCTGGTGAGTACCCCCCCCCGCGGGCACCGCCCACCAGGACCCCAGGTCGGCCCACAGGGACCCGGCTCCGACTCCCACCAGCCAGCCGGAGCCGCGTGCACGGGGCCGAGCGGGGGAGGAGGACCTCCCCCTGCGCCCGGGCCCCGCCCCAGCTGCCCTCGGGTTAAATAGCTCCACGCCGTCGCCCCCATCCCCCCTTTTGCACCCCACCCCGCTCCGCCGGTCGGGACGCACGCGGGCGGGGTCCAGCCGGGGCTCAACCCCGGGCCCTAGCTGGTGAGTCCCCGCCCCGCGCACCGCCCACAAGGACCCCAGGTCGGCCTACAGGGACCCGGCTGCGACGCCCACCATCCAGCCGGAGCCGCGCGCGGGGCCGAGGGACAAGTAGGACCTCCCCCTGCGCCCGGGCCCACCCCAGTTGCCCTCGGGTTAAATAGCTCCACGCCGTTGCCCCCATCTCCCCTTTGCACCCCACCCCGCTCCACCGGTCCGGACGCGCGCGCAGTCCAGCCGGGCCTCACCCCACGACCTAGGTAAGTCTCCGCCCGCCCTGCCCACCAGGACCCCAGGCCAAATAATTCAGTTTAGTGAAATTGAGAGATCTTAAGAGTTAAAAGGACAATGCCAAAGTCAAAGTGCAAATCCATGAGAAGCAACAATCAAGTAAACAAATTTCCCACTGAAGAAATTAATCCCATAAGGTTAGACTCCAACAAGAACAAACCCACGGAAAAAGGCCAAGAAAGCCCCACCCAGGATAAAGACTTTCAAAATATGATCATTACCATGTTCAATACTATGAAAGAGGAAATCAGGGAGGAATTACATAATCGAATCAATCGCTTTGAAGAGGAACACAACAGACATCTGGAGGAGTTGAGAAAAACAGTGCAAGAAACAAAAAGTGGCATAGAGCAGTTAAAACAAACTCAAGCAGAGTTTAAAACTGAGCTAAAAGACAAGTTATCTTCAACCCAGAACGCCACAGAGAGTCTTATCAACAGAACTAACGAAGCAGAAAACAGAATTTCAGACCTTGAAGATAAAGTGGGAGTACTAACCGGCTCAATGGAAGAGGTTGTTAAAGCCAAAAAGATACTTGAGAGAAATATCCAAGAGATATGGGACACCCTGAAAAAGCCTAACATGCGTATTCATGGAATACCAGAGCAAGAATCCCAAAATACCACCCCTGAGGAAATTTTTCAAATGATCATCAAGGAAAACTTTCCTCATCTAAAAAAAGAGAGGCCCATCCATATACAAGAGGCATTCCTCACCGCAAACAGATACGACCAAAATAGAAGCACGCCGCGGCAAATAATAGTTAAAACACTCCACATTCAAGATAAAGAACTGGTGCTGAGAGCTTCAAGGGAGAAAAAACAAATCACTTTTAAAGGTAAACCTATTAATAACAAATGACTTCTCAGTCGAAACAGTAAAAGCAAGAAGAGCTTGGAGAGACATACTTCAAGTATTGAATGAGCAAAAATGTCAACCCAGGCTGATTTACCCTGCAAAACTATCAGTCATGATCGAGGGAGAAAGAAAAATTTTCCAGCACAAAGACAACTTGAAGGGATACATGTCCACCAAACCAGGCCTTCAAAAAATGCTAGAAATGATACTCAAGCGTGAAGAAAAAAACAGGCATATCCAGGAGAACAGAAGGCAAGTATAACATCATTAAAAACGAAGCAATATACTTATAAAAGCTACTAAACATAATAAATGTCTGGAATTAACAATAGTTTCTCCATTATAACACTAAATGTTAATGGAATTAATTCACCGATCAAGAGACACAGATTACAAACATGGATTAAAAATCACAATCCATCAATCTGCTGCCTGCAGGAAACCCATCTCACCACAAAAGATAGGCACGCTCTAAAAATGAAAGGCTGGTCAACAATTCTACAAGCAAATGGAAGCAGAAAACAGGCAGGGGTAGCCATTATGCTATCAGACAAAGTGGATTTCAAACCAAAGAAAATCATAAGAGACACGGATGGATACTACATTTTAGTCACAGGTACAATTCACCAGGAAGACTTCACAATACTGAACATATATGCACCCAATACGGGCCCCTCCACATTCATTAAGAAAACCCTACAGCGTCTAAAGCAAGAAATCAATCCCCAAATGATAATTCTTGGGGACTTCAACACCGCCCTCTCAACATGGGATAGATCAACAGGTCAAAAGCTTAACAGAGACACTTTGGAACTTAATCAAACCCTGAAAGAAATGGACCTTACAGATCTCTATCAAACTTTTCACCCACGCACCAAAGAATACACACTTTTCTCAGCAGCACACGGAACGTTCTCCAAAATAGATCACATATTGGGCCACAAAACGAATCTACACATATACAAGAAAGTTGAAATTCTAACCTGTGCCCTATCAGACCATCACAGCCTAAAGCTGGACATCCACAACACATCAAAAAAGAGAAAATACACTAACTCCTGGAAACTTAACAATATGATGCTGAATGAGAACTGGATTCAGGAAGAAATTAAAAAGGAAATTCAAGAGTTCCTGAAAGTGAATGATAATGAAAATACAACTTACCAAAATCTCTGGGACACAATGAAAGCTGTTCTAAGAGGTAAGTTCATAGCTCTTAATGCCTACATCAAAAAAATGGAAACATCAGAAATAAACAACTTAACCATGCAGCTTAAAGCTTTAGAGAAACTAGAGCAATCTGATCCCAAAAGTAGTAGAAGAGAGGAGATTAGCAAAATAAGGGGAGAAATATCTGAAATTGAAATTAAGAAAACGATACAAAAAATCAACCAGTCGAAAAGCTGGTTCTTTGAAAAAATCAATAAGATTGATACACCCCTAGCTAAATTAACCGAAAGCAAGAGAGACAAAACAAAAATTAACAAAATTAGAAATGAACATGGAGTCATCACTACTGATACCCAAGAAAACCAGAGAATTATAACATCATATTTCAAAAACTTATACTCTGTGAAGTTTGACAACACAAAAGAGATGGATGAAATTCTGAGTAAACACAACTTACCTAAATTGAATCAGGAAGTTGTGAATTATTTAAATAGTCCTATAACATATAAGGAAATTGAGGAAGTAATCTCGAATCTTCCCACCAAAAAATGTCCTGGACCAGATGGATTCGGCACAGACTTCTACCAGACATTTAAGGAGTTAATAACACCAATACTCCTTAAAATGTTCCATCAAATAGCAACGGAAGGAACACTACCAAGTTCCTTCTATGAAGCTAATATCGTTTTAATCCCAAAACCTAATAAAGATTCACTTAAAAAAGAAAACTATAGGCCGATCTCCCTGATGAACACAGACGCAAAGATTCTCAACAAAGTCTTAGCAAATCGAATTCAAAAACATATTAAAAAGATCATTCATGGGGACCAAGTAGGCTTCATCCCCGGCACACAAGGTTGGTTCAACATACGCAAATCAATAAATCTAATTCATCATGTAAACCAGTCCAAAGTCCAAGACCACATGATACTCTCGATAGATGCAGAAAAAGCTTTTGACAAGATCCAACAGCCTTTTAGGATCAAAATGCTAGAGACAGTAGAAATGGAAGGAACCTTTATCAATATAATAAATGCTATATACAACAAGCCCACAGCAAGGATTATGCTCAATGGGGAACAATTGGAAGCATTCCCACTTCGATCAGGAACTAGACAAGGCTGACCACTCTCACCACTTCTATTCAATATTGTACTTGAAGTGTTAGCTGAAGCCATAAGACAAGAAAGGGACATAAGAGGGATTCAAATCGGCAAGGAAGAAGTCAAGCTATCCCTATTTGCAGATGACATGATCTTATACCTGAGTGATCCCAAAAACTCCACCAGGAAGCTCCTGGAACTAATTGAGAAGTTCAGCAGGGTGGCAGGATACAAAATAAATGTGCAAAAATCAGAGCCCTTCCTATATGCCCAGAATGAAAGAAGTGAAAAAGCCTTGAGAGAAACAATACCATTTATTATTGCCCCTAAAAAAATGAAATACCTTGGTATAAACCTAACTAAGGAGGTAAAAGACCATTACAATGAAAACTTTAAAACCCTAAAGAAAGAAATAGCAGAAGACACCAGAAGGTGGAAAGACCTCCCTTGTTCCTGGATTGGCAGAATCAACATCGTGAAAATGACCATCCTACCAAAGGCAACATACAGATTCAATGCTATACCAATCAAAATCCCAAAGCAATTCTTCAAAGAAGTTGACCAAACAATCTCAAAGTTCATATGGAGGCACAAAAGACCCAGGATAGCAAAAACAATCCTGAGTAACAAAAACACAGCTGGAGGTATAACCATACCAAACCTTAGTCTATACTACAAATACATAGTTGTAAAGACAGCCTGGTACTGGCTCCAAAATAGACACACAGATCAATGGATAAGGATTGAAGACCCAGATATAAGCCCACAAAAATACAGCCATTTGGTCTTTGACAAAGGGGCCCAAAGAATCCAATGGAAAAACAGCATCTTCAACAAATGGTGCTGGCAAAACTGGATCTCCACATGCAGAAGATTCAAGCTGGACCCGTACTTGTCACCATGTACAAGACTTAATTCCAAATGGATCAAGGACCTTGATATCAGGCCAGAGACTATAAAAACCATAGTTGAAAGGATAGGGAATTCCCTCGAGCTGATTGGGCTAGGCCAACAGTTCCTAAACAGACATCCAGTGGCACACTCACTGCTACCAACTCTCAACAGTTGGGATCTTGTGAAATTAAAGAGCTTCTGTTCAGATAAAGAGATTGTAACGCGAGCTCAAAGGCAACCCACAGAATGAGAGAAAATCTTCACTAACCACATATCTGATAGAGCTCTATTGTCCAGAGTGCACAAAGAACTTAGAAAACTAAACACCAAGGAAACCAATGGCCCAATTAAAAAATGGGCCCTGGAACTTAAAAGAAACTTTACCAGGGATGAAATTAAAATGTCTAACAAATATCTGAAAAAATACTCCACTTCCTTAGCCATCAGGGAAATGCAAATCAAAACTTCCCTGAGATATCATCTCACCCTGGTCAGGATGGCAAAAATCCACAATACTAACAACGACAAATGCTGGAGAGGATGTGGAGAGAGGGGAACTCTCCTACATTGCTGGTGGGAATGCAGGCTCATACAGCCACTCTGGCGAGCCGTGTGGAGATTCTTAAAGAAATTAAAGATTGAAATGCCATATGACCCTGCTATTCCACTTTTGGGAATAACCCCTCATACAGCAGAGGTTCACCTCGATAGCCCAAGCAGGACCATGTTCAAAGCAGCACTGTTTACAATAGCAAAGTCATGGAATCAGCCCAAATGTCCAACAGTTGACGAGTGGATAAGGAAACTGTGGTACATCTATACAATGGAGTACTACTCAGCCATCAAAAATGATGAATTACTGGAATTTGCCGGGAAATGGATGTCATTAGAAACAATTATATTAAGTGAAGTATCCCAGACTCAGAAAATTAAGTGCCGTTTGTACTCCCTAATAGGTCACTCCTAGTACCAAACCCACCCAGCCCACCTAGAGACAGTAATTCCAAGGATTATGAACAGGAGGGATGGGGTAGGAGGGCCACACAAGAAAGAAGGAGAGAAGGGACCATGTTACAGCAGGGAAAATAGGCCTCCACCAAGGACCCAAATAAGTAATGAGACATCTGATTAAGTTCACAGACTTTTGTTCCTGATCATTTACTACTGAGGGGGAGTGATCTCACCAGAAGAGGAGGGCATATAGTCTGGCAGATAAAAGTAACAATTTTGCAATGGGTGATAGACCCCTCCCTCACTGTGGTTTCCCACTTTTATTACATCTGCCTTTGACTGTGCTTTTATCACAAGACTCTAACAGCTTTTTGTCTCTGGCCAGGGGGTAACATACAATGCCCACCAGGATGGAGTGAAGGGCATTGCAGGAGCAGCAAAACTGCAAAAGAAAATCAACAAACCACAATCCAGAACTTCAGAGACTCTATATCAACCACCTAGAACTAGGCCAGCTTAGTCTCTCCCCATCTTGAAGCTCAGGGAAATTTGTGGAAGAGGGGGCGGTAAGAGTGTAAGAGCATAAGGATGGGAGGAGCAATGATATGTAAGATACTCTATACTAGTTAGGGCTGAAGCAATCATAATTGGACTTTGCATGCCCTGCGCATTGTCCAACACACTGTTGACCTCACAAAGTCTAGCATCTGCTAAAGGCACCAAGATCCTTGGAGGCAAAGGATTGGCAGCCACAGCAGTGTTCCTATACCTAAGGGGAACACGGGAAAGGGTTCGGGAAAGGCCACTGGGTACTTGTACGTCATCGGAGAGGAGGGCCCAGAGGAAAATCAGACATGCACAAGAAAGGACTCTCTGGGAATTGGGGTGGGAGGCACTGGGGGATGGGGAGGGAGAGGGGTGGGGAGGGGGAGCATGGGGTACGGGGGGAGGAGGAGGGAGGGAGGGAACTGGTGTACCTAATAAGTTTGTATGAGCTGAAATAAAAAAAGTGTTAAAAAAAAAAAGAAATGACTAATGAAAAATTGCTTTGTGGAAACCTGCTGGTCAATAACAATAAAGCAATTTTTCTCACATGTTTCAACAGTGATGTGATTAAAGTTACCAAAAAACCTTAGAATTAGTACTTTAGTATATACTAGTAAGACTTATTACGTTCATGAATATGTAAAATACATACACAAACTATTGGTATTTTTTTTTATTTTTCTAGTTTCAAAAACATAATGTACGGTTGTCCCTTCCCATACCCTACTTCTCTTCACCTTCCTCCCTTTACCAATCCATCCTTCTCACTTTCACACTCTTGTGTGTTTGTGTGGGCCCTAAGGTTCCATATGTGTTGTCTGCTCTAGAAGGGGCTCAGGTTTCTGTGGCAGATTAAGTGGCCTTTCCTTGGGTAGACCACTGATAGGGAAGTTCCCTTTCACCTATCTCTAGGGTTCCCACTGCAGGTAGTTGTTTCTCCTGAATTCCTCACTGATCTATGGGGAACGTTGATATATCAGCCAATGTGCGAATCTACTAGATCTCATTGCTGTAAGTTCCTGGGTGCAGAAACCCTGTCTTGAGTGGAATGTCTTTGCTGGCAGTGGACCTCCCCACCCTTAGTCTCTTACTATCTTTCCACCCCTCTTCCACAAGATCCTCTGAGCCTTAGTATGGGAAGAGATTTTGTTGGCCGGTTTCCGATTACACATTTTCAGGTCCCCAATACTCTGTACTCTGGTTGGTGGTTGTTATCTATTTCCTTTTAACATTATTTTATAAACTTATGTGAGAAAAAAACACACTACCATGTTTGAATGGCATAAGGACTTCAATTTGAATCATTGATAAGGATATTTTTATTGTTTAAATAATCATAAACTGACTGCTCAAGTCAACACTGGCCAGGAATATCACAGAACACATTTGTGGCAAGTTATGATAAACACAAGCAACACATCAACTAAAGAGACTGTTGAAGTAAGTAAGATATTTAATGTAGACTCTATTCATATTTTCGAAGTGAATACAAAGAGTGGGAAGTGGCAAGGGATGTGCTGTCAACACATTAAGTGGGTCTAAGCAGATAGTTCACTTGCAAGTGTGCTACTGTGAAAGTATGAAGACTTGGGCTGAAGAGATGGCTCAGGGATTAAGACTATGTCTTCAAGGAGTAGGTCCTGAGTTCAGATCCCAGGTCCCATGTAAAAATGTTAGATAGAAATAGTTGTGGCCTCCATTTCTGGCCTTGGTGGACAGTGCCAGGGAAATCCCAGGGCAAAGTAAGGAGGTAGAAACAATCCAAGATGATTCCTAAAGTCACACCCTCTGATACACACACACACACACACACACACACACACACACACACACACACACACAAAATAAATAAATAAATAAATAAATAAAATATTAAGAAAACAGATGAAGACTTCACTTTGTATTCCAAGCACCCATAAAAAGCACAATATTCTTCCCTATGATAGGAAGATGAAGACTGAAAAAAGTCATGGGGTTTATTTGACATCCAGATTATTCTAATAAGCAATAAATAAGAAATCTGATCTTGAGAAATATTTCATTTAAAAAGTCTTCAAAAATTGCTGCAATACACTGTGAAAAAGCCACATGAGTAAATAAAACATATCAAGTTCTTCTCTCTTACCAGGTAGAACTGAAGACACAGCATAGAGTCCACCAAGAATCAAAATCCTGTGATGCTATAGCACATGTCAACACATTTTACCAGAATCCAAGACAAACCAAAAATGAGACATCTCACTCATCTAAGCAACGTACGTGTTATACAATTTTATTGAACCTCAGAAAACTTACAGAGATGGGAGGACTTTTGAATGTATACAAACTTCCTTATGTAAGTCGTATCTCAGCAAACATCTCAGAATTCATAAATGTCAAAAGCCCTATAAATGTGCAGAATGTGGGAAAGCTTCCTCACAGAAGTCAGGACTCACTCAGCATCAGAAAACTCATATAGGTGAGAAGCCATATGAATGTACAGAATGTGGGAAATGTTTCTCCCATAAGCAAGCACACACTGTACACCAGAGAATTCATACAGGTGGGAAGCTATATGAATGTATCGAATGTGGAAAAACTTTCTCTGATGAGCCTGCACTCATTGTACATAAGAAATCTCACACAGGTGAGAATCCATATGAATGTGCAGAATGTGATAAAGCTTTCTCTATCAAGACACATCTCACTGTACATCAGAGATCTCATACAGGTGATAAGCCATATGAATGTATGGAATGTGGAAAAGCTTTCTCTGATAAGCAATCACTTACTATCCATCAGAGATCTCATATGAATGTATCGAATGTGGGAAAGCTTTCTCTAGAAAGTCACACCTCACTGTACATCGGAGAACTCATACAGGTGAGAAACCATATGAATGTACACAATGTGGAAAAGCTTTCTCCCATAAGAAAACACTCACTGCACATCAGAGACTTCATTCAGATGAGGAACTATATGAATGTAGAGAATGTGGGAAAGCTTGCTTCCCCAAAATGCACCTGACTAATCAAGAAGGAACACATACAAGTGAAAACCTGCATTATAAATACACTGACTGTGGAAAAGCATTCTCTTGCAGCTCATCACTCTCAAAGAGGTGACAAGTCCTGTGTATGTTCTCAGTGTAAATGTTTCCTCCCACAAGCTATGCCAGACTGAACATCTGAGAAGGACACTTGTAACAAACCTATAAATGTGCCAAATGTGGGAAAGCCTACTGCTGTAGGCCAAATCTCACTTAGCATCAAAGAATTCCTACAGGTGAAAAGTTCTATCAATATACAGAATGTGATAAAGCTTTCTTTTATAGATCACATCTCTGTGTTCACTAGAAAACTTATACAGGTGAAAAGCCTTATGAATGTACAGTATGTGAGAACATTTTGGCTCAGGGTCATATCTTCACATCTTCTCAGGAAACATTAAATGTCACACTGGTGAGAAGTCATAGAAACATACAGAATGTAGTAAGCACTTTTTTTTACATATTACAGTTCCATACTCATCAGAGAAGTCATACATGTCAGAAGCACTACAAATATATGTATTTTAAGAAAACCTCAGAGACTCAACAACGAACCCTACAAGAAAAATAAAGAATGGTACATTTTCTACTGAAGGCAGACAGTGCTACCCATTAAACCTTGAGTAACAAATCCATAGTGCTTGAAAAAAAATCACATGATATCAGTGAATGTAGAGAGGGGAAAAGCCAATTGAGGATACAGGATGAGTGAATCTTTTCTACTATACACGAAGAAAGTCTTGTAGGTAAAAAGATTCATAAATGATTAATATCAAAATGCTCTCACTTGTAATTTAAAAATCACTGAGTATCCAATATTGATGCAGAAAAAGGCCTGCACATGTAAAGAATTGTAAACCCTTTCATCTTTAAATCATGCATTAGTGTGAGAAAAACAGATGAGACTCTCTAGAATGTAAAAAATATATGGAAGCTTACAATAGTCCTCACTGTGTATTCAAGAATACAAATTGGGCCATAACTATAATGAATGGCTTTCATAATGTAGGAATTATAAAACATGATTGGAAATTTAATGTGTCATACACATCTGTAACAAGCTGAACTTTTTACTATGTTACTCTGTGAAAAATCATAAATGATTAAGGGGAACACGAGAAAGGGTTCAGGGAAATTCCACTGGGTCCTTTTATGTCATCGGAAAGGAGGACCAAGAAGAGAGTCAGGCATACACAATAAAGGACTCTCTGGGAATTGGGGGGGGGAGGCACTGGGAGATGGGGAGGGAGGGAGGGGGAGCAGGGGGATTGGGGGGAGGCGGAGGGGGGAGGGAACTGGTCTACCTATTAAGTTTGTATGAGCGGAAATAATAATAAAAAATGTTAAAAAAAAGAAAAATCATAAATGAATTTGATGTTGTAGAAAAGACTTGAAGCTTTCTAAAACCAACCATACCATCAGAGTATATATATAGGTAAGTAAAATAGAGATCTTTTGAAATACAGATACCAGTTCACAGTTGAAAACACATAAAAGTTAGGGAACCCCAACTTTTGAAATAGAACCCAGGCCACCCAATGCAATAGAAACCCATACAGGGGAGGCACTCCATAGCAAATGGTATACCAAGGTATAGTAAGATGTGCTTTCAATGGGCTGTTACTACAAATTCACTAAGAATCAATGCTTGAGGGGTAGCATAAGCAACATGGGGGATGTCCTTGGGAGGGGAGCAAGCCATTCTAATTGAAGCACAATTTTACATAACACCTAAATACACATTGGCTCAAAATCATAAAAATGTAAAGAGTGTCACAAGTTCTTTAATGAACCTGAATCTGACTGACATCAGAAATTAAGCAAAAAAAAAAAAAGGTTGGGCAAGATACACACTTCACATGGCTGAATATGAATGATTCATGAGGAAAAGGAGGGTTTAGAGACTTGACAATTACCTTCATTCAGTCCCTTACTGAAACATCAGTTACACACAAGGAAAAAGGTGTGGGTTTTTACAAAAGTGGAATTTGAGAACATGTCAACACCTTTTAATTCAATGTTAATTTCAAATGGAATCATTGCATGTGCATTTCAGAAGTACTCGACTTTAAGACCATAGCAAGAGGACAACTAGTCATCCTGTATCAGCAATCAGGAAGAAGAGGGACATGAGTGCCTGCTGCTTAATTCCTTCCCTCCCCTTTAATGACCACAGAATCACAACATGGTGCCACTTTAATGATTGCTCTTCCCACCTTCATTAATCCAGTCAATGAATTCCTCATGGGCATGACCAAAAACTCTTGCATAGATAATTTTGGGTCACATGAAGTTGACAATGCACACCATTACTTTTGAGACGACTCTGTAGAACTTTTCATGCCTCGGTGTTATGACACTTTCAATAACATGGGAAAATAGTGCTTGTCCAAAAAAAGTGTAAGCAAGTTCATTTAATCCCCATCTTTCCACTGGCCATGCTTATTCTGCAGGCTGCAGTGACTATATGCAGTGAGGTGACAGGGCGACCAGACTATCTGTCATCAGTTATTTAGTGGGACGGCAATCAGCAATGGGAATGATTACTCTGGCTTTGACATCACTGCCACGCCTGATTTCCCAATTGCATTCTGAGAAGGCAGCCGTGCAACCTCCACACCAGCAATGAGCATTGCAAGGGGGATGAACCGAGCATGTGACCTTGTTTGGCATCATCTCATGAACTCTCCTATGTTCAGTGATGCTCATGAAACGGTGGTAAGCTTTCCACAGCAATGGATACCCAGGGAAGAACTGGCCAGAAGTAACATATCTGATAGAGGACAGTCTTGGGATATTGTTCCAAAATCAAACAGACATGCACCATTAAAGTAGCACAGGTTCCAGGAACCATCTGTGACTTTAGGTCTCATTCATGGTCCTCCACAGACCATGGGGCACCAGTTGACATTCATTCCTGGATGCCATCAGCACTGACTTGCTTCTTCCTTTTGAAAGTTTCAGCTGCTTCACTTTGTGCAAGAACTATGTAGAACCCACTTTCCCTTGGCAGTTGGGTTCTCTTATGGCCCTACAGGGCTAGGCAGCAGTGGTCATGGTGGGTGACTGCCAAATTCTGCCCCTGGGCAGAAAGCATTCAGTAGGTTGAAAATTGTCACCATTGGTGGCCACAAGAAAATATCACTTTCCCCAGAGCCGCCGGGCCAGCAGCACCCGCGCGCGCGGCTGCCGGCTTTGCCCCCAGCCCCTCTCCGCGCCGAACCCCGACCAGCGCCCAGGTGAGAGTGAGCCCCTCCCAGCCCCGCCCCCCACCCCGGAGCCGAGCCGCCCGGCCAGCAGCACCCGCACGTGGCTGCCGGCATAGCCTCCGGGGCCCCGCTCTGGACACCAGCCCCTTGTGCCCTCCCGCCCCCGCGCCCCTCCGCCCCCCCCCCCCAGGTCGCAGGTGAAGAATTCTGCCATCAACATCAGACCCTCTGCCTCTCTGGCCCACCGGGGACCTACGCACGTGGTCCACGGAAGTCACACTGCTACTCAGAATTCAATAGAGTACAAAGGAAACTCAAGCAAAACTCTAAGGAACAAAGAGAACACAGGCCATACATCTGGACTTCACTACAACCATTGTATCACATGCGAGACTCTTCACATCCAGCCTAAAGGTAAGTAAACCTTTTTTTTTTCTCTTTTTCTTTTCTCTCACCTTACTGATCCTTTCTAGTATCAATGTTGTAGGTCAGCTTCCTCATACAGCCACCCCAAAAACATACAACTCCAGGGAGTACACCACCCACCCTCACATTTCATGAAGACACTAGATCATAAAAGTGCACTACCATACTTATATTCATCCCCTGGTTACTTAACTGACGTACTAACATCCTAGTAGTCTCATCTAGGATATAACAATACCAATACACAAACATACCCAATCCAAGGCAAGCACTAGTAACAACTGGCAGGTGTAACAATACCAACTACATCGGTTCAGTGAAAAACACACAGAAACTGAAAGGTCCTAAAAAACAAAACAACAATGTACAAGTCAAAGTGCAGATCCACGAGAAACAAACCCCAAGAACAATCTCCCACCAAAAGAATCAATCCCATAACGATGGATTGCGACCAGAACAAATCCATAGAAAATAGCCATGAAAGCCAGACCCAACATAACGACTTTCAGAGAATGATCATTACCATGATTAATAATATGAAAGAGGAAATCCGAGAAGAGTTAAATAACCGTGTCAACCACTTTGAACAGGAACACAACAGGAACCTGGAGGAGTTGAGAAAAACAGTTCAAGAAACAAAAATAGGTATAGAGCAGGTAAAACAGTCTCAAGCAGAGTTTAAAATTGAACTGAAAGACAAGTTATCTTCAACCCAAAACTCGACAGAGAGTCTTATCAGCAGAACAAATGAGGCAGAAAATAGAATCTCAGATCTTGAAGACAAAGTAGGAGAATTAACCAGCTCAATGGAAGAGATTGTTAAAGCCAAAAAGATACTAGAGAGGAGCATTCAAGAAATATGGGACACCCTGAAGAAACCTAACATGCGCATTCATGGAATACCAGAACAAGAATCCCAAAATACCACACCTAAGGAAATATTTCAATTCATCATAAATGAAAACTTCCCACAACTAAAGAATGAGAGGCCTATCCAAATACAAGAGGCATTTCGCACTCCAAACAGATATGACCAAAATAGAAAATCGCCAAGGCAAATAATAGTCAAAACACTCCACATTCAAGACAAAGAAAAGGTGCTGAGAGCTTCAAGAGAAAAAAAACAAGTCACTTTTAAAGGTAAACCTATTAGAATAACAAATGACTACTCAATGGAAACAGTAAAAGCAAGAAGAGCTTGGAGAGACATACTACAAGT
Source organism: Typhlomys cinereus (assembly GCA_023101885.1). Taxonomy (NCBI): domain Eukaryota; kingdom Metazoa; phylum Chordata; class Mammalia; order Rodentia; family Platacanthomyidae; genus Typhlomys; species Typhlomys cinereus. The sequence goes on from JALPQD010000647.1 coordinate 134,191, forward strand.
ATTCAATGAGCAAAAATGCCAACCCAGACTGATATACCCGGCAAAACTATCTGTCATGATTGAGGGAGAAAGAAAAGTTTTTCAGCACAAAGACAACTTGAAGGGATACATGTCTACCAAACCAGGCCTTCAAAAAATGCTAGAAATGATACTCAAGCTTGAAGAAAAGAACAAGCGTATCCAGGAGGACAGAAGGGAAGTATAATACCAACAAAATATAAATATCAAACATCATGCTTACAAAATCTACTAAACATAAAAAATGTCAAGAATTAAAAATAATTTCTCCATTATAACATTAAATGTCAACGGCATTAACTCACCGATTAAGAGACATAGATTACAAACTTGGATTAAAAACCACAATCCAACAATCTGCTGCCTTCAGGAAATTCATCTCACCAAAAAAGATAGGCACGTCCTAAGAATGAAAGGCTGGTCCAAAATCTTGCAAGCTAATGGAACCAGGAAACAGGCAGGGGTAGCAATTATGCTTTCAGACAAAGTGGACTTCAAACCAAAGAAAATCATAAGAGACACAGATGGATACTACATTTTAGTCACAGGTACAATTCACCAGGAAGACTTCACAATACTGAACATATATGCACCCAATATGGGCCCCTCCACATTCATTAAGAAAACCCTACAGCGTCTAAAGCAAGAAATCAACCCCCAAACGATAATTCTCAGGGATTTCAACACCGCCCTCTCAACATGGGATAGATCAACAGGTCAAAAGCTTAACAGAGACACTTTGGAGCTTAACCAAACCCTTACTGAAATGGACCTTACAGATCTCTATCGAACTTTTCACCCACGTACCAAAGAATACACATTTTTCTCAGCAGCACACGGAACTTTCTCCAAAATAGATCACATATTGGGCCACAAAATGAATCTACACAAATACAAAAAAGTCGAAATTCTAGCCTGTGCCCTATCAGACCACCACGGCCTAAAGCTGGACATCCACAACAACACAACAAACGAAAAAATACACTAACTCCTGGAAACTTAACAATATGATGCTGAGTGAGAACTGGATTCAGGAAGAAATTAAACAGGAAATTCAAGATTTCCTGAAAGTGAACGAAAATGAAAATACAACTTACCAAAATCTCTGGGACACAATGAAAGCTGTTCTAAGAGGTAAGTTCATAGCTCTTAATGCCTACATCAGAAAATTGGAAACAACAGAAATAAATAATTTAACGATGCAGCTTAAGGCTTTGGAGAAACTTGAGCAATCTGATCCCAAAAGTAATAGAAGAGAGAAGATTAGCAAAATAAGGGGAGAAATATCTGAAATCAAGATTAAGAAAACAATAGAAAAAATCAACCAGTCAAAAAGCTGGTTCTTTGAAAAAATCAATAAGATTGATACACCCCTAGCTAAATTAACCAAAAGCAGGAGAGAGAAAACCCAAATTAACAAAATCAGAAATGAACATGGAGTTATCACTACTGATACCCAAGAAATCCAGAGAATTATAACATCATATTTCAAAAACTTATACTCTGTGAAGTTTGACAACACAAAAGAGATGGATGAATTTCTAAGTAAACACAACCTACCTAAATTGAATCAGGAAGTTGTGAATTATTTAAATAGTCCTATAACATACAAGGAAATTGAAGAAGTAATCTCGAATCTTCCCACCAAAAAATGTCCTGGACCAGATGGATTCAGCACAGAGTTTTACCAGATATTTAAGGAGTTAATAACACCAATACTCCTTAAACTGTTCCATCAAATAGCAAAGGAAGGAACACTGCCAAATTCCTTCTATGAAGCTAATATCGTCTTATTCCCAAAACCTAATAAAGATGCACTTAAAAAAGAAAACTATAGGCCGATCTCTCTGATGAACACAGATGCAAAGATTCTCAACAAAGTCTTAGCAAATCGGATTCAAAAACATATCAAAAAGATCATTCACGGGGACCAAGTAGGCTTCATCCCCGGCACACAAGGTTGGTTCAACATACGCAAATCAATAAATCTAATTCATCATGTAAACCAGTTCAAAGTCCAAGACCACATGATACTCTCGATAGATGCAGAAAAAGCCTATGACAAAATCCAACAGCCTTTTATGATCAAAACGCTAGAGACTGTAGGAATGAAAGGAACCTTTATCAATATAAAAAAAGCTGTATACAACAAGCCCACAGCAAGGATTATGCTCAATGGGGAACAATTGGAAGCATTCCCACTTCGATCAGGAACTAGACAAGGCTGTCCACTCTCACCACTTCTATTCAATATTGTACTTGAAGTGTTAGCTGAAGCCATAAGACAAGAAAGGGACATAAGAGGGATTCAAATCGGCAAGGAAGAAGTCAAACTATCCCTATTTGCAGATGACATGATCTTATACCTGAGGGATCCCAAAAACTCCACCAAGAAGCTCCTGGAACTAATTGAGAAGTTCAGCAGGGTGGCAGGATACAAAATAAATGTGCAAAAATCAGAGGCCTTCCTATATGCCCAGAATGAAAGAAGTGAAAAAGCCTTGAGAGAAACCATCCCATTTACTATAGCCTCTAAAAAAATGAAATACCTTGGTATAAACCTAACCAAGGAGGTAAAAGACCTTTACAATGAAAACTTTAAAACCCTAAAGAAAGAAATAGCAGAAGACACCAGAAGGTGGAAAGACCTCCCATGTTCCTGGATTGGTAGAATCAACATCGTAAAAATGACCATCCTACCAAAGGCAATATACAAATTCAATGCTATACCAATTAAAATCCCAAAGCAATTCTTTAAAGAAGTTGACCAAATAATCTCAAAATTCATATGGAGGCACAAAAGACCCAGGATAGCAAAGACAATCCTGAGTAACAAAAACACTGCTGGAGGTATTACTATACCAAACCTTAGTTTATACTACAAATCCATAGTTATAAAAACTGTCTGGTACTGGCTCCAAAATAGACACACAGATCAATGGATAAGGATTGAAGACCCAGATATAAGCCCACAAAGTTACAGCCATTTGGTCTTTGACAAAGGGCCCAAAAAATCCAATGGAAAAAGAACAGCATCTTCAACAAATGGTGCTGGCAAAACTGGATCTCCACATGCAGAAGATTAAAGCTGGACCCATACTTGTCACCATGTACAAGACTTAATTCCAAATGGATCAAGGACCTTGATTTAAGGCCAGAGACTTTAAAAACCATAGTTGAAAGGATAGGGAACTCCCTCGAGCTGGTTGGGCTAGGCCAACACTTCCTAAACAGACATCCAATGGCACAGTCACTGCTACCAACTCTCAACAGTTGGGATCTTGTGAAATTAAAGAGCTTCTGTTCAGATAAAGAGATTGTAACGTGAGCTCAAAGGCAACCCACAGAATGAGAGAAAATCTTCACTAACCACATATCTGACAGAGCTCTACTGTCCAGAGTGCACAAAGAACTTAGAAAATTAAACTCCAAGGAAAACACGGGCCCAATTAAAAAATGGGCCCTGGAACTTCAAAGAAACTTTACCAGGGATGAAATTAAAATGTCTAACAAATATCTTAAAAAATGCCCCACTTCCTTCGCCATCAGGGAAATGCAAATCAAAACTTCCCTGAGATATCATCTCACCCCGGTCAGGATGGCAAAAATCCACAATACAAACAACGACAAATGCTGGACAGGATGTGGAGAGAGGGGAACTCTCCTACATTGTTGGTGGGAATGCAGGCTCATACAGCCACTCTGGCGAGCTGTCTGGAGATTCTTAAAGAAATTAAAGATTGAAATGCCATATGACCCTGCTATCCCACTTTTGGGAATAACCCCCCATGCAGCAGAGGTTTGCCTCGATAGCACAAGCTCGACCATGTTCATAGCAGCACTGTTTACAATAGCAAAGTCATGGAATCAACCTAAATGTCCAACAGTTGACGAGTGGATAAGGAAACTGTGGTACATCTATACAATGGAGTACTACTCAGCCATCAAAAATGATGAATTACTGGAATTTGCTGGGAAATGGATGTCATTAGAAAGAATTATATTAAGTGAAGTATCCCAGACCCAGAAAATTAAGCGCCGTATGTACTCCTTAATAGGTGGCTCCTAGTACCAAACTCACCCAGCCCACATTGAGACACTTAAAAGTAAACCTATGTAACACAGTAATTGCAAGGATTATGAACAAGAGAGATGGGGTAGGAGGGCTAAACCAGAAACAAGGAGAGAGGGGACCATGTTACAGCAGAGAAAATAGGCCTCCATCAAGGTCTGCAAGTAAGTAATGAGAAACCTGGTTAAGTTCACAGACGTTCTTTCCTGATTTCACCAGAAGGGGGGGCATATAGTCTAGCAGATAAAAAGTAATCATTTTGCAAATGGGTGATGGACCCCTCTCTCACTGAGGTTTCCTACTCTTATTACATCTACCCTTGAATGTGCTATAATGACAAGACTCCAGTTTAACAGCTTTTGTCTCTGGCCAGGGGGTGACATACAGTGCCCAGCAGAATGGAGTGAAGGGCATTGCAGGAGCAGCAAAACTGCAAAAGAAAATCAACCAACCACAATCCAGAACTTCAGAGACTCTATATCAATCACATAGAACTAGGCCAGACTAATCTCTCCCCATCCTGGAGCTCAGGGACATTTGCGGAAGAGGGGGCGGTAAGATTGTAAGAGCAAAAGGATGGGAGGAGCAACGATTTGCAAGATTCTCAACAATAGTTGGGGCCAAAGCAATCATAATGGGACTTTGCATGCCCTGCACAATGTCCAATGCTCTGTTGCCCTCATAAAGTCTATCATCTGTTAAGGGCACCGAGACCCCTGGAGGCAAGGGATTGACAGCCATAGTAGTGATCCTATGCTTAAGGGGAACAAGAGAAAGGGCTTATGGAAATGCCACTGGGTCCTTTTATGTCATCGGAGAGGAGGACCCAGTGGAGAGTTAGGCGTACACAATAAAGGACTCTCTGGGAACTGGGGGGGAGGCACTGGGGGATGGGGAGGGAGAGGAGGGAGAGGAGGGGGTCCGGGGGGAGGAGGGGGAAGGGAGGGAACTGGTAAAAAAATTTTAAATGTATAATTAAATTTTTAATAAAAAAATAAATAAAAAAAGAAAAATAAAAGATACTGAGAAAAATAAAAAAAAATCACTTTCATTGAGTACCACATTTTTTGAGCATTAAAGGTCAGAGTTCTAGTTCCCGACCAGGGCAAGGTATTGCTGAGGGCACTGGAGGAAGTGAACTTATGAATAGATGCGTGATAATACCTAGCAAGTACAGCAGACTCCGTTTCCTGAACCTCATACTTCCTACACGAACAATGGCTAGACGTTTTATGGGTCCTCAACAATTCTCACTAGCTTGTAAGTTTGTGTATCTGGCTCTCTAATATTAATATTACCTTCCGGGTGCGAATGTCTATCACTCTCCTGTTGCAACCTAGGCATTTGATGATGGCCCCTTTCTCTCATAGCCTTTGGCCATTTCTTGCCTACAGTTATTTTAAAGTAGAACTAGAAATGCCTAGCCCGTATCAAACAGTTTAATTTACCATTTTCATGAGGCTGTGTCAACTAGTGGATTATGCACAAATAGAATGAAACAATTTTCAAAAAGCTTCTGCAAATCTTCACAAATCTTCTCTTTTCTAAGGAGACAACTGAGTTCTACAATTCCTAAGGCAGGAATCTTTAGTGTACACAAAATGTGAACAGAACTGGAACATTGACTTAAGTATAAAGGAATTTTCAGGCATGTGCCAGTGTGTTTTGTTCTCATTAATTACCTCCTTATCCTCCCCTAACCTCTGCAGCTGGTTCTCTTTATACCTGTGACAGTGTTTCTCTACCTTTCACACTACATACATTCCAAGAATTGCAAATTTGTGTGTCTGAGTGTTTGCTCATTTGCAAATATTTAAAAAACATATTCATTGTTTTACAACCATATCAAAGACCAAAAGTATATCTATTATTTATTCCTCATCATAGGAGAAATTTTAAAACATGTACCCCACATGTGTGCCAATGATTTCCGTTCCCTTGTATACATGTACATTGTACTTGCAATGAAATTACTGGCCTTGAATGATCATTTTATGAATTTCAATTGTCATTAAGATACAATGCCCAATATAAGTACATTTTTTCTTGCAGCAATATAGACAATGTTGGCATACAAGATGTCTTGAATTTATTCTTTTTTATTTTACTTAAGAGCCAGGGCAAGTGGAGAAGCAAATTTGTCAATTTAGGTCAGACAGCAAATTTATGGAGTCAGTTTTCTTTTTCCACTGTAAGAACTCTGGAGATGGAACTCTGACCCCAGATGATGCAGGCAGGCTTACCAGCCAAACTCACTGTCTTTGGTTTTCGCTAGGCAAAGCTGTTTTCTAGCACTTGTAATTCAGATCTGCAATGGAAAAAGCCACATAGTACACAGGTGTTATAGATAGCTGTTGCATGCAGAACTCTGAATTTCACTGTTTTAACTGTTGGTTGCTCACTGAAATCACCAATGGTGGTGGTAGGAAGAAGTGACTCCATGGCACACACCTGCAATCTCACCCTTGAGAAGTTAGTGGCTGGAGAATCAGAAATTCACTGATGCTGGCAAAGGTTTTGTGCCCTGATGCATTCTCCTCATGGGGAAAATGGGGTAGACAGACAAAGCAGCAAATGGGTGGGTGGGATCATCAGCCCAGAATGGAAAACAGTGCTTCCAGCATCAGCTGCCTCGAAAGCAATGCAAACAACCACCAGCAGACTGACATATTCTGAGTTCACTTTCATTTTATCTCAAAGTGGCGAACTTCTTCCTCCCCAAGATGGTTTATGGCATCACATTTATTTCGTAGCTATTTGTTTCCAGATTCACCCAGATCAATAGCAGCAATAGTGGATAACGTAGTTTCTTTTCTCTAGACAGATAGCTCAGGCTCTGTGCATGCCTTATCCCAATCAGGGAGGATGCAACCACTCCAAGCAATTCCATCTTGTGTACTTTCATGATCATTACCACCTATGCCAAACGCGTGATGCTTTTTATGGGGAGACACCATACAGCCATCAATTCACACATACAGAGATTCAATTAGAATAAAGATATGATTGTACCAAAGTTCAACTTGGAAAAATGCATTTAATATTTTAACTTTATTTTACAATGTGTGTGTGTTTTTATCAAAGGGTGCTGTGCATCCCTGTGGAGAGCTAAGAATGACTCCAGGAATCATCCTGGATTTCTTCTGCCTTTTTGCTTTGCTCTGAGTTTTCCCAAGCTCTGCCCACCAGAGCTGGAAGTGTGGGCCTCTGTTTCTGCTTAATGTTTTTCACATGGGATCTGGAATCCAGACTCAGGACCTTCTGCTTTTTTTTTTTAATACATTGTTTATTATTATTTCAGCTCATACAAACTTAATAGGTACACCAGTTCCCTCCCTCCCTCCTCCTCCCCCTCGAAACCCCTGCTCCCCCTACCCTCACCCCTCCCACCCCATCGCACCGTGCCTCCCGCCCCAATTCCCAGAGTCCTTTCTTGTGCATGCCTGACTCTCCTCTGGGCCCTCCTCTCCGATGACGTACAAGGACCCAGTGGCATTTCCCTGAACCCTTTCCTGTATTCCCCTTAAGCACAGGAACACTACTGTGGCTGTCAATCCCTTGCCTCCAAGGATCTTAGTGCCTTTAGCAGATGCTAGACTTTGTGAGGTCAATAGTGTGTTAGACATTGCGCCTGGCATGCAATATCCACTTATGATTGCTTCGGCCCTAACTTGTGTGGAGTATCTTGCAAATCATTGCTCCTCCCATCCTTTTGCTCTTACACTCTTACCGCCCCCTCTTCCGCAAATGTCCCTGAGCTTCAGGATGGGGAGAGATTAGTCTGGCCTAGTTCTAGGTGGTTGATATAGAGTCTCTGAAGTTCTGGATAGTGGTTTGTTGATTTTCTTTTGCAGTTTTGTTGCTCCTGTAATGCCCTTCACTACATCATGATGGGCACCGTATGTCACCCCCTGGCCAGAGACAGAAAGCTGTTAAACTGGAGTCCTATTATAAGAGCACATTCAAGGGTAGATGTAATACTTATACCCAAAAGTGGAATAACAGAGTCATATGGCATTAGGCAATGGGAGGGGTCAATCACCCATTTGCAAAATGGCTACTTTTTAATCTGCCGGACTATATGCCCTCCCCTTCTTGTGAGTTCATACCCCCTTAGTTGTAAATGATCAGGAACATATTGTGAACTTAACTAGGTGTCACATTACATTCTTGCAGGCCTTGATAGAGGCCTATTTTCTCTACTGTAACATGGTCACTTCTCTCCTTGTTTCTGGTGTGGCCCTCCAACCCCATCCCTCCTGTTCATAATCCTTTCAATTACTGTAGGTAATACATAGATTTACCTATGAGTGTCTCAAGATGGGCTGGGTGGGTTTGGTATTAGGAGCCACCTATTAGGGAGTATATACGGCGCTTAATTTTCTGGGTCTGGGATACTTCACTTAATATAATTGTTTCTAATGACATCCATTATCCGGCAAATTCCAGTAATTCATCATTTTTGATGGCTGAGTAGTATTCCATTGTATAGATGTACCACAGTTTCCTTATCCACTCGTCAACTGTTGGACATTTGGGTTGATTCCATGACTTTGCTATTGTAAACAGTGCTGCTATGAACATGGTCGTGCTTGTACTATCGAGGTGAACCTCTGCTGTATGGGGGGTTATACCCAAAAGTGGAATTGCAGGGTCATATGGAATTTCAATCTTTAATTTCATTAAGAATCTCCAGATGGCTCGCCAGAGTGGCTGTATGAGCCTGCATTCCCACCAGCAATGTAGGAGAGTTCCTCTCTCTCCACATCCTCTCCAACATTTGTTGTTGTTTGTGTTGTGGATTTTTGCCATCCTGACCGGGTGAGATGATACCTCAAGGAACTTTTGATTTGCATTTCCCTGATGGCTAAAGAAGTGGAGCATTTTTTAAGATATATGTTAGACATTTTAATTTCATCCCTGGTAAAATTTCTTTTAAGTTCCAGGGCCCGTTTTTTAATTGGGCCATTGGTTTCCTTGATGTTTAGTTTTCTAAGTTCTTTGTGCACTCTGGACAGTAGAGCTCTATCAGATATGTGGTTAGTGAAGATTTTCTCCCATTCTGTGGGTTGCCTTTGAGCTCGTGTTACAATCTCTTTATCTGAACAGAAGCTCTTTAATTTCACAAGACCCCAACTGTTGAGAGTTGGTAGCAGTGACTGTGCCCTTGGATGTCTGTTGAGGAAATGTTGGCCTATCCCAATCAGCTCGAGGGAGTTCCCTATTCTTTCAACTATGGTTTTTATAGTCTCTGGCCTGATATCAAGGTCCTTGATACATTTGGAATTAAGTCTTGTACATGGTGACAAGTATGGGTCCAGTTTTAATCTTCTGCATGTGGAGATCCAGTTTTGCCAGCACCATTTGTTCTTTTTCCATTGGATCCTTTGGGCCCCTTTGTCAAAGACGAAATGGCTGTAACTTTGTGGGCTTATATCTGGGTCTTCAAACCTTATCCATTGATCTGTGTGTCTATTTTGGAGCCAGTACCAGGCTGTTTTTATAACTATGGATTTGTAATATAGACTAAGGTTCGGTATGGTAATACCTTCAGCAGTGTTTTTGTTACTCAGGATTGTCTTTGCTATCCTGGGTCTTTTGTGCCTCCATATGAATTTTGAGATTGTTTGGTCAACTTCTTTGAAGAATTGCTTTGGGATTTTAATTGGTATAGCATTGAATTTGTATATTGCCTTTGGTAGGATGGTCATTTTGACGATGTTGATTCTGCCAATCCAGGAACAAGGGAGGTCTTTCCACCTTCTGGTGTCTTCTGCTATTTCTTTCTTTAGGGTTTTAAAGTTTTCATTGTAAAGGTCTTTTACCTCCTTGGTTAGGTTTATACCAAGGTATTTCATTTTTTTAGGGGCTCTAGTAAATGGGATTGTTTCTCTCAAGGCTTTTTCACTTCTTTCATTCTGGGCATATAGGAAGGCCTCTGATTTTTGTACATTTATTTTGTATCCTGCCACCCTGCTGCACTTCTCAATTAATTCCAGGAGCTTCCTGGTGGAGTTTTTGGGATCCCTCAGGTATAAGATCATGTCATCTGCAAATAGGGATAGCTTGAATTCTTCCTTGCTGATTTGAATCCCTCTTATGTCCCTTTCTTGTCTTATGGCTTCAGCTAAGACTTCAAGTACAATATTGAATAGAAGTGGTGAGAGTGGACAGCCTTGTCTAGTTCCTGATCGAAGTGGGAATGCTTCCAATTGTTCCCCATTGAGCATAATCCTTGCTGTGGGCTTGTTGTATACAGCTTTTATTATATTGATAAAGGTTCCTTCCATTCCTACAGTCTCTAGTGTTTTGATCATAAAAGGCTGTTGGATTTTGTCAAAGGCTTTTTCTGCATCTATCGAGAGTATCATGTGGTCTTGGACTTTGGAATGGTTTACATGATGAATTAGATTTATTGATTTGCGTATGTTGAACCAACCTTGTGTGCCGGGGATGAAGCCTACTTGGTCCCCGTGAATGATCTTTTTGATATGTTTTTGAATCCGATTTGCTAAGACTTTGTTGAGAATCTTTGCGTCTGTATTCATCAGAGAGATCGGCCTATAGTTTTCTTTTTTAAGTGAGTCTTTATTAGGTTTTGGGATTAAAATGATATTAGCTTCATAGAAGGAATTTGGTAGTGTTCCTTCCTTTGCTATTTGATGGAACAGTTTAAGGAGTATTGGTATTATTAATTCCTTAAATGTCTGGTAGAACTCTGTGCTGAATCCATCTGGTCCAGGACATTTTTTGGTGGGTAGATTCAAGATTACTTCCTCAATTTCCTTATATGTTATAGGACTATTTAAATAATTCACAACTTCTGATTCAATTCAGGTAAGTTGTGTTTACTTAGGAATTCATCCATCTCTTTTGTGTTGTCAAACTTCACAGAGTATAAGTTTTTGAAATATGATGTTATAATTCTCTGGATTTCTTGGGTATCAGTAGTGATAACTCCATGTTCATTTCTGATTTTGTTAATTTGGGTTTTCTCTCTCCTGCTTTTGGTTAATTTAGCTAGGGGTGTATCAATCTTATTGATTTTTTCAAAGAACCAGCTTTTTGACTGGTTGATTTTTTCTATCGTTTTCTTAATCTCAATTTCAGATATTTCTCCCCTTATTTTGCTAAATTCTCTCTTGTACTACTTTTGGGATCAGATTGCTCTATTTTCTCTAAAGCTTTACGCTGGATTGTTAAGTTGTTTATTTCTGATGTTTCCATTTTTTTCATGTAGGCATTAAGAGCTATGAACTTACCTCTTAGAACAGCTTTCATTGTGTCCCAGAAATTTTGGTAAGTTGTGTTTTCGTTATCATTCACTTTCAGGAAATCTTGAATTCCCTTTTTAATTTTTTCCTGAATCCAGTTCTCATTCAGCATCATATTGTTAAGTTTGCAGGAGTTAGTGTACTTTCTCTTGTTTGATATGTTTTGGATGCCAGCTTTAGGCCGTGGTTGTCTGATAGGGCACAGGTTAGAATTTCAACTTTTTTGTATATGTGTAGATTCGTTTTGTGGCCCCATATGTGATCTATTTTGGAGAAAGTTCCGTGTGCTGCTGAGAAAAATGTGTATTCTTTGGTGCGTGGGTGAAAAGTTCGATAGAGATCTGTAAGGTCCATTTCTTTCAGGGTTTGATTAAGTTCCAAAGTGTCTCTCTTAAGCTTTTGACCTGTTGATCTATCCCATGTTGAGAGGGCGGTGTTGAAGTCCCCAAGAATTATCGTTTGGGGGTTGATTTCTTGCTTTAGACGCTGTAGGGTTTTCTTAATGAATGTGGAGGGGCCCGTATTGGGTGCATATATGTTCAGTATTGTGAAGTCTTCCTGGTGAATTGTACCTGTGACTAAAATGTAGTATCCATCCGTGTCTCTTATAATTTTCTTTGGTTTGAAGTCCACTTTGTCTGATAGCATAATGGCTACCCCTGCCTGTTTTCTGCTTCCATTAGCTTGTAGAATTGTTGCCCATCCTTTTATTTTTAGAGTGTGCCTATCTTTTGTGGTGAGATGGGATTCCTTCAGGCAGCAGATTGATGGATTGTGATTTTTAATCCAAGTTTGTAATCTGTGTCTCTTGATCGGTGAATTAATTCCATTAACATTTAGTGTTATAATGGAGAAACTATTTGTAATTCCTTACATTTATTATGTTTAGTGGTTTTTGTAAGTAGATTGCTTCGCTTTTAATTGTGTTATACTTCCCTTCTGTTCTCTCAGATATGCCTGTTTTTTTTTCATGACTGAGTATCATTTCTAGCTTTTTTTGAAGGCCTGGTTTGGTGGACATGTATCCCTTCAAGTTGTCTTTGTGCTGGAAGATTTTTCTTTCTCCCTCGATCATGAGGGATAGTTTTGCAGGGTAAATCAGCCTGGGTTGACATTTTTGCTCATTCAATACTTGAAGTATGTCTCTCCAAGCTCTTCTTGCTATTACTGTTTCGACTGAGAAGTCATTTGTTATTTTAATAGGTTAACCTTTAAAAGTGACTTGTTTTTTCTCCCTTGAAGCTCTCAGCACCTTTTCTTTATCTTCAGTGTGGAGTGTTTTAACTGTTATTTGCCGTGGCGTGCTTCTATTTTGGTCGTATCTGTTTGGGGTGCGGAATGCCTCCTGTATATGGATGGGCCTCTCTTTTTTTATATGAGGAAAGTTTTCCTTTATGATCGTTTGAAAAATTTCCTCCGGGGTGGTACTTTGAGATTCTTGCTCTGGTATTCCATGAATACGCATGTTAGGTTTCTTCAGGGTGTCCCATACCTCTTGGATATTTCTCTCAAGTATCTTTTTGACTTTAACAACCTCTTCCATTGAGCTGGTTAGTACTCCCACTTTATCTTCAAGGTCTGAAATTCTGTTTTCTGCTTCATTAGTTCTGTTGATAAGACTCTCTGTGGAGTTCTGGGTTGAAGATAACTTGTCTTGTACCTCAGTTTTAAACTCTGCTTGAGTCTGTTTTAACTGCTCTATGCCAGTTTTTGTTTCTTGCACAGTTTTTCTCAACTCCTCCAAATGTCTGTTGTGTTCCTCTTCAAAGCAATTGATTCAATTATTTAATTCTTCCCGGATTTCCTCTTTCATAGTATTGAACATGGTAATGATCATATTTTGAAAGTCGTTATCCTGGGTCAGGCTTTCTTGGCCATTTTCCATGGGTTTGTTCTGGTTGGAGTCTAACATTATGGGATTAATTCCTTCAGTGGGAAATTTGTTTACTTGAGTGTTGCTTCTCGTGGATTTACACTTTGACTTTGGCATTGTCGTTTTAATTCTTAAGATCTTTCAATTTCACTAAACTGAATTATTTAGCCTGGGGTTCTGGGGTGGGCAGGAACGGAGCTTACCTAGGTCTCGAATGAGGCCCGGCTGGACCGCGCCCGCATCCCCGCCGGGGAGAGGAGTGGGGAAGGGAGGATGGGGGCATGGCGTGGAGCTATTTAACCCGAGGGGAGCTGGGGCGGGGCCCGGGCGCAGGGGGAGGTCCTCCTGGTCCCTTGGCCCTGCGTGTGGCTCCGGTTGGATGGTTCGGTCGGAGCCGGGTGCCTTTGGGCTGACCTGGGGTTCTGGTGGGCGGGCACGGGCGGAGCTTACCTAGGTCCCGTGTTGAGGCCCGGCTGGACCACGCGTGCGCATCCGGACCTGTGTAGTGGGGTGGGGTAAAGGGCAGGGCCTTCTACTTTTGAAACAGTCTTAACCCCCCAGCCATCGCTCCAGCCCCAAATAGTGCATCTTTTGGCTTACATAGTAATTGATACAAAATTTGTGATAGCAGTTAAAGTTTAGAAGTATGTAAAAAGTTGTACTAATATCTTAATTTTTGAACATATTGTTTGCTTCAATTTAAATATTTATTTATCTTAGAAAAAAAAGGAGAAAGAGATAGCACACATTTTCTGGGAGTGCACAGAGAGATATCTGAAACAGGTGAAGTTCCTTACTATGCAAATCCAATCACCTGAGTTTGATACCTTGGAGTACACAAGGTGTGAAAGAGAACCAACTCTGACAAATTGTCCTCTGATTCTCCACATGTATAACTCAGCACACACACAAACACACACACATTCATGCATGAATATAGCCATTCACACACATAAACAAACAAGCTAATTAGTTAATTTCAAAAAGAAATGATTGCTTGTTGTGGTGGCACACATTGATAATTTGGAAACTTTCAGAGCTAAGACAGAATAGTTGGAATTTGGGGGGCTGGAGAGATGGCTCAGGGGTTAAACCTCTGCCTGGCAAGCAGAGGGTCCTGAGTTCAGATCCTAGACCCCGAGTATAGATGCCAGGCTGAAACGGCAGTGGCCTGCATTTCTGGTCCTGGTAGGGTGGAGACTGTGAATCCCAGGGCAGAGTAAAAAGGGAGGAGGTGGAGGTGGTCCATGGTGGTTCCCAAATTCGTGGTTCTGCACACACACCCACATACATATGCACACATATGTGCACACATGTGCATACACGCATACATGCACAATTGAATAAATAATAAATAATAAAAATATGCCTTCTCTCTGGGAATGTAACTCATAGATAAGTCATTTATAAATATGTACAGAAACATAAATTCTATTCACAGTAAGAAACATGGATACACACATACACACACATGCACACAATATTAACTAGAAAGGCATAAGTACTGCAAGCAAACACATTTAAAAATAAATTGCACAATCAAATCAGCATATCAAAAAGGATACCTCCACTCAGGCTACATTGTACAACGGCAGTTCACAGTAGCCAAGATATGTAATTGTCTAATGCTTATTATCAAATACTAAATAAAATATGGCATATTTATGCATCAGAGAATATTTTTCACTTACATAAGATGAATTTCTGCCATTTCTTTCAAGATGAATAGAACATGGCAACCCCTTTTTAAAGAAGAAGGTCAGCTACAGAGAGACAATGTGATATATTCTGTCACCTGTAGAAGCTAATAAGCAGCACTCATGAAAATATAGAGGAAAAGCAATTAGGAGAGGATGAGGAAATAAAAAAGGAAAATATAAGGAGACTAGAAAACAGGTACAAAAGTAAAGCTGATTAGAAGGAAACAGTGGTTTAGGATGCAACAGGGAGATTAGAATGTAGATACTTTCTGATATATTGTATAATTAAAAGAGACAGTTATATTATGAAGGGTTCCATCATAATAAAAATGTTTAAGACATGGAAATGATGATTGCACACAGCTTATCTACTTTTCACATGGTAACATATAAACATGCAAAGCTGGTATGTCAGAATTGTCAAAATCAAAATAAATGTGTAAAATTGGATGATTTATAACAGGTGACCATTTACCACTAAAAACATAAAAAGATGCTTAAATTGTCAATGTTTTTTTCAATGGTTATTAAAGTAGATAAATCTGCTCCACAAATGATAAAGTTACCCATATTTTACCAACTTATATCTAGAAACATAAAATTATAAATCTCAAAAAACTTATGTTATTAAACTCAAATTCTTATAAATGCATGTCATCAGAAACAGGAATGAAAGTTTTGCAAATCAACCCACCATTTATAGTTAAACATAGACTGTTTGAAATAGACAAATACTTAAGTTCACATACATATTCTGCTTAACAAATGAGGAAATAGAAAAACAAATATTATCATTGTTCTTTCTATCCTAGGAGAACAACATCTATATTACAAAGCATATGACTTACAAACTTCTGTCTAAAAGTAGTATTTGTAATCAGTACATGAACTATATCCTCATAATGAAAGAAATATGTTCACAGAACTTGGTGTGTAATTAGTATAAAATAAATATTGGCTGCATAAATTACAAAAATAAATATATTCAAAGACACTCAGTAACTTTTTCCATATCTTAAAAAGCTCTCCTCTCCTTCAGCACTTCTACTTTAACCACAAAACTTGAAGGTAATTCACCTTTAGAGAACACTTTTTTTTTTTTCTTTCTTTGAAACAGCATGTCCATGTAGTTCACACTAGCCTTGAACTCAGCAGGTAGCATAGGCAAACTGCCTTCTCTACCTGATTACCTCTGCTTGCTATGATTGGGGCGGTAAAATACTGACCCTTGTTATACTGGTACCACCCTTGCTTCCCCTTCCCACTGCAGACTCACAAATTAGACTTCAGTTCCCATCACTTAATTGAAACCAATTATTAATGTATTACTGAATTTAAAAAGATAATTTTCATCATAACTCATTAATAAATGAATAAAGAATTGATAATAGACTCACCAGGAAAACTAGCACAGTGATCTGTGGGTTCTGAGCTAAGTGGAATGGACCTGGAATGGACCCTAAGGGTAGACTTAGGTATGTTTTCTCAACTTACAGTCTCTGAGAACCTATTTCTTTTTTTTTTTAATTTAATTATACATTTTAAAAATTTTTACCAGTTCCCTCCCTCCCCCCTCCTCCCCCCGAAACCCCTCCTCCCCCTGCCCTTCCCCCACTGCCTCCCCCCCAATTCCCAGGGAGTCCTTTATTGTGTACGCCTAACTCTCCACTGGGTCCTCCTCTCCGATGACATATAAGGACCCAGTGGCATTTCCATAAGCCCTTTCTCTTGTTCCCCTTAAGCATAAGATCACTACTATGGCTGTCAATCCTTTGCCTCCAGGGGTCTCGGTGCCCTTAACAGATGATAGACTTTATGAGGGCAACAGTGCACTGGACATTGCGCAGGGCATGCAAAGTCCATTATGATTGCTTTGGCCCCAACTATTGTTGAGAATCTTGCAAATCGTTGCTCCTCCCATCCTTTTGCTCTTAAAATCTTACCGCCCCCTCTTCCGCAAATGTCCCTGAGCTCCAGGATGGGGAGAGATTAGGCTGGCCTAGTTCTAGGTGATTGATATAGAGTCTCTGAAGTTCTGGATTGTGGTTGGTTGATTTTCTTTTGCAGTTTTGCTGCTCCTGCAATGCCCTTCACTCCATTCTGCTGGGCACTATATGTCACCCCCTGGCCAGAGACAAAAGCTGTTAAACTGGAGTCTTGTCATAATAGCACATTCAAGGGTAGATGTAATAAGAGTAGGAAACCTCAGTGAGAGAGGGGTCCATCACCCATTTGCAAAATGATTACTTTTTATCTGCTAGACTATATGCCCCCCCCCTTCTGGTGAAATCAGGAAAGAACGTCTGTGAACTTAACCAGGTTTCTCATTACTTACTTGCAGACCTTGATGGAGGCCTATTTTCTCTGCTGTAACATGGTCCCCTCTCTCCTTGTTTCTGGTGTGGCCCTCCTAACCCATCTCTCTTGTTCATAATCCTTGCAATTACTGTGTTACATAGGTTTACTTTTGAGTGTCTCAATGTGGGCTGGGTGAGTTTGGTACTAGGAGCCGCCTATTAGGGAGTACATACGGCGTTTAATTTTCTGGGTTTGAGATACTTCACTTAATATAATTCTTTCTAATGACATCCATTTCCCAGCAAATTCCAGTAATTCATCATTTTTGATGGCTGAGTAGTACTCCATTGTATAGATGTACCACAGTTTCCTTATCCACTCGTCAACTGTTGGACATTTAGGTTGATTCCATGACTTTGCTATTGTAAACAGTGCTGCTATGAACATGGTCGAGCTTGTGCTATCGAGGCAAACCTCTGCTGCATGGGGGGTTATTCCCAAAAGTGGGATAGCAGGGTCATATGGCATTTCAATCTTTAATTTCTTTAAGAATCTCCAGACAGCTCGCCAGAGTGGCTGTATGAGCCTGCATTCCCACCAACAATGTAGGAGAGTTCCCCTCTCTCCACATCCTCTCCAGCATTTGTCGTTGTTTGTATTGTGGATTTTTGCCATCCTGACCGGGGTGAGATGATATCTCAGGGAAGTTTTGATTTGCATTTCCCTGATGGCGAAGGAAGTGGAGCATTTTTTAAGATAATTGTTAGACATTTTAATTTCATCCCTGGTAAAGTTTCTTTGAAGTTCCAGGGCCCATTTTTTAATTGGGCCAGTGTTTTCCTTGGAGTTTAGTTTTCTAAGTTCTTTGTGCACTCTGGACAGTAGAGCTCTGTCAGATATGTGGTTAGTGAAGATTTTCTCCCATTCTGTGGGTTGCCTTTGAGCTCGTGTGACAATCTCTTTATCTGAACAGAAGCTCTTTAATTTCACAAGATCCCAACTGTTGAGAGTTGGTAGCAGTGACTGTGCCATTGGATGTCTGTTTAGGAAGTGTTGGCCTAGCCCAATCAGCTCGAGGGAGTTCCCTATCTTTTCAACTATGGTTTTTAAAGTCTCTGGCCTGATATCAAGGTCCTTGATCTATTTGGAATTAAGTCTTGTACATGGTGACAAGTACGGGTCCAGCTTTAATCTTCTGCATGTGGAGATCCAGTTTTGCCAGCACCATTTGTTGAAGATGCTGTTCTTTTTCCATTGGATTCTTTGGGCCCCTTTGTCAAAGACCAAATGGCTGTAACTTTGTGGGCTTATATCTGGATCTTCAATCCTTATCCATTGATCTGTGTGTCTATTTTGGAGCCAGTACCAGGCTGTCTTTATAACTATGGATTTGTAGTATAGACTTAGGTTTGGTATGGTAATACCTCCAGCTGTGTTTTTGTTACACTGAGAACCTATTTCTACTTGGGGATGGCAGACACACTTGGA
This sequence comes from Typhlomys cinereus, assembly GCA_023101885.1. Lineage (NCBI taxonomy): Eukaryota > Metazoa > Chordata > Mammalia > Rodentia > Platacanthomyidae > Typhlomys > Typhlomys cinereus. The sequence goes on from JALPQD010000647.1 coordinate 152,914, forward strand.
CAGCATCTCTGATAATAAAGTTCTTGCCTGGATGTTTGGAATCTTTCCTTAAAGGTTGATAATAGAGACTTAGGATTTTTGTACTTCCTTCATCACGAAGGAATGATATTTGGTTTCCAAGCCAGATTTAGCAATCTACAACCAATTATCATGTCCTAACCAGTTAAAATTTCACACTCTGGACAATAATGGAAGGGATATTTAAAGCTATTCATTCGGTGTACTGTGGAGTTTTTTTTTTTTTTTTTTCAACTGTTATTCCATCTCTACGTAGTTGATTTCCCTGATGGGCCCTGGTCTAAACAGAAGCAAAATCCTCCTGATTTTTCTATTCCCTTGGGATCATAACAGAAGCCAAGTAGATTCAGTGTTTGTTATTCCTTCTCCATAGGCACTCAGAAAGTTCAAAAAGTTAGTAATTTGTATTGAATTGGAATGAATTCAAAGTGGCTCTAAAGGAAAAAAAAAAGTTCTGCATATTTGTATTTCCTAAATCCCATGAGTTTCCAGTGCATAGACATTTGGCAAAAGGGATTCAGCTGAATTCTCCAGAAAATCTCTCTTCTTATTTCAAACTATGTCAAATCTCAATATTTAACCTCCATCACCCTATCCCATTTTCTCGATGCACACTTTCTTCTGAACAAGTCTCTTATTTTCACATCTTTTTGTCTGTATGGCCCACTGAGTTTCATCAGGGTGGCCTGTATTAGCACAGAATTTACTGAAGTATGAATGGTATACCAGTGTGTGTACCATTAAGGAAATGAGCTTCCCTTCACGATCTGACACTAACCCTCAGTAGTCTCGCAGAGATGCATGTTACTTCATGAGATCTTTCTCCTTCCAGAATTAAATGTCAATATGGCCAAATCTTAAGTTTGAAGGAAGTAAATACAGTTTCAGTAAGTTCATGAATACAATGGCTTTGTCATGTAAGAAGACACAATCTGGCAACACCCTTCTTCATATCAGGTTCTGATATTCTTATTACTCCCTCTCCCTTGGTGTTCCCTCAGTCTTCTGGAGGGATTTGACTAATATATCCTGTTTAGGGCTCAACAGTCAGTGATTCTCAGAGGGCCAGTTATTGTGTTAACTTTATCCCATAGTGATTCTCTATATCAAACCCCTTCCATTGCAAAATGAAACTTAAGTCAAGGGCTAAGAGCTGCCCCAATCTGTGGGAATGATATGTATATATATGACCAGTTGATAAAATGTTCTCATGGTTAACCCTTAGTAGACTGTTTCCATAAAAAGCCTATGAACTAGCCATCCAAAAATTCTTATCAATGTTTATATTACAAAACATGTATTTTTCCTATTGAAAATCAGGTTTAACCCAACCAGAAAGCAATCGGTTACCCCACAGCATTGGTACCACTATTGTACCAATGGACACCCATTTCCTGGGGGGTTCTTATTACAGCTGAAGCATTCACAGCTAGGTGATACTGTTGATAACTTTCTCCCAACATCAACCTAATGAAAATCATCTGGTACTGTGAAAATCTGGCCAGAAAGGAAGAAAATCCCAAACTAGTTCCAGTTTATTTACCTTTCATTAACCTCTGATCATTATGTAATATGTTCAACACATACAGTTTTACTGCCAGGTTCTAAGGAGCAACCAAGAGCAATGGCAGTAAAACCTATATGGTTAGGGGAAAACTTTGTGACCTCTCTGACATTAGGAGGTGCCACATACCCAGTACTGGATATTTTGTTTAATCCCTTATGACTTCTGGGGTGAAGTATTAACTACATCTATATTTTTTGATTAATTGATAATATTGGAGTTTTCTATCTATATCATACACCCTTAGGGATACTTATGTCTCTCTCACCGCGTCCTGTGCACTAACCCCTCATGTCCCTTTCCTTCTTAGCCTTCCCCCTTTAATATTTTCCACCTTCTTACTATTTAAATTATTTCATCTCCACACCTTTAAGATTAGACACCTTCACCTGCCCAGTGCTTAATAGTCTCTTTCTTGATTTATGGTTGTCACAGGTATTCCTAGTTAAGTGCACAAATCTGAAAGTTCAGTGGTAGCATCCTTATATTAAGAGAACATGTAGCATTTGCCTTTCTGTGTCTGGGATACCTCGATGAATACACAATTTTCCATTTCCATTTATTTACCAGTTGTGCCAATGAGCTATACCCCCAGCCCAAACGCTACAATTTGAATCAAAATCTAAGTGGCTCTAGGCCATGTAGAATACAGAGGTGGGAAGGAGGAGGGATAAAGTTTGAGCAAAAAAAAAAAAACAAAAAAAAGGGAGGGAGAGGGTTAAAACTGTTGTATTTTTTTTAAAAAGCCACAGATTAAAACCCCACCTGACTTTGTTTCCCCCTGTTGTGCAGTCCCCACAGCTCAGGCAAGGTTGCCCTTAGTCTAACTTTTCAGAACTGAGGTAACAAATGCTGCTTACCTTTGCTTTGCCCTGCTGGTATGCTTGCAATCTACTTTTTTCCTCCCTCCACCTGTTAATCACATACACATATGGAATAACTCCAGGTAGAAGATCTGATATGACACCAAACCACAACAGTAAAGAGAAAAAAGCTTCTGGTTAACATGACAGCATAATAGTCACTTCAGAAAACTTATTTAGGAAGCATCAACATACTCCTAACAGCCAGAGAACAGTGGAAATGATACCTTTTGTACTAAGTGAATGCACAGACACTTTTTTACTTTTATCATTTTTCATTATTATTTCATTTTTCATAAGCACATTGAGTACTTACCCCTGCTTCCCTCCATCCCCCCTCCCTCCCATCTATCCCTTTATCAACCCATCCTATTCCCTTCCACCTTCCTGCCTGTCTGCTTGCATGGACCCCAGGGATTGTTTTCACTTGTGGGGTTTCAGGCCTCTTTGGCATACCAAGTGCACTCTCTTTGGGCTACCCCACTGATAGGGGCATTTCCCTTCAGCTATGCAGCTTTAGTCCTGAAGGTTTCCACTGTATGTTCTTATCTCTCTTGAGTTCCTTGAGTCTGTGGGGGGCATGATAGTATGACAGTCATTATGCAGGTATGTCTGGTAAGGATAAGTCTCAATGTAGTGAGCTTCTAGATGCAGTAGTCCTTCCCTGAATGGACTGTCTTGTCCAACGGTGAACACTCTACACCCTGACAGGATGCAGCCTACAAAAGTAGAAAAGCAGTGAAGTGGCAAGCAGTTCTAAAAGTAAAGTTTACAGCATTAAATACTTACATCGTAACAAAGGAATGATCCTGAATAGATTAAATTAAAGGGGGGAAATCACAACAAATACCAGAGTACCATAAGGACATACTTAAAAATTTATATTATATTGGATAATCTAAAGTAAAAGGACACATTCCTAAGCACATATAACTTAACAAAATTGACTCAACTTGAAATAGATACTTTAATCCAATAACAAGTGATAAAATTGAAACAGTAATTACAAATCATCCAACTAAGAAAAGATAAGGACCAGATGGACTCAGTGCCTACTTCTACCAGACTTTCATAGAAGAACTAACACTATTATTTTTCAAACTATTTCATAAAATAGAGAAAGAAAGAATATTCCCAAACTCTTTCTACAAAGCAGTGAGGATGCGAGTGGCCAAACTCTGCCACATTACCCCCCTCTGTGCCCATACCACAAGGGAGGGAGGTTCTGGAACACTCACATCATCCATTGGACCCTAAATGAACTCCCCCCCCTCCAGTGTGTCATGGAGTATTTTATTGAGGATTGTTGCATGTTTATTCATTAGTGAGATTAGCCTATTATTCCCTTTCTTTGATGCGTATTTGTTTGATTTTGGAATCAGAGTAATACTGCAACTGCTCTACACACTGAACCAACTAACCAACCCTTAGGAGAGTATTATAATTAAGTCTTAAAGGGCAGGAAAACCTGTGGGTTCATTAGTCAGGGGAAAAGCGTCCCAAGTAGAGGGATAGCCACTGCAAAGTCCCAGACAAGGGTTGGTCAGATTATGCACTGGATAGGACACCTGCTTACAAACCTAGAGACCTACGTTACATACCCACAAGCCCACACGGTGGAAGGAGAGACCTGATTTTTTAATTTTACCATCTGATCTCCACACTTGTGGGATGGTAGTAGTGGAGGTTCAAAGAGGAGGGGGTTCTGCGAGCTGAAATAACAAGAAGTCAGCAGCACAGGTGGGATGAGTTCAAAAGAGCCAAAGTCCGAGCCTCTACCCCAAATTCAATGGAAGCCACTGGAAGATTTGAGCAAAAGAAGCTAATCTGCTTAGTTTATAAATTACCACTCTGAAGTCCTGCCTTCTGGTCTCCAGGAACCAGTACCATGGGCACCTCACAGCAGCCTTTGGGCTGCCATGGCTTCCCCCATTAGAGTTTCAAATCTTCCATGTGACACTTTCTGGCCTCCCCCATCAAAGTGTGAGATGTGTGGGCGTCTACTTTGCTCAGCACTGAATCCCTGAGGTCTACCATACTGTACACTACGGGAAGTAAAATAACAGTGTCTTTTGGAGGGTGCTGAGACTGGACCCCGGAAAGCCACATATGCCAACATGCATTGTCACTAGGCTACATTCTCATTCCCAGTAATTGCCAGTCTAACAGATAAGCAAGCTAAACCCTCATCAGAGACACCCCCTATGCAAAGACCCCTAGCTGGATACAGACACCTCCAGTTTCCCCTGGATCAGAAGAATGGATGGGGGCCCGTGGAGCATTCTCAGGGAGAGGATGTGAAGGTTGATAAGAAATTAAAATATTTCACTGGTCTTTGATAAGGTTAAATATTAGGTGATTCTTTTGAACATTTGAAATTGATCACACAAGAAAAACTCACGTCTTGGAATGCATGGGACGTGAAAGACAGGAGAGCGCTGTCAGGAATAAAGAGAACCAGCCAGAGAGGGGTAGGAGAAAAAAAGGAGGGGAATACTAGAGAACAAAATACATCGACACGTATCTAAAAGCCCATTATTTTAATTGTTGAATATTTAATAAAATAGTACAGTTCTGTTCCTATTTTGTATGTAGTGGACAGTCCTGTCTTAGGAAATAGTTCCCCATTGTAAAACTCAGGTTGACTCCTCAAAAGAGCAGATCTAAAAGATTCACAGAGTTGTAGAAGTCGTTTCATTATTTATGTTTTTACGTAAGATATACTTATCTCTCACTCACTAGCTGTTCCGTAGGGGATGGGTTTTCCTAGGAGTCCTACTTTGATTGTGGGCAAGAATCAAGAATTGGCGATTCCTTGTCTCAGTCACTCACAAGTTGCTGTCACCTCCAGTCATTCCTTGCCTGAGAGACACAAAGCGATGTCCAATCGGAAGGGCTGTGGTTGAGGCATGTCCAATGAAAAGCACAGACAGCGAGGAGGGGGCGGGCTTCCAGCGTCTCTCTGACCACCATCTTTGAACCTCTGCAGCTGGTTCTCAGTGTAGAGCTCGGGGTCTTCAGGCTTGGCGGCCCGCGGCCACGCTGCTGTGGGAGAACCGCGGGGAGGCGCGGGCTGCCCACGCCGCCGGGAGCGGTGAGCGCGGCGGGTCGGAGCGCACGGGGCGGGCAGCAGTGTGTCTCGCGGCGCCCCGGGTTCCGCGTAGGGTGCGAGGCGGGGGCTGGGCCGGCTGCGGCCCTGGGTGTCCTCGCCTGGCCACGCGCGGGGGGGCCGCGAAACCATGATCCCCTCTGAGCGCGGCCGGGAAGCTGCTGTGTGGGTAGCGGCGGGGAGGGTGGGGGGGGGCTGCGCTGGGCTCCGGCCGGGGGCGGAGTCCCGGACTCTGGATCCAGGGACACTGGGGGCTTCAGGACGGGGATGGGCCCCAGCGCGGTGCGGCTTGGGCAGGTGAATGTGTCAGGGAGTCCCGCTGCTGGCCAGGCACCTGGGGCTTGGAGCAGCCAAGAGGGGGGCGCGTCCATTCAGTGCCCTTGGGCGCCCTGGCGTCCTGGATCCGCGTGGCCCTGTGCCAGGTGGACAGAGCGGGGGCTCACAGCCTCCTGGCGCCTCCTGAGCTCTGACAACTCTTGGGTTTGTCACTGTCCATCCCAGTGTCTGTTCTCTCTGCATTTCTAATTCTCCACGACTGTCAGTATCTCTTACTCTTACTATGTGTGTGAACAGCATCTTTACATGGTATTTCTTGGTGGCCTTCGGTCACTAGGACATAGGATTGGGGTAACACACTTCACAGTGCATCCCTTTTTAACGTGTGTGTGCGTGTATGTTTTACAGGGAATGGCATCCAGAGACCCTTGCATGCTAGTTCAACTCTCTTGCCTTGACATGACGCACATTTGCAGGATTTTCTTTTTTTTTTTTTTTTTTTGAGACATTTTCTTTTTATAACCTGAGCTAAGATGTTATTAAGGCAATCCCCCTGCCTCAGCTTCCCAAGTGCTTGGAGTCATAGGCATGTGCAACCCCTCTCTACTAGTCTCTTTTTCTCCTCATCTCTGCTCATAAGTCCTCATTGACATCACCCTGAGTTGCAGTTAGCCTGCATGCTGCTGATAATAAATCACCAATAAAAGGTTTAAGAGAACAAGGGGTTTATTATTCTCTTACGATTGTTCAGTTATAGTTCTCACTTCAAGAGAGCATGCACCAACAACAGGGCTGAGGGAACTGGCCACACCATTTCTAAATAACAGCTGAGAGAAGGATGATCCTTACTTGTCAGATCAGAATGTCTGGCCAAGTGTACACAAGGATGCCAACTTTCTCAACCAGTTCTCTGGATTTTATTCCAGGGCCTAGTCCCAGCCACTGTGAGCCGGGCCTTCCCCGTCATCTAGACAATGTCCTGCACGTTTGCTCTGGGCTTCTCTCAATCATTAATGCTCTACAAATGTGCCCAGAGCTCAAACCCTCAACTGTCACGTCAATGCCTGTGCCTAACTGTGACTTCCTGAAATCATAAATCTAGTTGTGGAGATGCCTACCATGGGAAAGTTCTTTTCCTGGTACCTTCATCACAGACCAAGGTAGTGAATGGACTTCAGAAGCAATCACATGCAGATGCCTCATTCCACCTTTTCTATTTGTGTCTCTTTATAAATCTCCTTCATTGCTGTTAAACAGGGGGATGGATTCTAGACCTGGGTTCAAATCCTTCCTGCCAAGTCAGACAAGATAGTCCAGGATAGGAATTCCAGCAATTCAGAAAAACAGGACAAGAGGAGGCATGGGTTGTTGCATGAGTTTAGCATTAATGTGGGCAACTTAGAAAACTACTGTCAAGTAAAAAAGAATTCATGTTTATTATTATTTGTTTGAGAGAAAATCTGGCACCCTTGACCATATGTGACCTGCTGGAAGTCAGAATCAGAAGTCAGTTTTCTTTTCTTTCCTTTTAGGAATTGAACTTCCACCAGCAGACTTGAAATCACCTTACCCACTGAGTCTTTTCACCATCAGCCAGCAAACAGCTTAATGGTATAATCTAGTGGGTGTAGGGCCCTGAGTTCTATTCCAAATCCACATTCTTCCTTTCGAACTGCAGAGAAGAAAATCAAACTCTGTGACACAATTTATTTTTTGAGGAAAAGGCAGCATCGCCTCTGCTGGCCAGCAAGGTGGGACCACAGCAAGACAAGAGTAAGGATTTGCTTACGTGGCCCCTTTAAACTCCCCCATTCCTCCCTGTTGAGACCCGGAACACATTCAGGAGATGGGTATGGTGCGGAGCATGGCTCACTGTACAGAAAGGGATGTATAGGCCAGTGGGCAGCACTTAGGGTTCTAACAGACAGGGCAGTGGTTTGGGTATATAGGACTGAAGAAGGTTGTGTGTGCACAAAAGTCGAAGGAGATGAAAGAAACATCTGTTGTTGAGTGTCCACAGTGTCTGAAGATAGATGAGGGATGAAAGGTTTTGTGAGAGAAAGACAGGGCTAAATGTAAGGGAGGAAACAAGGGCCTGATGGAGAATCCACGGGCTGAGGGTTGGAGACCCACAGTCTCACGGAGGAAGTCAGTTCCTACAGGACATTGTCTAGGGAATTCCCAGCCCATGGTTGGTGGGACTAGGCCCTGGAATAAAATACAAAGAGCTGATTGAGAAAGTTGGCATCTTGTGTCCCCTTGGCCAGACTTACTGGTCTGGCAAGTAATGATCGTCCCTCTCTGAACCGTTATGTAGAGATGGTATGGCCAGTTCCCTCGGCCCTGGTGTTGGTGTGAGCTCTCCTGTCAAGTTGGACTGAGAACTATAAACGGACAATCATAAGAGAAAATAAACTTTTTGTTCCCTTAAGCCATTTGATGCCTCAGAAGTCAGAAATGGTGAGTTTGTCGGCTGGTTACTGAGCTAGGTTGGGGAAGCTTTAATACCTGTGTCTAAATCTAAACACACTGTTTCCTCTTCCACCAATATCTATGCTCCTATGTGAATTATCTGAGTACTTAAATCTAGATGTGTGAGCTGTTTCTGCTGTTACTGGTCCATCTTTGCTCAGTGTCTCTTGGTTTGTTACAATCCCTTGTTTTTGAGGCTTTTACCTGAATTTGGGCTTTGTTGCTGCTAGGATGGGCTGTAATCAGGATTCCCACATCCTTACTTGGTGACTTTTGATTAGGTACTTCCTGTCCCTGAGCCAATTGCCTAGATGTATTTATATATATTTGTGTGTGTGTGTGTGTGTGTGTGTGTGTGTGTTACTGGGGATGGAAGCTATGTGCCACCAACATCTTTAACTTTTTTTTTTCGAGGTTAGAAAGCCTGTTAGCTCAGGCTATCATAGAACATGGAATCGTTCTGCCTTACATCTCTTTTAGCTTTGACTAGTAGCCTGTACCTTCAGTTCAGATTTTGTGTTCTTCTGTGAATAAAAGAGCCTGGGGCAATAATTGACAAGGGAGTCCAGAGGAGTTACTATTTTATCTGCTAGGTTTGGTGGTATGGGGGGGGGCATATGGAAAAGCACTCGTGTGTATCTGTGGGTCTGGTCTCTGCACCCAGACTTACCCCTGTAAGACCAAGGGAATTTTGTATACACAATGCCAAAGGAACTTGGAGATAGATGTCAAGAAATAGTGAGAAACAGAAGCACAGACTGACTGAAGGTCTTAGGACCATAGCCTGTAGACCTTCTGGGGAGGTTCAGATTGGCTCATTTTGCTCCTTTACTTAGCCTCCTATGTCAGGGAAGGGAAGAAGCCACAGAGCTTAAAGGCATGCAACAGTTATCCAGTAGGTAGGGCTGGCAAGCTGGGAGAGAAGTTCTCTTGTGCTGTGTCCTCACTGAGGTGGGGCCTTATAGCACACAACGTTGAGTATTTAGGGTTGCTTCCAGTAATTGAGTCACATGGATCAGAAGGTGAGACTTTTGAGTCTTGCAGGGGGTGCAAGTGTGGTAACTGCAACCCTAACCTTCTATGGGACACTTGTATTCCTCTTGTTCTCTCTCCTAAGTGAGTATGTCTCTGCAAATCTTTCCATCCCTTGCCTCCTGCCAATCAGTCCAATTCCAACCTGTGCATTGCTGGATTACATTCATTAGGTACTTTCCCTGTGAGCTTCTCTCTCTCTCTCTCTCTCTCTCTCTCTCTCTCTCTCTCTCTCTCTCTCTGTATATGTATCTATCTGTTTCTGAGTTTGAAACTAGGAATGAACCTAGAGACCCTGCCTATTATCTAAGCATTCTTCCCTGTACTATGTGTCCAAGTCTCTATCTCTGTCTCTGCTCTTGTCTGTCTGTCTGTCTGTCTGTCTGTCTGTCTGTCTCTCTCTCTCTCTCTCTCTCTCTCTCTCTCTCTCTCTCTCTCTCTCTCTCTCTCTCTTTCCTGTCTCTTAAATGTTTTATTTGGAAAAGCTTTCATTTTTAGGCCAATTTGGGTCAATGACATTAATATTTCCTGGGTCTCCCTAGGCCAGGATTTGCAAACATGTGCCACCACCCTCAATAATCTTTACTCCCCACCCCCTTTCTGTCTGCAGTAGTATCTCTCCAAAACCCTAAAAACTAGATGTGAAAGTTCCTGACCTAGAAAAGTACTTTTATGCTTGGGCCCACCCCAGATGAGTGGTTAACACAGGATGCTACCTTTCAGAAGTGTCTGTGTGCAGTGGCTATACCCCTTCTTTTCTTTTCTGCTTCAGATATGTCCTTCATTGCTCTTTAAGTTGAAACAGATAATGGGTCTGAAACCTAAGTATTATACTTACCTACTCAATCAGGCATGGTGGAACAGTTCCGTAATCCCAACAGCTCTGGAGGATGAAGCAGAAGGAAACATATTCAGTTGAAATACGGTTAGACTCCAAGTGAGCTCAAGGCCAATCCTGGGCAACTTAGTAACACCCTAAAAAATCTTCCCCAACCGCCCAGAAAAAAGTCAAAAAGGAAAAGGTGATTTTATTTCACTGGATTTATATATTTGTGGGATAATGAGAGAGAGAGAGAGCGAGAGAGAGAGAACGAGAACATGTATACATTCCAGGGATGTTAAGTAGAGGTCAGAGGATAATATTCAGAAGTCATTTCTCTCCTTTCACCATATGAGCTTCTAAGGCTAGAACTCAGTTTTCCGGGTTTGGAACAGGCTGTTCATATGCTATCAGACTGTCCTCCAAGGACGACTTCAGTGGTAGAGAGTGTACCTAGGGGATGCAGAGCCCCAGGTTCCATTGCCAATCACATTTTTCCTGTGGGACTTTACAGAACCCAATCAGAACACTCACCTTTTTTTTTCTGAAGAATGGGGTGATGTCACCCCTTTTGGCCAGTGAGGTGAGACCACAAAAATAAAAAGGAATTGGTTTGTAGATGCTCAGTTTCTTTAAATCCCTCCTTCCATCCCTTTTGTAATCAGGAAATCAGGAGAGGGACATGGTGTGCCACTTGATTCACTGTGCAGAAAGAGATCCTAGGGCCAGTGAGCAGCACTTTGGGTAGCGACTGGCAAGATAGTGGCTGGCCTATCACAGGACTCCTGAGGCTGTGTCTGCACCAGGATAACAGGTATGAAAGAGGCATCTGAAGTTGTCTCCAAGGATGTGTAAGGGATGGCAGGGTGTATGGTAGGAGAAGGTGTGTGAGGCAGGAAATACTGTCCACACAGAGGAGTCCATGGACTGAAGGCTTGAGGCCAGTGTCTAAAGGAGGATGTGACTCCCTAAGAGAGCACAAACTTCCATGGGATGGTGTGAGGGGCTCCAGGGGTCTGACGGGTAAGGCAACTCCCTAGACAAGGAGATGGGAGAGTAAGGGAGAAGTGACATTATAGTGGGGGAGTTAGTGGGCTGGTGAGGAGGGGGTGCAGTCTGTAGTAATCTGAAGAATTAAGATTGAAAAAAAAGGGCTCTAATCAAGGAGCAGATTAGGATGGGATCAAAGAGAGGAGGACCCTTCTCAAGAGGTAGTGGTTAGTGTATTTTCTGTTGTTTGTTGTGTTGAGGATGTCCATCTTTAGGCTGTGGTGGTCGGATAGGGCACAATTTAGAATTTCAACTTTTTTGTATATGTGTAGATTCATTTTGTGGCCCAATATGTGATCTATTTTGGAGAAAGATCTGTGTGCTGCTGAGAAAAATGTGTATTCTCTTGTGCGTGGATGAAATGTTTGATAGAGATCTTTGTAAGGTCAATTTCTTTAAGGGTTTGTTTAAGTTCCAAAGTGTCTCTGTTAAGCTTTTGACCTGTTGATCTATCCCATGTTAAAAGGACGGTGTTGATGTCCCCAAGAATTATTGTTTGGGAGTTGATTTCTTGCTTTAGACGCTGTAGGGTTTTCTTAATGAATGTGGAGGGGCCCATATTGGGTGCATATATGTTCAGTATTGTGAAGTCTTCCTGGTGAATTGTACCTGTGACTAAAGTGTAGTATCCATCTGTGTCTCATGATTTTCTCTGGTTTGAAGTCCACTTTGTTCAAAAGCATAATTTGCTACCCCTGCCTATTTCCTGGTTCCATTAGCTTGCAAGATTTTGGACCAGCCTTTTATTTTTAGGATGTGCCTATCTTTTGTGGTGAGATGAGTTTCCTGAAGGCAGCAGTTTGTTGGATTGTGGTTTTTAATCCATGTTTGTATTCTGTGTCTCTTAATCGGTGAGTTAATACTATTGACATTTAATGTTATAATGCAGAAATTATTTTTAATTCTGGACAATTTTTATGTTTAGTGGATTTTGTAAGCGTATTGTTTGATATATATGTTTTGGTGGTATTACACTTTCCTTCTGTCTTCCTGGATACACTTGTTCTTTTCTTCAAGTTTGAGTATCATTTCTAGCATTTTTTGAAGGCCTGGTTTGGTAGACATGTATCCCTTCAAGTTGTCTTTGTGCTGGAAAACTTTTCTTTCTCCCTCAATCATGACAGATAGTTTTACCAGGTATATCAGTCTGGGTTGGCATTTTTGCTCATTTAATACTTGAAGTATGTCTCTCAAAGCTCTTCTTGCTTTTACTGTTTCTATTGAGTAGTCATTTGTTATTCTAATAAGTTTAACTTTAAAAGTGACTTGCTTATTTTCTCTTGAAGCTCTCAGCACCTTTTCTTTGTCTTGAATGTGGATCGTTTTGATTATTATTTGCCATGGTGATTTCCTATTTTGGTCATATCTGTTTGGAGCACGAAATGCCTCTTGTATTTGGTTTTTTTGTTGTTGTTGTTATCATAATTTATTTATTTTTATTTTATTTATTTATTTATTTATTATTTTATTTCCACTCATACAAACTTAACAGATACAGTGGTCCCCCCTCCCTCCAATCCCCTATCCCCCAGTGCCCCCCTCCCCTCCCCCTGTCCCTCCCTATCCTAAAGTGCCTCCCCCTCCCATCCCTGGAGCATCCTTTAATGTACATGCCAAACTCTCCTCCAGGTCCTTCTATCCGATCAGGTGCAAGGACCCAGTAGCATTTCCTTGTGCAATGTCCAACACACTATTGACCCCACAAAGTCTAGCATTTGCTAAAGGCACAAAGATCCTTGGAGGCAAGGGATTGACAGCCACAGTAGTGTTCCCATGTTTAAGGGGAACACAGGAAAGGGTTCAGGGAAATGCCACTAGGCCCTTGTACGTCATCGGAGAGGAGGGCCCAGAGTAGAGGCAGGCATGCACATTAAAGGATTTTCTGGGCATTGGGGGAAGGCACTGGGGAATAGAGAGAGAGGGGTGAGGGGAGGGGGAGCAGGTGGTCGGGGGAGGAGGAGTGAGGGAGGGAACCGGTCTACCTATTAAGTTTGTATGCCCAGAAATAATAATAAAAAAATGTTAAAAAAAAAAAGAAAAGAAGGAGGGGACTTTGAAAAAATGTCAGGGTGAAGGCATGGGCTAGATTAAGGCAAGATGGAAAGACAGAGAACACTAAGAAGAGTTAGAAAAGAAGAGCAGCCTCTCTCTTGTGTATGCTTAAGTGTCAAGTGAGAGTCAAAGTCAAGAGTTTCAGAACAATTAGCATACTTTAATGTGAAATTTTGCCATATACAGAAAATATCCCTTCTTTATAGTGACATTTGAAATAATATTCCAATAAGTAAAAACTAGGTTTTAAGTAATAAATATATATGGCCCTTAAGAGATTGCTTCTTTTCCAGATAGGAACTTTTGGAGTTTTCTTGGTCTTCAATGACAGGCTGTTTTGGGGAGATCCAAGTGAAGACACTTTATTCTACCGAAGCCAGAAATGGTGAGTTCTTGGGGCGGCGTCCTGAGCTAGATTAGGAGAGCAATAATCCTGTATGGATGCCAGAGGACACTGCCTCTCTCCTCCCCATTGACAATACCACTGTGTGGCTTTACATCTGAGTGTGCAAATCTTGTCATGTGAGCATCACCCTTTCTTGTCTGCTGTCACGTCTCCATCTTTGCCTGGCATCTTTGCAGCTCTTGGCTGTCACAACCAGCCTTCTCCTTGGGGTTGGAAATGTGAATCTGAAGGACAACAACTGTGTGTATGTGGGGGGTGGTTGTGAGGCAGAAGCATCTCCAGTCCAGGCCTGTGAGTGTTCTAGAAGCTCAGAACAGTACTAGATTTTCCTAGGACAAGCGTGCTACTAGTGTTGAGTTCTGGTCCCTTAGTCACAGGCAGCAGAGATAAAGAGCCTGCAGATGCATGAGGGCAGGGAATGGGTAGCAGCAGAAAGCTTCCGAGACACCCATGACTCTTTGTAAGTCTGTGCCTCTGTTTTCCAACCCCCACGCCCCATTTCATCCATATACAGGTTCTCACTCTACTCAGTTGTCTTAGAATTCACTCTGTAGCTCAGACTGACCTCAAGCTTGCAGCAATTCTCCCAGTCATTACGATTAGTATCTGTGTCCTACCCTTGATACATGTCCCTTCTTGTGTCCCCATATTTGTTGCTGAAACATGGACTGGGGACGAACTTGGACTAGTTGGCACTGCACCCTTTCTGGATGGTAAACATTGGATGTAGGATTCTTGAAGCACTTTTGCATGGAGGCCTCTCCCCATCCTGCATCCTTTCACAGTATATGGTCCTCTCGGTATCATCTTAGGGTGAAATAGGAGAGAGAGCAACATTTTTGTTCAAGTCTCAACTTTATCCAGTCATGGAAGCACAACACTTCCTCAGGCAGTGCAGGTGGAAGAGGGATTATTTACCATGCACAAAGCCCTTGAATTTATACTACATAAATGGTACATGATGTTATTTTTTTTATAATCCCAGCTCTGGGAAGAGGAGGCAAGAAAATTAGTCAATCATCCTTGGCTAGATATCTGTTCAGGTGATCTTGGGCTTACATGAGTTGCTCTCTCAAAAAAACAACAAAATTGGGCTGGAGAGATGGCTCATGGCTTAAGACTGTCTTTCAAGCAGAAAGTCCTGAGTTTCCATTCCCGATTCCATGTAAAAATGCCAGGTGGAAACAGAGACATCCTGCATTTCTGACCATAGTGTGCATCACCTGGGAAATCCCAGAGAGAAGCAAGAAGGATGTAGAAGCAATCCAGGATGATTCCCTGTGGGAACCAGTTCCCACACACGCACTCATTCACTCACTCACACACACACAGAGCTGCTGGCTGTGATGAAAGCAGGTTCCAGTCGTCCCCACCTCTGCCTCTACCCCCAGTGACTCAGCACGGGACAGGGAGATTGTCAGAAGCAGATCTCTCTTTACTGGGGGGAGAAAAGGAACTTTTATAGACAAAGGCCACCAAGGCGCGAAACTGGCATCCAATTGTATCACAAGGTCAAGACAACCTACAGGTTCTATGGTCAAGTTCAATGTCAATCAGCACAGAGGACAGGTAGATACCTGAAAGCCAATTAGGGCTCTCTGTGAAGTGATCAGGTTACGCCCAAGACCCTTGCCCCCAGCACCATCTTTAGTCCCATGTGCTTGGCCATGCCCTGGGGCAAATCCTGGGCGAGCCCAACATCTCCCCCTTTTGTTTTTGTATGAGATGGTCCAGGAGGCTACCTGCGACTGAGCAGACTAAATGGTCTTGAGTAACTGTGCCTGTCTTACACGTGAAAAACCTCCCACCATGGTCTGACCCGTCATGGGATCTTGTAATCTCCAGGTATAATACTACAAGTCTTGTCTTAGGTTGATCCATGGCCGGGTTTCCACTTGCCAGTCTCTGGCTACCAGTCCTCTGTATGAGGTTGGCTTTACCAACCTAGGGGGATTGAGCCGTACTTAAAGGCCTGTATCGCATATTGGACATGTACTGCACTTGACAAGTTAGCTAGACCATAGAGATTTTTCCATTGGGCAGGAGTCATGCATATGGCGGAGAACACAGGTTGGCATCAGCACCAGGCATGGCAGCAGGTGACTTTTCGGGGAGCATGGTAGGGGTATTCAAGGGCCATAAGCACCTGTAGTGTGGTCTCAAATGGAGCGCTGCTGAAAGATATGCTGAGAAAACACTTAAGCAATATAGTTATTAAAAGAACAATTTTTTAAGATGTTAGGTCAAACCCAGATTGACTCCATCCAGGCAAGGTATCAATCAGGCCTATAATGATCACAGTTAACATCTTCCTTGAGCACATCGTGGATAGTTTCCTGACAGAAAGTTAGGTGGATAGGCTTCCCAGTATCTTTGGAACCTCAATTTAAGTTGTCCTTTTATAAAATTTAAAATGTTGATGGTAAATAATAGCAACCCCAGCTGTTGGTGCGGGCTTACTCCCCCTTTTTGTTTTTGTAATTGGCCCTTTACATATTGGTGATTTCTTTTAACAATGGCCTGTCCTCCAGATCGAATTTCGATCTACAGTCTCTTTTCCAATGAATCCCTCTGCGGCACCTAGGGCATGGAATTGTAGGGCGCTTAGCCTCTCCTGCCTACCTCGGCTTCCCTTCCTAGCCCTGAGGACACTCCCTCCTGAAATGCCCCACATGGCCACAATGAAAACAAACCCCATTGTTTCCCCTCCCCTCTTGCTCCTGCAGGTTGGGTGTGGGCCAGTGCCTTTGTCTGTGTCTCCAGGGCTGCAGGGAGTGTCTGACTGGTGTTTTTGAGTCCCCACATCCTGGGAAGCAATAATCCAGGGGCCCATGGATCTCTCCTTAAGACCCGCACACACTATTTTGTGGTCCCCATACATTCCTTCCAATACCAGCAATTTAGCAAATTGTTCCCTTAGGGGGCCTGGGGGAAGTTTACTATGGAGGCTTTTTTCCACCCGGTCAATGAACTCGGGGAGGGTCTCACTCGGTTTTTGTATAATGCCTGCTAAAGGTGTTTCAGAAGGACCTTCATCTCGCTTTTTCCATGCCGCTAAACTTATCAAGCGGACTTGGTCTTGGTATGGGGCTTCCATGGCTACCTGCTGGACCCCACATTCTTTCTTAAATAGCGCTGTCCACTTATTGAATGTGGGACTGGGGAGCATTGCTTTGGCCATATCCATCCAGTCCTTAGTAGTACAGGGTTGGTGAGCTAAATCTTGAAGAAGGGCCTCAACTCAAGGAGAATTTGGACCATCCTCTAGCACGGCCTGCTTTAATTCTTTTAAATCTTTTGCTTCCCAAGGATACCACACTGCAGGACGATTGCCTCCTGGATTTAAGTTAACAAGATAGGCTTGTACTTGATAAGCCTCAGCATACGTGGGCTCCTGCCCTTGGTTCCCTGCTCTAGCCTGGCGGGGCCCAGTGTGCCCGCAGGCAGAGTCAGGACGGATTTGTGTTATGGGGTATGGAGGTGGGTCTCCTTCTAATCCTTCCCCATCCCTTTCTCTTCCTAGCCGAGTTAAATCCAGATAGAGGGGACCACTCCCTGTTCTCGGAGCGCTGCTAACCTCTTCCCTTAGATAAAGGGAGCAGGGCACTCTCTCTGGCCACTTTCCCAAATACTTTCCGGGCTCTCAGAGCAGGCGCCGCCCTTCCTCACCTTGGGCAAGCGGCTGGCCCTCCCAAATGGGAAGCTCTGCTCCCTCAGGCATCGCTCCCTCAGGCATTGGCTTGTCCCCGCATGCCAGAACACCCACTGCTCTGCTTCTGCAGACCTCTGTACCCCAGCTGTGCGCAGCCTCATCGCAGCTGTGTACGGCTCCCCAGCCGCATGGTTCTACATCCCCACATGTCGCCCTGCTGCAGCCATGTGCAGTCTCTCCACCGCCGCTGGTAATGGCTTCGGTACTGGTACCATGCACCCCTGTCTCAGCCCACAACTCTGTGTAACGTTCTCCGCGTTAGCACAGTGATGGGTTATCATTCTCTAAACAGCAGGCATGCCCACCATCCCCATGGTTTCCTGCACCCTGCCATGGTCCAGCAGTATGTCCTCCCAGCCTCAGCTCAGCGGGCCCACAGCTTTGCCTCCCTGGCCCAGCTCCAGGGTCTGACATGACTCCGCATCCCCGCAGGGCTCGTGGGTGGAGCCCCCTGCAGGGTGCCCAGGATGGCTTGTTGGCTCCGGCGGCTGGGGCCCACCCGGAGTTTCCCAGGGAGCTAGAAGCTGCTGCTGTGTGGGCTCCTCCCCCTCCCTCTTTGCCTTTGCCTCTGGTGGAGGCTGGATTGGATCGGGAAGGAATGCTGCCTCAAAGGGCAGAAACAATGCAGTAAAATCCTGTAGAAGGGGATACCCGAAAATGTTCTTCCCACTTCCTGGCTAGATTCTTTACCCCAGTCCAGGTGGTGGATGAAAACACTTTGTCTGTTTGGATCCAAGGTGCTAATTCAAGGGCTGTTTGCCACATTTCTGAAATAGCAGAGCTTGCAACTTTTAAACCCTGGCTTTGTAGTATGGCCCCCAGTGCTGCTAGCACCTCTTTATCCTTGCACGTTGAATTCCCCATATTTCCCAAGTTTTCACTTACCGCGAAGCCTGCTTAGCTTCGTCCGATTTCAGAAATGTCCCTTCATGGTCGCCACTTGTGGGAACCGGTTCCCACACACGCACTCATTCACTCACTCACACACACACACAGAGCTGCTGGCTGTGATGAAAGCAGGTTCCACCCTCTTACCTGTCCTTCCCACCCTCTTACCTGTCCACTTTGTGGTTCCCAAGATTCCCTTCGGATTGTCTGTTCTAGTAGGGGCTTAGGGCTCTGTGGCAGGTTAAGCGACCCTTCTGTGGGAAGACCCACAGATAGATACAATCCCCTTCACTTGTCTAGCCCTAGCCCCTAAGGTTCCCACTACATGTACTTAAAATAATAATAAAAATTTGAAGAACCTACAAATCTAGGGGATTTTATGTGCAGAACAACTCTGCAGATCTTCTTGAGAAACAAAGGAAATTATTGATTATGATTTTTCTGGTATAAGACTTACAATTCATAAAAAAATTCAAAAGAAAATTTTTGGTTTTGAATCTTCATTGAAAAAGCTGTACATGTTCAAATGTACATATTTATGGTTCAAATAAAATATTGTATTAAAAATGCATACATTTTTCTTTGTGAGTTCCATTTGAAGTATTTATAATTAGCTCATCAGATGTATAAATTGAATGTAAATCATCACTTTCATTCTATTTCTACTTAGACTCATATTTTTTATACATTTTTATTATATTTTAACCTCACACAAATTTAATAGGTACACCAGTTCCCTCCCTCCCTCCTCCTCCCCCCACCCTCTGCTCGCCCTCCCCTCACCCCTCCCTCGCCATCCCCCAGTGCCTCCCGACACAATTCCCAGAGAGTCCTTTCTTGTGCATTCCTGACTCTCCTCTGGACCCTCCTCTCTGATGACGTACAAGGACCCAGTGGCATTTCCCTGAACCCTTTCCTGTGTTCCCCTTAAGCATAGGAACACTACTGTGGCTGCCAATCCCTTGCCTCCAAGGATCTTGGTGCCTTTAGCAGATGCTAGACTTTGTGAGGTCAATAGTGTGTTGGACATTGTGCAAGGCATGCAAAGTCCAATTATGATTGCTTTGGCCCTAACTTGTGTGCAGTATCTTGCAAATCATTGCTCCTCCCATCCTTTTGCTCTTACACTCTTACCGCCCCCCCTTCCGCAAATGTCCCTGAGCTTCAGGATGGGGAGAGACTAAGCTGGCCTAGTTCCAGGTGATTGATATAGAGTCTCTGATGTTCTGGATTGTAGTTTGTTGATTTTCTTTTGCAGTTTTGCTGCTCCTGCAATGCCCTTCACTCCATCCTGCTGTGCACTGTAGGTCACCCCCTGGCCAGAGATAAAAAGCTGTTAAACTAGAGTCTTATTATAAGAGCACATTCAAGGATAGATGTAATAAAAGTAGGAAACCTCAGTGAGGGAGGGGTCAATCATCCATTTGCAAAATGATTACTTTTTATCTGCCAGACTACATGCCCTCCCGTTCTGGTGATATCATACCCCCTTAGTTGTAAATGATCAGGAACGAACGTCTGTGAACTTAACCAGGTGTCACATTACTTACTTGCAGTCTTTGATGGAGGCCTATTTTCTCTACTGTAACATGGTCACTTCTCTCCTTGTTTCAGGTGTGGCCCCCCTACCCCATCCCTCCTGTTCATAATCCTTGCAATTACTGTAGGTAATACATAGATTTACCTATGAGTGTCTCAAGGTGGGCTGGGTGGGTTTGGTACTAGGAGCCACCTATTAGGGAGTACATATGGCACTTAATTTTTTGGGTTTGGGATACATCACTTAATATAATTGTTTCTAATGACATCCATTTCCCAGCAAATTCCAGTAATTCATCATTTTTGATGGCTGAGTAGTACTCCATTGTATAGATGTACCACAGTTTCCTTATCCACTCGTCAACTGTTGGACATTTGGGCTGATTCCATGACTTTGCTATTGTAAACAGTGCTGCTATGAACATGGTCGTGCTTGTACTATCGAGGTGAACCTCTGCTGTATGGGGGGTTATTCCTAAAAGTGGAATCGCAGAGTCATATGGCATTTCAATCTTTAATTTCATTAAGAATCTCCAGATGGCTCGCCAGAGTGGCTGTATGAGCCTGCACTCCCACCAGCAATGTAGGAGAATTCCCCTCTCTCCACATCCTCTCCAGCATTTGTTGTTGTTTGTATTGTGGATGTTTGCCATCTTGACCAGGGAGAGATGATATCTCAGGGAGGTTTTCATTTGCATTTCCCTGATGCCTAAAGAAGTGGAGCATTTTTGAAGATATTTGATAGACATTTTAATTTCATCTCTGGTAAAATTTCTTTTAAGTTCCATGGCCGATTTTTTAATTGGGCCATTGGTTTCCTTGGTGTTTAGTTTTCTAAGTTCTTTGTGCACTCTGGACAGTAGAGCTCTGTCATATATGTGGTTAGTGAAGATTTTCTCCCATTCTGTGGGTTGCCTTTGAGCTTGTGTTACAATCTTTTTATCTGAACAGAAGGTCTTTAATTTCACAAGATCGCAACTGTTGACAGTTGGTAGCAGTGAGTGTGCCATTGGATGTCTGTTTAAGAACTGATGGCTGAGCCCAATCCGCTCCAGCGAATTCCCTATCCTTTCAACTATGGTTTTTATAGTCTCTGGCCTTACATCAAGGTCCTTGATCCATTTGGAATTAAGTCTTGTACATGATGACAAGTACGGGTGCAGTTTTAATCTTCTGCATGTGGAGATCCAGTTTTGCCAGCACCATTTGTTGAAGACATTGTTCTTTTTCCATTGGATTTTTTGGGCTCTTTTGTCAAAGACCAAACGGCTGTAATTTTGTGGGCTTATATCTGAGTCTTCAATCCTTATCCATTGATCTGTGTGTCTATTTTGGAGCCAGTACCAGGCTGTCTTTATAACTATGGGTTTGTAGTATAGACTTAGATTTGGTATGGTAATACCTCCAGCAGTGTTTTTGTTACTCAGGATTGTCTTTGCTATCCTGGGTCTTTTGTGCCTCCATATGAACTTTGAGATTGTTTGGTCAACTTCTTTAAAGAATTGCTTTGGGATTTTAATTGGTATAGCATTGAATTTGTATATTGCCTTTGGTAGGATGGTCATTTTTACGATGTTGATTCTGCAATCCAGGAACATGGGAGGTCTTTCCACCTTCTGGTGTCTTCTGCTATTTCTTTCTTTAGGGTTTCAAAGTTTTCATTGTGAAGGTCTTTTACCTCCTTAGTTAGGTTTATACCAAGGTATTTCGTTTTTTTAGGGGCTATAGTAAATGGGATTGTTTCTCTCAGGGCTTTTTCACTTCTTTCATTCTGGCATATAGGAAGGCCTCTGATTTTTGCATATTTATTTTGTATCCTGCCACCCTGCTGAACTTCTCAATTAGTTCCAGGAGCTTCCTGGTGGAGTTTTTGGGATCACTCAGGTATAAGATCATGTCATCTGCAAATAGGGATAGCTTGACTTCTTCCTTGCCGATTTGAATCCCTCTTATGTCCCTTTCTTGTCTTATGGCTTCGGCTAAGACTTCAAGTACAATATTGAACAGAAGTGGTGAGAGTGGACAGCCTTGTCTAGTTCCTGATCAAAGTGGGAATGCTTCCATTTGTTCCCCATTGAGCATAATCCTTGCTGTGGGCTTGTTGTATACAGCTTTTATTATATTGATAAAGGTTCCTTCCATTCCTACTGTCTCTAGCGTTTTGATCATAAAAGGCTGTTGGATCTTGTCACAAGCTTTTTCTGCATCTATCGAGAGTATCATGTGGTCTTGGACTTTGGACTGGTTTACATGATGAATTACATTTATTGATTTGCGTATGTTGAACCAACCTTGTGTGCCGGGGATGAAGCCTACTTGGTCCCCGTGAACAATCTTTTTAATGTGTTTTTGAATCCGATTTGCTAAGACTTTGTTGAGAATCTTTGCGTCTGTGTTCATCAGAGAGATCGGCCTATAGTTTTCTTTTTTAAGTGAATCTTTATTAAGTTTTGGGATTAAAATGAAATTATCTTCATAGATGGAATTTGGTAGTGTTCCTTCCTTTGCTATTTGATGGAACAGTTTAAGGAGTATTGGTGTTATTAACTCCTTAAATGTCTCGTAGAACTCTGTGCTGAATCCATCTGGTCCAGAACATTTTTTGGTGGGTAGATTCAAGATTACTTCCTCAATTTCCTTATATGTTATAGGACTATTTAAATAATTCACAACTTCCTGATTCAATTTAGGTAAGTTGTGTTTACTTAGGAATTTATCCATCTCTTTTGTGTTGTCAAACTTCACAGAGTATAAGCTTTTGAAATACGATGTTATAATTCTCTGGATTTCTTGGGTATCAGTCGTGATAACTCCATGTTCATGTCTGATTTTGTTAATTTGGGTTTTCTCTCTCCTGCTTTTGGTTAATGTAACTAGGGGTGTATCAATCTTACTGATTTTTTCAAAGAACCAGCTTTTTGACTGGTTGATTTTTTCTATCGTTTTCTTAATCTCGATTTCAGATATTTTTCCTCTTATTTTGCTAATCTCCTCTCTTCTACTACTTTTGGGATCAGATTGCTCTAGTTTCTCTAAAGCTTTAAGCTGCTTGTTAAGTTGTTTACTTCTGATGTTTCCATTTTTTTTGATATAGGCATTAAGAGCTATGAACTTACCTCTTAGAACAGCTTTCATTGTGTCCCAGAGATTTTGGTAAGTTGTATTTTCATTATCATTCGCTTTCAGGAAATCTTGAATTTCCTTTTTAATTTCTTCCTGAATGCAATTCTCATTCAGCCTCATATTGTTAAGTTTCCAGGAATTAGTGTATTTTCTCTTGTTTGTTGTGTTGTTGTGGATGTCCAGCTTTAGGCCATGGTGATCTGACAGGGCACAGGTTAGAATTTCAACTTTTTTGTATATGTGTAGATTCGTTTTGTGGCCCAGTATTCTATTTTGAAGAATGTTCCGTGTGCTGCTGAGAAAAATGTGTATTCTTTTGTGCGTGGGTGAAAAGTTCGATAGAGATCTGTAAGTTCCATTTCTTTAAGGGTTTGATTAAGGTCCAAAGTGTCTCTGTTAAGGTTTTGACCTGTTGATCTATCCCATTCTATGTTTTCTTTGTCACAGTTTTTCATTATTCCCTTGGATTTGAAGCTTTTTAGATTTTTTTTTGTTGTTATTCATCAATGGCAAAAGCAC
The DNA here is from genome assembly GCA_023101885.1 of Typhlomys cinereus. NCBI lineage: Eukaryota > Metazoa > Chordata > Mammalia > Rodentia > Platacanthomyidae > Typhlomys > Typhlomys cinereus. The sequence goes on from JALPQD010000647.1 coordinate 176,357, forward strand.
TAATTAATTTTAATGAATATGTTTACAGAATTATTAATTTTGGGTGCTAATTTAGTGGCCATTTGTTCTTAATGCATAGTGTTTTTACTTCCTTTTTTAATTTCTTTTTTTATTTCCACTCATACAAACTTAACAGGCACACCGGTCCCCCCTCCCTCCAACCGCCTATGCCTCTGTGCCCCCCTCCTCTCACTCTTCCCCAGACATCCCCCAGTGCCTCCCCCTCCCATCCCCCGAGCATCCTTTAATGTGCATGCCAAACTCTCGTTTGGGTCCCCCTCTCCAATGAGGTGCAGGGACCCAGTTGCATTTCCCAGAACCCTTTCTTGTGTTCCCCTTAAGCATAGGAACACTACTGTGGCTGTCAATACCTTGCCTCCCAGTATCTTAGTGCCTTTAGCAAATGATAGACTTTGTGAGGTATGAAGTGTGTTGGACATGGCGCAGGTGGCTTTTTAGATTTTTCTGACAAAGTACCATGGCTTCACTATAGTCCTTCAAAATGAAAGACTTCCTCACACTGTACACTTCAAAAACTCCAACAACAATGTGACCATCTGTCTTTTCTCCTCATTTGATTATCCATAAAGACTTCATATCACATGTGAACTTGTTACATTGTAATCTGCATCTTGCCTAAAGTGTAAAATCCAATTGAAAAAAAAATTTTTCTCATTTTTACTCAATTTTGTAGTTTCCTAAAGTTGTTAATGATATGGAAACAAGTTTTATCAAGCACAGCAAGTAAGTAATGAGACATCTGGTTAAGTTCAGAGATTCTCTTTCCTGATCACTTAAAACTGATAGGGTATGATCTTACCAGAAGGGGAGGGCTTATAGTCTGGCAGATAGAAAGTAACCATTTCGCAGATGGGAGATTGATCCCTCCCTCCCTGCAGTTTCCTACTTTTATTACATCTACCTTTGAATATACTCTGATAAGAAGACTCTAATTTAACAGGTTTTTAACTCTGGCCAGGGGATGACATCCAATATCCATCAGGGTGGAGCCAAGGGCATTGCAGGAGCAGTAAAATTGAAAAAAAAATCAGCAAACCATAATCCAGAACATCAGAGACTCTATATCAATCACCTGGAACTAGGCCAGACTAATCTCTCCCTATCCTGAAGCTCAGGGAAATTTACTGAAGAAGGGATGGTAAGATTGTAAGACAACAAGGATGAGAGGAGCAATGATATGCAAGATACTCCACATAAGCTAGGGCCCAAGCAATCACAATTGGACTTTGCATGCCCTGCGCAACGTCCAACACACTATTGACCCCACAAAGTCTAGCATTTGCTAAAGGCACTGAGATCCTTGGAGGCAAGGGATTGACAGCCACAGTAGTGTTCCTATGCTTAAGGGGAACACAGGAAAGAGTTCAGGGAAATGCCACTGGGTCCTCGAACATCATCAGAGAGGAGGGCCCAGAGGAGAGTCTGGCATGCCCATTAAAGGATTCTCTGGGGATTGGGGGGCAGGCAATGGGAGATGGGGAGACAGGGGTGAGGGGAAGGGGAGCAGGTGGGTCGGGGGGAGGAGGAGCGAGGGAGGGAACCGGTGTACCTATTACGTTTTTATGAGCAGAAATAATAATAAAAAATGTTAAAACATAAAATGCTAAACCCCCAAAAGTGTTTGCTCCAGAAACATATTTGGATTTAATGAATTTAAAAATAATATTAATTTGGATTATTTCTTAATAAGAATAATTTTCTTTCTAGTATGATACCGTTTTAGTGATAGAGTATAATTTCCTGAACTCCAAATTGTTTGTTGACATCACTGCTGTACAGATGGTTGACATCAAATATTTCAAAATGTGTTAATCATCAAAAGTTACGCAAACTCGAGCTCCAAAGATCAAAATTCTTCTCTATGAAATAAATGACAGCACAGTCTGTTTCCAATAATAACAATTCTCTTCAATATTAAACTGTTGGGCCAGGCGAATGCAGCGTGCGTGCTGGTAGGCGCGAGGTCAACGGCCGTCTCCGCCGCACCGCGGGTTGGCATCTTCGCCAGCCTGGGCGAGCGGAGCGCTGCGCGGCGTCGGTCAGCATGGCTGAAGAGCAGCCCCCGCTGAAGCCCAGCGAAGCGAACCGCGAGGAGCGCGCCGCGGCCTTCGCCGCGGCGGCCGTCCCCGCTCGCCCCTGCTGCCGGCGGCCGCTGAAGGAGGAGGAAGAGCCGCCGCCGCGGCAGGCGCCGCTGCCGCTCCGCCGCTACCCCGCCGAGCTCCGGTGGCGAATGCCCTATCTGTACCCCGACCTGCTGGAGCAGGCGGTGGACCGAGAGAAGTGTCGCAGCATCCGCAGGCAGTACCGGCAGCTCATGCACAGCTTGCAGCAGAACCGCGAAGACATCGTCAACACTGCCAGCGACTTGCTCACCGAGGCCCTGGAGGAAGCCAACGTCCTGTTCCAAGGGGTGAGCCGGACGAGGGAAGCGGCCCTCGACGCCCAGTTCCTGGTTTTGGCCTCAGACTTGGCTAAAGAAAAAGCAAAGCATTTAAATTCCCACATGAGCGCTTTTAATCACGTTGCGTTTGGTGACGTTCTGTTTGCATTTATGGGCCTGAATTGGATGAAAGACAAGGGCAAGCATCTGAGTGACTGCGATGAGAGCGAAGCCCTTTTCTTCTGGGGAAACGTGCAGAAGGAAGCCAAGTCCTGGATCCTGCGAGCCGAGACGTTCCACTTTATCGTTGGCTCCTTCAAGGCAGAACGCTCTGCAAGGAGGCCCCAGCTGGAGAATCACCGCAGAGCTCGCAGAATGGAAGGAAATGGGGATATGCCCACCAAGTTGAGGAAGCTTGACCCGAATGCGAATGAAGACACGACAGAAAAGAAGTGAAGAGAATCTTGGGATTGTTGCAAACCTACTTTGAGAGGTATCCTGACACTCCCATGTCCTATTTTGACTTCGTGATTGATCCAAATTCATTCTCTCCTACTGTGGAGAATATCTTCCATGTGTCTTTCAATATAAGGGATGGTTTTGCAAGAATAAGGCTGCACCACAACAAGCTGCCCATATTAGAGCCAACCCATGTTAACCAGGGGGTTGAGGAAAACGATTCCTATTCGTATGGCAGGAAACAGGGAGTTAGGTCTTTGAGTTTACAAGATTGGAAAAATATTGTCTCGACATTCGAAATTTCAGAGGCTATGATGAAAAACTCAATAGAATAGGAATTCATCTTGTACTGGATTCCTAAAATAGAATAAAAACAGAAACGCATACTTCACTAAACTTTTCAGAAAGAAATTGTCTACTGTGCACTGTGTTTTTCTTAAGTTTATGAGGTTTATCTTTTTTAAAAAGTTACTTCCATGCTTAATGGGAAAAATTTTTGAGTGTCCTGTAAGAAGACTCTTAGGAAGTTTGGAATTTTAATGTTTAAAAAAAACTCATCGGTTCACTGTTGATTTTATTGCTTCCTCTGTTGTGGTAAACGGATAGTCTTGTAAGTGACTTCTTACCAAAGTGGGGGGAAAAGGTTTGGTCAAGAACAACCATCTGTACAGCAGTGTATTAAGCCTCAAAACAACCTCAGGTGACATGCTTCCTTTCCAAGAGTGCGAATCCCCAGCCACCCAGCTAAACACTCCTGTGTGTGAAGCTAGCAAGTGGAGTCCTTCCAGCTAGGGAAAAGTATTCTGAGTAGGGGAATGCATGAAAATACTTGAATATGAGTGTTAAGCTGGGCAGGGATTGCAGTGACCTTCACAGTATTGTAGGAGGCAGAAGATATTTTGTCTCAAACTGTATCTCTAGTAAATCTGTCACCACCTTTTCTCTGTCATGTCTGCTAGTACAGAGTGGCCTTCACAAAACAAGTGATCTTTCATCATGCTACAACTTTGAACATTTGTCCTAAACTTTTATTTTTTTTTTTTTGACATGGTGTTGCTCTGTATCCCATGCTACACAGCAAGACATTTGAACTCTGTCCACCCTCAAAAGTGATGGTGTCTGAGCTCAAAGGCAACCCACAGAATGGGAGAAAAAATTCACTATCCACATATCTGATAGAGCTCTATTATCCAGAGTGCACAAAGAACTTAGAAAACTAAACACTAAGGAAACCAATGGCTCAATTAAAAAATGGGTCCGTGGAACGTGAAAGAAACTTTACCAGGGATAAAATTAAAATGTCTAACAAATACCTTAAAAAATGCTCCACCTACTTAGCCATCAGGGAAATGCAAATCAAAACGTCCCTGAGATATCATCTCACCCTGGTTCTGATGGCAAAAATCCACAATACAAACAACAACAAATACTGGAGAGGATGTGGGGGGAGGTGAACTCTCCTACATTGCTGTGGGGAATGCAGGCTCATACAGCCACTCTGGCCAGCCGTCTGGAGACTCTTAAAGAAATTAAATATTGAGATGCCATATGACCGTACGATTCCACATTTGGGAATCACCCCCCGTACAGCAAAAGTTCACCTCGATAGCCCAAACACGACCATATTCATAGCAGCACTGTTTACAATAACAAAGTCATGGAATCAACGCAAATGTCCAACAGTTGACGAGTGTATAGGGAAAAATGTGGTACATCTATACAATGGAGTACTACTCAGCCATCAAAAATGATGAATTAATGGAATTTGCCGGGAAATGGATGGGATTAGAAACAATTATATGGAGTGAAGTATCCCAGACACAGAAAATTCAGCGCTGTATGTACTCCCTAATAGGTGGCTCCTACTACCAATCCCACCCAGCCCACCTAGAGACAATCACAGGTAAATATCTGTAGTACCTACAGTAATTGCTAGGTTAATGAACATGAGAAATGGGGTAAGAGGGCCACACCAGAAACAAGATGAGAGGGGACCATGTTACAGCGGAGAAAATAAGCCTCCATCAAGGATTGCAAGTAAGTAACGAGACCTCTGGTTATGTTCACAGGCTTTCCTTCCTGATCATTTACAACTGTGGGTGTATGATCTCACCAGAAGGGGAGGGCAAATAGTCTGGCACATAAGATGTAAGCATTTTGCAAGTGGGTGATTGACTCCTCCCTCACTGTGGTTTCCTACTTTTATTACGTCTACCTTTGAATATACTCTTATAACAAGACTCTAGTTTAACAGCTTTTTATCTCTGGCCAGGGGGTGAAATACAATACCCATCAGGATGGAGTGAAGGGCATTGCAGGAGCAGCAAAACTGCAAAAGAAAATCAACCAACCACAATCCAGGACTTCAGAGACTCTAGATCAACCACATAGAACTAGGCCAGCCTAATCTCTCCCCATCCTGAAGCTCAGGGACATTTGCGGAAGAGGGGGCGGTAAGATTGTAAGAGCAAAAGGATGGAAGGAGCAATGATTTGCAAGATTCTCAACACTAGATAGGGCTGAAGCAATCATAATAGGACTTTGCATGCCCTGGGCAATGTCCAACACACTATTGACCTCACAAAGTCTAGCATCTGCTAAAGGCACCAAGATCCTTGGAGGCAAGGGATTGACAGCCACAGTAGTGTTCCTATGCTTAAGGGGAACAGGAAAAGGGTCCAGAGAAATTCCACTGGGTCCTTGTTCGTCATCAGAGAGGAGGACTCAGTGGAGAGTCAGGCATACACAATAAAGGACTCTCTGGGAATGGGGGGAGGCACTGGGGGATGGGGAAGGAAGGGAGGGGGAGCAGGGGTTTCAGGGGCAGGAGAAGGGAGGGAGGGGACTGGTCTACCTATTAAGTTTGTATGAGCGGAAATAATAATAAAAAAAAGATGTAACCATTTTGCAAGTGGGTGATTGACTCCTCCCTCACTGTGGTTTCCTACTTTTATTACATCTACCTTTGAATATACTCTTATAGCAAGACTCTAGTTTAACAGCTTTTTACCTGTGTCGAGGGGGGAGAAATACAATACCCATCAGGATGGAGTGAAGGGCATTGCAGGAGCAGCAAACTGCAAAAGAAAATCAACAAACCATAATCCAGAACATCAGAGACTCTATGTCACACACCTAGAACTAGGCCAGACTAATCTCTCCCCATCCAGAAGCTCAGGGAAATTCTTGGAAGAAGGGGCAGTAAGATTGTAAGAGCACAAGGATGGGAGGAGCAATGATATGCAAGATACTCCAAACAAGTTAGGGCCGAAGCAATCATAATTGGACATTGCATGCCCTGCAGAATGTCCAACACACTATTGACTCCACAAAGTCTAGTATTTGCTAAAGGCACCAAGATCCTTGGAGGCAAGGAATTAACAGCCACAGTAGTGTTCCTATGCTTAAGGGGAACACAGGAAAGGGTTCAGGGTATTGCCACTGGGTCCTTGAACGTCATCGGAGAGGAGGGCCCAGAGGAGAGTCTGGCCTGCCCATTAAAGGATTCTCCGGGGTTTCTGGGCGGGCACTGGGGGATGAAGAGGAAGGAGGGAGGGGAGGGGGAGCATGGAGATGGGGGGAGGAGGAGGGCGGGAGGGAACTGGTGTACCTATTAAGTTTGTATGAGCAGAAATAATAATGAAAAATTTTAAAAAGAAAAACAAAAACAAAAAAAGAAAAGTAGAAAAGCAGTGAAATGACATGCCTGATTGCAGAGTACAGCGATTCAGCAAAGCTCACGCAGATTCAGATCAACCTAATAGCTCCCATCCTTTGGCTTTGAGAACATCACAGAAATGGGGGGCGGTGAGTTCACAAAAACTTAAAGATGCACAAAGATTTGATAAGTAACAAAAACAAAACAGACACTACAAACATTGGCTACATGCTGAAAAACAGCATTCCAGATGGAAGACAACCATTCCATCGAAGAATCAGTATCCTGTAACTTCAGAGAGAACTTCAATCAAGATCTACCCCTCCTAAAAACAGTATACACAAATAGAAATCTTAACTCAAACAGTAGATGCAAGCAAAGTAGCCCTATCAATCAAAGAAAATTAGCAACCTCATAATGAAAGACACATGCTGGAAAAACAGGGGGAAAAAAATGAACACAAGAATCCAAGAAAACTTGTCTCCTCCCAAGATTACCAGTCCCAAAATTTCAGCTCCCACAGAGTATAGTTCGTTGGAAGATATCCAAGAGAGCAATAATCAGGACAATAAATTCTACAGATCAATTATAAATATTTTCAAACAGCTCTAAGAGAACATACATAAATGCCTAAACAAATTTGAAAAAACCACAACAAACTCAGCAAAGAAAACACAAACAAACCAAGATACAATTAGAATGAAAGTAGAAAACCTGAAAACAGATCTAGAAACACTGAAGAAAACCCAAAGTGATCTGAAAAACATGGAAGCACTAAAAAAAAAAAAAAAAAAAAAAGCCCAGGTTGAAATAACACTGAAACTAAAATTCAAACAATGCAATAAGAAATTCAGCAGAGAATCTCGAAAATAAGACTGATCACGCAGAAGACAGATTTGGACTGGAAGACAAAATAGAAAAGGTTGATAAGTCAATCAGAGAAACTGTCAAATTGGAAAACACACTTGAACAGAACATGCAGGAACTTTGGGACACCATCAAATGGCCCAACATGTAGAGCATGGATATCCCAGAAATAGACAGAGAAGAGGAAGATTCATTAAGAATATTTAAGGAGATAATAGAGGAAAATTTCTCTGTCCTAAGAAAAGAGATACTCATCCTGATTAAAGAGGCACACAGAACACCAAATACCCAGGACAGAAGAAGAAATATCCCACAGCATATGATAGGCCACACACCAAATATACACATTAAAGACAAGATCTTAAGAACTGCAAGGCAAAAGGAGCAAGTCACATACAGAGACAAACCTTCAAAATAACAACTGACCTTTCAATACATATTGTAAAAGCCAGAAGGGCTTAGAGAGACATAATACAAGTTATGAATGAATAGAAATGACAACTCAGATTATTATATTCACCAAAAATGTGTGTCATAATAGAAGGTGAAGGAAAAATATTCCATGATAAAAACAGGCTAAAAGATTACATGACAGGTAAGCTCCGCCCATGCCCACCCACCAGAACCCCAGGTCAGCCCAAGGGACCCAGCTCCTACCCCACCATCCATCCTGGAGCTCGCACAGGGCCGAGGGACAAGGAAACCTCCCCCTGCACCCGGGCCCCACCCCAGCTCCCCTCGGGTTAAATAGCTCCACGCCGACCTCCCCATCCTCCCCTCCCCACCCTGCTCCGCCGGCCGGGACATGCGCGTGGTCCAGGCGGGTCTCATCCGCGACCTAGGTAAGCTCTGTCCCTGCCCACCCCCAGAACCCCAGGCCAAATAATTCAGTTTAGTGAAATTGAAAGATCTTAAGAGTTAAAACGACAATGCCAAAGTCAAAGTGCAAATCCATGAGAAGCAATACTCAAGTAAACAAATTCCCCACTGAAGGAATTAATCCCATAATGTTAGACTCCAACAAGAACAAACCCACGGAAAATGGCCATGTAAGCCTGACCCAGGATAACGACTTTCAAAATATGATCATTACCATGTGCAATACTATGAAAGAGGAAATCCGGGAGGAATTGCATAATCGAATCAATCGCTTTGAAGAGGAACACAACAGACACTTGGAGGAGTTGAGAAAAACAGTACAAGAAACAAAAACTGGCATAGAGCAGTTAAAACAGACTCAAGCAGAGTTTAAAACTGAGCTAAAAGACAAGTTATCTTCAACCCAGAACTCCACAGAGTCTTATCAACAGAACTAACGAAGCAGAAAACAGAATTTCAGACCTTGAAGATAAAGTGGGAGTACTAACCAGCTCAATGGAAGAGGTTGTTAAAGCCAAAAAGATACTTGAGAGAAATATCCAAGAGATATGGGACACCCTGAAGAAGCCTAACATGCGTATTCATGGAATACCAGAGCAAGAATCTCAAAATACCACCCCTGAGGATATTTTTCAAACATCATCAAGGAAAACTTTCCTCATCTAAAAAAAGAGAGGCCCATCCATATACAAGAGGCATTCCGCACCCCAAACAGATACGACCAAAACAGAAACACGCCACAGCAAATAATAGTTAAAACACTCCACATTCAAGATAAAGAACTGGTGCCGAGAGCTTCAAGGGAGCAAAAACAAGTCACTTTTAAAGGTAAACCTATTAAAGTAACAAATGACTTCTCAGTCGAAACAGTAAAAGCAAGAAGAGCTTGGAGAGACATACTTCAAGTATTGAATGAGCAAAAATGTCAACCCAGGCTGATTTACCCTGCAAAACCATCCGTCATGATCGAGGGAGAAAGAAAAATCTTCCAGCACAAAGACAACTTGAAGGGATACATGTCCACCAAACCAGGCCTTCAAAAAATGCTAGAAATGATACTCAAGCGTGAAGAAAAAAACAGGCATATCCAGGAGAACAGAAGGCAAGTATAACACCATTAAAAGCAAAGCAATATACTTATAAAAACTACTAAACATGATAAATGTGTGGAATTAAAAATAGTTTCTCCAGAGCCGCCCGGTGCTCGCCGCCCCTCGCTATCCCATCATGGCTGCTCGCCTGCTTCGCGGCTCCCTGCGCGTCCTGAGCGGCCGCTGCGTGCTGCGCCACGTGAGATGTTCTCATTCTGGAGAAGGCCGTCTAGAAACTTCTTCTGCTAAAAAGCTAACAGATATTGGAATCCGAAGAATCTTCTCTTCAGAGCACGACATTTTTCGGGAAAGTGTAAGAAAATTTTTTCAAGAAGAAGTGGTCCCTCATCATGCAGAATGGGAGAAATCAGAAGAAGTGAGCAGAGAGCTCTGGGAGAAGGCCGGCAAGCAAGGCCTCCTGGGAGTCAATATTGCAGAGCAGCACGGTGGCATCGGTGGCGATCTGTACTCCACAGCCGTGGTCTGGGAGGAGCAAGCATACTGCAATTGTACAGGCCCTGGCTTCAGCCTTCACTCCGATATTGTCATGCCCTACATTGCCAATTATGGTTCAAAGGAACAGATTGAGCACTTCATCCCCAGGATGACAGCAGGGACATGCATTGGTGCCATCGCCATGACCGAGCCAGGAGCTGGAAGTGATTTACAAGGTGTAAGAACAAATGCTAAAAAGTCTGGAAGTGATTGGATTCTCAATGGAAGCAAGGTGTTCATCACTAATGGGTGGCTAAGTGACCTCGTGATCGTTGTGGCAGTCACAAATCATGAAGCTCGCTCCCCTGCCCATGGCATTAGCCTCTTTCTGGTGGAAAATGGAATGAAAGGGTTTATCAAGGGACGTAAACTACATAAAATGGGATTAAAAGCCCAGGATACCGCAGAGCTATTCTTTGAAGATGTCCGGTTGCCAGCCAGCGCCCTCCTGGGTGAAGAGAACAAAGGTTTCTACTACCTCATGCAGGAGCTTCCACAGGAAAGGCTGTTAATTGCCGATTTGGCGATTTCTGCTTGTGAGTTCATGTTCGAAGAAACAAGAAACTATGTTAAGCAAAGAAAAGCTTTCGGAAAAACAGTTGCACATATACAGACGGTGCAGCATAAATTCGCAGAATTGAAAACGCACATATGTGTGACCAGAGCTTTTGTAGACAGCTGTCTGCAGCTGCATGAAGCAAAACGTCTGGATTCTGCCTCTGCTTCCATGGCGAAATATTGGGCATCTGAATTGCAAAACACTGTAGCTTATGACTGTGTGCAGCTCCATGGAGGCTGGGGGTACATGTGGGAGTACCCGATTGCAAAAGCTTATGTAGATGCTCAAGTTCAGCCCATCTATGGTGGCACCAATGAAATAATGAGAGAGCTGATTGCAAGAGACATCGTCCATGACAAGTAGACATCTGCCCACATCCTGGAATCCTATTATGGCTAATCTGGTTTTAAATCTACTCAAGATAAACAGTAACCTGAAGAAGGGAAACACTAAAGGTGTTTTTAATGTGCTCTCCAAAGAGGAAGAAACTTTAAGAAATGCATGTAAAATTAAAAAGTGGAGGAAGTATTTGAACCCACAGAGCCTAAAATCCCATCAGAGGTTTTGCCTTTTTTATATCTGTAGAAAAAAATGTAAAATTTTCTGACTCCAGAAGCCTTAACATTTCAGTTATTTCTCAAATTCTAAAGAGCAGAAATAACACAACTAAGATCCTTAAAAATCATAGCAGAAGTTATTTTATATTTGTTATAACTGAATTAATAATACTTACAGTACATAGTACTTTGAAAGAGACAATATTCAAATGAAAAGTCACTTCAGCTATTTTTGGTTCCAGATTCCTTAGAACATTGATTTCTATCATGCTCCCAACAGTAATAATGAGATTTTTTTTCAGTAATAAATGAGATGTTTCTTCAGATACACTGTATACTCTTTATATATGTGTATGCAATTATGTCTCAATTAAAAAATAAAGTAAAATTTAAAACTTAAAAAAATAGTTTCTCCATAATAACACGAAATGTTAATGGAATTAATTCACCGATTAAGAGACACAGATTACAAACATGGATTAAAAATCACAATCCATCAATCTGCTGCCTGCAGGAATCCCATCATACCACAAAAGATAGGCACGCTCTAAAAATAAAAGGCTGGTCAACAATTCTACAAGCAAATGGAAGCAGAAAACAGGCAAGGGAAGCCGTTATGCTATCAGACACAATGGACTTCAAACCAAAGAAAATTATAAGAGACACGGATGGATACTACATTTTAGTCACAGGTACAATTCACCAGGAAGACTTCACAATACTGAACATATATGCACCCAATATGGGCCCCTCCACATTCATTAAGAAAACCCTACAGCGTCTAAAGCAAGAAATCAACCCCCAAACGATAATTTGCGGGGACTTCAACACCGCCCTCTCAACATGAGATAGATGAACAGGTCAAAAGCTTAACAGAGACACTTTGGAACTTAATCAAACCCTGAAAGAAATGGACCTTATAGATCTCTATCGAACTTTTCACCCACGTACCAAAGAATACACATTTTTCTCAGCAGCACACAGAACTTTCTCCAAAATAGATCACATATTGGGCCACAAAACGAATCTACGCAAATACAAAAAAGTTGAAATTCTAACCTGTGCCCTATCAGACCACCATGGCCTAAAGCTGGACATCTACAACACAACAAACAATAGAAAATACACTAACCCCTGGAAACTTAACCATATGATGCTGAATGAGAACTGGATTCAGGAAGAAATTAAAAAGGAAATTCAAGATTTCCTGAAAGCGAATGATAATGAAAATACAACTTACCAAAATCTCTGGGACACAATGAAAGCTGTTCTAAGAGGTAAGTTCATAGCTCTTAATGCCTATATGAAAAAAATGGAAACATCAGAAGTAAAAAACTTAACAATGCAGCTTAAAGCTTTAGAGAAACTAGAGCAATCTGATCCCAAAAGTAGTAGAAGAGAGGAGATTAGCAAAATAAGAGGAAAAATATCTGAAATCGAGATTAAGAAAACGATAGAAAAAATCAACCAGTCAAAAAGCTGGTTCTTTGAAAAAATCAATGAGATTGATACACCCCTAGTTACATTAACCAAAAGCAGGAGAGAGAAAACCCAAATTAACAAAATCAGACATGAACATGGAGTTATCAATACTGATACCCAAGAAATCCAGAGAATTAAAACATCATATTTCAAAAACTTATACTCTGTGAAGTTTGACAACACAAAAGAGATGGATGAATTCCTAAGTAAACACAACTTACCTAAATTGAATCAGGAAGTTGTGAATTATTTAAATAGTCCTATAACATATAAGGAAATTGAAAAAGTAATCTCAAATCTTCCCACGAAAAAATGTCCTGGACCAGATGGATTCAGCACAGAGTTCTACCAGACATTTAAGGAGTTAATAACACCAATACTCCTTAAACTGTTCCATCAAACAGCAAAGGAAGGAACACTACCAAATTCCTTTATGAACCTAATATCGTCTTAATCCCAAAACCTAATAAAGATTCACTTAAAAAGGAAAACTAGCCCGGGCCCCGCCCCAGCTGCCCTCGGGTTAAATAGCTCCACGCCATCGCCCCCATCCCCCCTTTTTTGCACCCTAAACCCGCTCCGCCGGTCGGGACGCGCGCGCGCGGTCCAGCCAGGCGTCCACGCCGCGCCCTAGCTGGTGAGTACCCCCGCCTCCCCCCCCCACGCACCGCCCACCAGGACCCGCAGGTCGGCCCACAGGGACCCGGCTCCGCCTCCCACCATCCAGCCGGAGCCGCGCGCGGGACCCAGGGACCAGGAGGACCTCCCCCTGCGCCCGGGCCCCGCCCCAGCTGCCCTCGGGTTAAATAGCTCCAAGTGGTCGCCCCCATCCCCCCTTTGCACCCCGCCCCGCTCCGCCGGTCGGGACGCACGCACGGTCCAGCCGGGCCTCACCCCAGGACCTAGGTAAGTCTCCGCCCGCCCCGCCCACCAGGACCACAGGCCAAATAATTCAGTTTAGTGAAATTGAGAGATCTTAAGAGTTAAAATGACAATGCCAAAGTCAAAGTGCAAATCCATGAGAAGCAACAATCAAGTAAACAAATTTCCCACTGAAGAAATTAATCCCATAATGTTAGACTCCAACAAGAACAAACCCATGGAAAAAGGCCAAGACAGCCCCACCCAGGGTAAAGACTTTCAAAATATGATCATTACCATGTTCAATACTATGAAAGAGGAAATCAGGGAGGAATTAAATAATCGAATCAATCGCTTTGAAGAGGAACACAACAGACATCTGGAGGAGTTGAGAAAAACAGTGCAAGAAACAAAAAGTGGCATAGAGCAGTTAAAACAAACTCAAGCAGAGTTTAAAACTGAGCTAAAAGACAAGTTATCTTCAACCCAGAACACCACAGAGAGTCTTACCAACAGAACTCACAAAGCAGAAAACAGAATTTCAGACCTTGAAGATAAAGTGGGAGTACTAACCAGCTCAATGGAAGAGGTTGTTAAAGCCAAAAAGATACTTGAGAGAAATATCCAAGAGATATGGGACACCCTGAAGAAGCCTAACATGCGTATTCATGGAATACCAGAGCAAGAATCTCAAAATACCACCCCTGAGGAAATTTTTCAAACGATCAACAAGGAAAACTTTCCTCATCTAAAAAAAGAGAGGCCCATCCATATACAAGAGGAATTCCGCACCCCAAACAGATACGACCAAAATAGAAGCACGCCACGGCAAATAATAGTTAAAACACTCCACATTCAAGATAAAGAACTGGTGCTGAGAGCTTCAAGGGAGAAAAAACAAGTCACTTTTAAAGGTAAACCTATTAAAATAACAAATGACTTCTCAGTCGAAACAGTAAAAGCAAGAAGAGCTTGGAGAGACATACTTCAAGTATTGAATGAGCAAAAATGTCAACCCAGGCTGATTTACCCTGCAAAACTATCAGTCATGATCGAGGGAGAAAGAAAAATTTTCCAGCACAAACACAACTTTAAGGGATACATGGCCACCAAACCAGGCCTTCAAAAAATGCTAGAAATGATACTCAAGCGTGAAGAAAAAAACAGGCATATCCAGGAGAACAGAAGGCAAGTATAACATCATTAAAAAAGAAGCAATATACTTATAAAAGCTACTAAACATAATAAATATCTGGAATTAACAATAGTTTCTCCATTATAACATTAAATGTTAATGGAATTAATTCACCGATCAAGAGACACAGATTACAAACATGGATTAAAAATCACAATCCATCAATCTGCTGCCTGCAGGAAACCCATCTCACCACAAAAGATAGGCACACTCTAAAAATAAAAGGCTGGTCAACAATTCTACAAGCTAATGGAAGCAGAAAACAGGCAGGGGTAGCCATTATGCTATCAGACAAAGTGGATTTCAAACCAAAGAAAATTATAAGAGACACGGATGGATACTACATTTTAGTCACAGGCCAATTCACCAGGAAGACCTCACAATCCTGAACATATATGCACCCAATACGGGCCCCTCCACATTCATTAAGAAAACCCTACAGCGTCTAAAGCAAGAAATCAATCCCCAAACGATAATTCTTGGGAACTTCAACACCGCCCTGTCCACATGGGATAGATCAACAGGTCAAAAGCTTAACAGAGACACTTTGGAACTTAATCAAACCCTGAAAGAAATGGACCTTACAGATCTCTATCGAACTTTTCACCCACGCACCAAAGAATACACATTTTTCTCAGCAGCACACGGAACTTTCTCCAAAATAGATCACATATTGGGCCACAAAATGAATCTACACAAATACAAGAAAGTTGAAATTCTAACCTGTGCCCTATCAGACCATCACGGCCTAAAGCTGGACATCCACAACACATCAAACAAGAGAAAATACACTAACTCCTGGAAACTTAACCATATGATGCTGAATGAGACATGGATTCAGGAAGAAATTAAAAAGGAAATTCAAGATTTCCTGAAAGTGAATGATAACGAAAATACAACTTACCAAAATCTCTGGGACACAATGAAAGCTCTTCTAAGAGGTAAGTTCATAGCTCTTAATGCCTACGTCAAAAAAATGGAAACGTCAGAAATAAACAACTTAACAATGCAGCTTAAAGCTTTAGAGAAGCTAGAGCAATCTGATCCCAAAAGTAGTAGAAGAGAGGAGATTAGCAAAATAAGGGGAGAAATATCTGAAATCGAGATTAAGAAAACGATAGAAAAAATCAACCAGTCAAAAAGCTGGTTCTTTGAAAAAATCAATAAGATTGATACACCCCTAGCTAAACTAACCAAAAGCAAGAGAGAGAAAACCCAAATTAACAAAATTAGAAATGAACATGGAGCTATCACTACTGATACCCAAGAAATCCAGAGAATTATAACATCATATTTCAAAAACTTATACTCAGTGAAGTTTGACAACACAAAAGAGATGGATGAATTTCTAAGTAAACACAACTTACCTAAATTGAATCAGGAAGTTGTGAATTATTTAAATAGTCCTATAACATATAAGGAAATTGAGGAAGTAATCTCGAATCTTCCCACCAAAAAATGTCCTGGACCAGATGGATTCGGCACAGAGTTCTACCAGACATTTAAGGAGTTAATAACACCAATACTCCTTAAACTGTTCCATCAAATAGCAAAGGAAGGAACACTACCAAATTCCTTCTATGAAGCTAATATCGTTTTAATCCCAAAACCTAATAAAGATTCGCTTAAAAAGAAAACTATAGGCCGATCTCCCTGATGAACACAGACGCAAAGATTCTCAACAAAGTCTTAGCAAATCGGATTCAAAAACATATTAAAAAGATCATTCATGGGGACCAAGTAGGCTTCATCCCCGGCACACAAGGTTGGTTCAACATACGCAAATCAATAAATCTAATTCATCATGTAAACCAGTCCAAAGTCCAAGACCACATGATACTCTCCATAGATGCAGAAAAAGCTTTTGACAAGATCCAACAGCCTTTTATGATCAAAACGCTAGAGACAGTAGGAATGGAAGGAACCTTTATCAATATAATAAAAGCTATATACAACAAGCCCACAGCAAGGATTATGCTCAATGGGGAACAACTGGAAGCATTCCCACTTCGATCAGGAACTAGACAAGGCTGTCCACTCTCACCACTTCTATTCAATATTGTACTTGAAGTCTTAGCTGAAGCCATAAGACAAGAAAGGGACATAAGAGGGATTCAAATCGGCAAGGAAGAAGTCAAACTATCCCTATTTGCAGATGACATGATCTTATACCTGAGGGATCCCAAAAACTCCACCAGGAAGCTCCTGGAAATAATTGAGAAGTTCAGCAGGGTGGCAGGATACAAAATAAATGTGCAAAAATCAGAGGCCTTCCTATATGCCCAGAATGAAAGAAGTGAAAAAGCCTTGAGAGAAACAATACCATTTATTATAGCCCCTAAAAAAATGAAATACCTTGGTATAAACCTAACTAAGGAGGTAAAAGACCTTTACAATGAAAACTTTAAAACCCTAAAGAAAGAAATAGCCGAAGACACCAGAAGGTGGAAAGACCTCCCTTGTTCCTGGATTGGCAGAATCAACATCCTGAAAATGACCATCCTACCAAAGGCAATATACAGATTCAATGCTATACCAATCAAAATCCCAAAGCAATTCTTCAAAGAAGTTGACCAAACAATCTCAAAGTTCATATGGAGGCACAAAAGACCCAGGATAGCAAAAACAATCCTGAGTAACAAAAACACAGCTGGAGGTATAACCATACCAAACCTTAGTCTATACTACAAATCCATAGTTGTAAAGACAGCCTGATATTGGCTCCAAAATAGACACACAGATCAATGGATAAGGATTGAAGACCCAGATATAAGCCCACAAAGTTACAGCCATTTGGTCTTTGACAAAGGGGCCCAAAGAATCCAATGGAAAAAGAACAGCATCTTCAACAAATGGTGCTGGCAAAACTGGATCTCCACATGCAGAAGATTAAAGCTGGACCCGTACTTGTCACCATGTACAAGACTTAATTCCAAATGGATCAAGGACCTTGATATCAGGCCAGAGACTATAAAAACCATAGTTGAAAGGATAGGGAACTCCCTCGAGCTGATTGGGCTAGGCCAACAGTTCCTAAACAGACATCCAATGGCACAGTCACTGCTACCAACTCTCAACAGTTGGGATCTTGTGAAATTAAAGAGCTTCTGTTCAGATAAAGAGATTGTCACACGAGCTCAAAGGCAACCCACAGAATGGGAGAAAATCTTCACTAACCACATATCTGATAGAGCTCTATTGTCCAGAGTGCACAAAGAACTTAGAAAACTAGACACCAAGGAAACCAATGGCCCAATTAAAAAATGGGCCCTGGAACTTCAAAGAAACTTTACCAGGGATGAAATTAAAATGTCTAACAAATATCTGAAAAAATGCTCCACTTCTTTAGCCATCAGGGAAATGCAAATCAAAACTTCCCTGAGATATCATCTCATCCCGGTCAGGATGGCAAAAATCCACAATACTAACAACGACAAATGCTGGAGAGGATGTGGAGAGAGGGGAACTCTCCTACATTGCTGGTGGGAATGCAGGCTCATACAGCCACTCTGGCGAGCCGTCTGGAGATTCTTAAAGAAATTAAAGATTGAAATGCCATATGACCCTGCTATTTCACTTTTGGGAATAACCCCCCATACAGCAGAGGTTCGCCTCGATAGCACAAGCACGACCATGTTCATAGCAGCACTGTTTACAATAGCAAAGACATGGAATCAGCCCAAATGTCCAACAGTTGACGAGTGGATAAGGAAACTATGGTACATCTATATAATGGAGTACTACTCAGCCATCAAAAATGATGAATTACTGGAATTTGCCGGGAAATGGATGTCATTAGAAACAATTGTATTAAGTGAAGTATCCCAGACCCAGAAAATTAAGCGCCGTATGTACTCCGTAATATGTGGCTCCTAGTACCAAACCCACCCAGCCCACCTAGAGACAGGAATTCCAAGGATTATGAACAGGAGGGATGGGGAAGGAGGGCCACACCAGAAAGAAGTAGAGAAGGGACCATGTTACAGCAGGGAAAATAGGCCTCCACCAAGGACCCAAATAAGTAATGAGACATCTGATTAAGTTCACAGACTTTTGTTCCTGATCATTTACTACTGAGAGGGAGTGATCTCACCAGAAGAGGAGGGCATATAGTCTGGCAGATAAAAAGTAACAATTTTGCAAATGGGTGATAGACCCCTCCCTCACTGTGGTTTCCCACTTTTATTACATCTACCTTTGAATGTGCTTTTATCACAAGACTCTAACAACTTTTTGTCTCTGGCCAGGGGGTAACATACAATGCCCACCAGGATGGAGTGAAGGGCATTGCAGGAGCAGCAAAACTGCAAAAGAAAATCAACAAACCACAATCCAAAACTTCAGAGACTCTATATCAACCACCTAGAACTAGGCCAGCTTAGTCTCTCCCCATCTTGAAGCTCAGGGAAATTTGCGGAAGAGGGGGCGGTAAGAGTGTAAGAGCGTAAGGATGGGAGGAGCAATGATATGTAAGATACTCTATACTAGTTAGGGCTGAAGCAATCATAATTGGACTTTGCATGCCCTGCACATTGTCCAACACACTGTTGACCTCACAAAGTCTAGCATCTGCTAAAGGCACCAAGATCCTTGGAGGCAAAGGATTGGCAGCCACAGCAGTGTTCCTATACCTAAGGGGAACACGGGAAAGGGTTCGGCAAAGGCCACTGGGTCCTTGTACGTCATCGGAGAGGAGGGCCCAGAGGAAAATCAGTCAAGCAGAAGAAAGGACTCTCTGGGAATTGGGGTGGGAGGCACTGGGGGATGGGGAGGGAGAGGGGTGGGGAGGGGGAGCAGGGGGTACGGGGGGAGGAGGAGGGAGGGAGGGAACTGGTGTACCTAATAAGTTTGTATGAGCTGAAATAAAAAAAAATTAAAGTTTGAAATGGTCTCAAGGTAAAAAAAAAAAAAAAAAGAAAACTATAGGCCAATCTCTCTGATGAACACAGACACAAAGATTCTCAACAAAGTTTTAGCAAATCAGATTCAAAAACATATTAAAAAGATTATTCACCGGGACCAAGTAGGCTTCATCCCCGGCACACAAGGTTGGTTCAACATACGCAAATCAATAAATCTAATTCATCATGTAAACCAGTCCAAAGTCCAAGACCACATGATACTCTCGATAGATGCAGAAAAAGCTTTTGACAAGATCCAACAGCATTTTATGATCAAAACGCTAGAGACAGTAGGAATGGAAGGAACCTTTATCAATATAATAAAAGCTGTATACAACAAGCCCACAGCAAGGATTATGCTCAATGGGGAACAATTGGAAGCATTCCCACTTCGATCAGGAACTAGACAAGGCTGTCCACTCTCACCACTTCTATTCAATATTGTACTTGAAGTCTTAGCTGAAGCCATAAGACAAGAAAGGGACAAAAAAGGGATTCAAATTGGCAAGGAAGAAGTCAAGTTATCTCTATTTCCAAATGACATGATCCTATACCTGAGTCATCCCAAAAACTCCACCAGGAAACTCCTGGAACTAATTGAGAAGTTCAGCAGGGTGGCAGGATACAAAATAAATGTGCAAAAATCAGAGGCCTTCCTATATGCCCAGAATGAAAGAAGTGAAAAAGCCTTGAGAGAAACCATCCCATTTACTATAGACCCTAAAAAAATGAAATACCTTGGTATAAACCTAACCAAGGAGGTAAAAGACCTTTGCAATGAAAACTTTAAAACCCTAAAGAAAGAAATTGTAGAAGACACCAGAAGGTGGAAAGACCTCCCATGTTCCTGGATTGGCAGAATCAACATCGTAAAAATGACCATCCTACCAAAGGCAATATACAAATTCAATGCTATACCAATTAAAATCCCAAAGCAATTCTTCAAAGAAGTTGACCAAACAATCTCAAAATTCATATGGAGGCACAAAAGACCCAGGATAGCAAAGACAATCCTGAGTAACAAAAACACTACTGGAGGAATTACCATACCAAACCCTAGTCTGTATTACAAATCCATAGTTATAAAAACAGCCTGGTACTGGCTACAAAATAGACACACAGATCAATGGATAAGGATTGAAGACCCAGATATAAGCCCACAAAATTACAGCCATTTGGTCCTTAACAAAGGGGCCCAAAGAACCCAATGGAAAAAGAACAGCATCTTCAACAAATGGTGCTGGCAAAACTGGATCTCCACATGTAGAAGATTAAAGCTGGACCCATACTTGTCATCATGTACAAGACTTAATTCCAAATGGATCAAGGACCTTGATATCAGGCCAGAGACTATAAAAACCATAGTTGAAAGGATAGGGAACTCCCTCGAGCTGATTGGGCTAGGCCAACATTTCCTAAACAGACATCCAATGGCACAGTCACTGCTACCAACTCTCAACAGTTGGGATCTTGTGAAATTAAAGAGCTTCTGTTCAGATAAAGAGATTGTCACACGAGCTCAAAGGCAACCCACAGAATGGGAGAAAATCTTCACTAACCACATATCTGATAGAGCTCTACTGTCCAGAGTGCACAAAGAACTTAGAAAATTAAACATCAAGGAAACCAATGGCCCAATTAAAAAATGGGCCCTGGAACTTAAAACAAATTTTACCAGAGATGAAATTAAAATGTCTAACAAACATCTTAAAAAATGCTCCACTTCCTTAGCCATCAGGGAAATGCAAATCAAAACTTCCCTGAGATATCATCTCACCCCAGTCAGGATGGCAAAAACCCACAATACAAACAACAACAAATGCTGGAGAGGATGTGGAGAGAAGGGAACTCTCCTACATTGCTGGTGGGAGTGCAGGCTCAGACAGCCACTCTGGCGAGCCGTCTGGAGATTCTTAAAGAAATTCAAGATTGAAATGCCATATGACCCTGCGATTCCACTTTTGAGTATAACCCCCCATACAGCAGAGGTTCACCTCGATAGCACAAGCACGACCATGTTCATAGCAGCACTGTTTACAATAGCAAAGACATGGAATCAGCCCAAATGTCCAACAGTTGACGAGTGGATAAGGAAACTATGGTACATCTATACAATGGAGTACTACTCAGCCATCAAAAATGATGAATTACTGGAATTTGCCGGGAAATGGATGTCATTAGAAACAATTATATTAAGTGAAGTATCCCAGACCCAGAAAATTAAGCACCGTATGTACTCCCTAATAGGTGGCTCCTAATACCAAACCCACCTAGCCCATCTTGAGACACTCATAGGTAAATCTATGTATTACCTACAGTAATTGCAAGGATTATGAACAGGAGGGATGGGGTTGGAGGGCCACACCAGAAGCAAGGAGAGAAGTGACCATGTTACAGTAGAGAAAATAGGCCTCCATCAAGGACTGCAAGAAAGTAATGTAACACCTAGTTTAAGTTTCCAGACATTTGTTCCTGATCATTTACAACTAAGGGGGTATGAACTCACCAAAAGGGGAGGGCATATAGTCCGGCAGATTAAAAAGTAACCATTTTGCAAATAGGTGATTGACCCCTCCCATTGCCAAATGCCATATGACCCTGAGATTCCACTTTTGGGTATAAGTATTCCATCTACCCTTGAATGTGCTCTTATAATAAGACTCCAGTTTAACAGCTTTCTGTCTCTGGCCAGGGGGTGACATACAGTGCCCATCACGATAGAGTGAAGGGCATTGCAGGAGCAACAAAACTGCAAAAGAAAATCAACAAACCACTATCCAGAACTTCAGAGACTCTATATCAACCACCTAGAACTAAGCCAGACTAACCTCTCCCCATCCTGAAGCTCAGGGACATTTGCAGAAGAGGGGGCAGTAAGAGTGTAAGAGCAAAAGGATGGGAGGAGCAATGATTTGCAAGATACTCCACACAAGTTAGGGCCAAAGCAATCATAATTGGACATTGCATGCCCGGCGCAATGTCCAACACACTATTGACCTCACAAAGTCTAGCATCTGCTAAAGGCACCAAGATCCTTGGAGGCAAGTGATTGACAGCCACAGTAGTGTTCCTATGCTTAAGGGGAACACAGGAAAGGGTTCAGGGAAATGCCACTGGGTCCTTGAACGTCATCGGAGAGGAGGGCCCAGAGGAGAGTCAGGCATGCACAAGAAAGGACTCTGGGAATTGGGGTGGAATGGGGAGGTAGGGGTGAGGGGAGGGGGAGCAGGGGGTTCAGAGGGAACAGAAGGGAGGGAGGGAACTGGTGTACCTATTAAGTTTTTATGAGCTGAAATAATAATAAAAATGTATTATAAAAAATCTATTTCTAAACTTGAATTATTATATGGAGCTTTATTGAGCTTTGAAGTCCAGTTCTAGAGATTAATATTACTTTAAAAGCTCTTGCTAATAAATTATAACTTTTTTCACAAAAGTCCCCTACAAAGTAAAGGCAATCAGAAGAGTTCATTGATTGGGAAAAACTCCCTCAAGTCTAAAATCGAAAATTGTACTTTTACATTTCTGAAATTCCATTATTTGTTTGGTCCTTATTTTAATGAGACCAAATGGAAAGATGCCAATTGTGTCCTAAAAATGCTAACCAAGTTTTTATATCTCCCAAAAATTCTCCCTATTTTGATATGCTTTTTCTATCAGTCATCTATCATAAAATCACACAACATCCTTCCCTCCCTTGCGGGTTACTGAAGCCTCCTGCCAGATTCTGATGGTCCCAGTCTTCAGCCCTACTCCTGGTTCTGTGTACCCCTCCAGGATTCTACTTTCCTGACACCATTCTAGAATTACTTTTGTAAACTTTGCTAGATTTTTCGTATGTTCCTAAACCCGCAAAGCTTCTTTGTTTGTTTCAGTTTATACATTTTAATTTTTGATCCATTGTTATTTCTTATTTTATATATAGAGAAATGTGCAATGATTACTTACCTTTCCACTGCATATAGATATCTGTGTTTCTCAGCACAATTTCTGAATGAGAATATCCATTATTACTGTGAGTTCTTGAGGCCTTTGTTGAAAATTAGCTGGTTGAATGTATAAGTCAGCTCTCCATCTCTATTGCAGAAGGAAGTTTCTAGGTTGAGTATAAGTACTTCTGCAGTCCATGGGTATAATAATAACTGTTTAAAAGGCAGGTTGATATGGTGTCTTTTTTAACATTTTTTATTATTATTTCCGCTCATACAAACTTAATAGGTGGACCAGTTCCCTCCCCCCCTCCTCCTCCCCCTGAACCCCTGCTCCCCCTCCCTCCCACCCCATCTTCCAGTGCCTCCCCCTCAATTCCCAGAGAGTCCTTTATTGTGTATGCCTAACTCTCCTCTTGGTCCTCCTTTCCGATGACATAAAAGGACCCAGTGGCATTTCCCTGAACCCTTTCCTGTGTTCCCCTTAAGCATAGGAACACTACTGTGGCTGTCAAACCCTTGCCTCCAAGGATCCTAGTGCCTTTAGGAAATGCTAGCCTTTGTGGGGTCAATAGTGTGTTGGACATTGTGCAGGGCATGCAAGTCCAAATATGATTGCTTCGGCCCTAACTTGTGTGGAGTATCTTGCATATCATTGCTCCTCCCATCCTTGTGCTCTTACAATCTTACTGCCCCCTCTTCCAAGTATTTCCTTGAGCTTCAGGATGGGGAGAAATTCGGCAGGCCTAGTACCAGGTAGTTGATATAGAGTCTCTGAAGTTCTGGATTGATTTTTTTTTCAGTTTTTCTAGTCCTACAATGCCCTTCACTCCATCCTGATGGGTATTGGATGTCACCCCCTGGCGAGAGATAAAAAACTGTTAAACTAGAGTCTTGTTATAAGAGTATATTCAAAGGTAGGTGTAATAAAAGTAGGACACCACAGTGAGGGAGGGGTCAATCACCCATTTGCAAAATGGTTACTTTTTATCTGCCAGACTATATGCCCTCCCCTTCTGATGTGATCCTACCCCATCAGTTGTAAACGATCAGGAATGAAAGTCTGTAAACTTGACCTGATGTCTCATTACTTACTTGCAGTCCTTGATGGTGGCCTATTTTCTCTGCTGTAACATGGTTGCCTCTCTCCTTGTTTCTGGTGTGGCCCTCCTACCCCATTCCTCCTGTTCATAATCCTTGCAATTACTGTAGGTATGACAGAGATTTATCCTTGAGTGTCTCTAAGTGGCTTTGGTACTAGGAGCCACCTATTAGGGAGTACATAATATGATTAATTTTCTGGGTCTGGGATACATCAATCAATATAATTGTTTCTAATTCCATCCATTTTCCAGAAAATTCCATTAATTCATCATTTTTGATGGCTGAGAGGTACTCCATTGTATAGATGTACCACAGTTTCCTTATCCACTCATCAACAGTTGGACATTTGGGTTGATTCCACGACTTTGCTATTGTAAACAGTGCTGCTATGAACATGGTCATGCTTGTGCTATCGAGGTGAATTTTTGCTGTATGGGGGGTTATTCCCAAAAGTGGAATAGCAGGGTCATATGGCATTTCAATCTTTAATTTCTTTAAAATCTCCAGAAGGCTCGCCAGAGTGGCTGTCTGAGCCTGCACTCCCACCAGCAATGTAGGAGAGTTCCCTTCTCTCCACATCCTCTCCAGCATTTGTTATTGTTTGTATTGTGGATTTTTGCCATCCTGACTGGGGTGAGATGATATCTTAGGGAAGTTTTGATTTGCATTTCCCTGATGGCTAAGGAAGTGGAGCATTTTTTAAGATGTTTGTTAGACATTTTAATTTCATCTCTGGTAAAATTTGTTTTAAGTTCCAGGGCCCATTTTTTAATTGGGCCATTGGTTTCCTTGATGTTTAATTTTCTAAGTTCTTTGGGCACTCTGGACAGTAGAGCTCTATCAGATATGTGGTTAGTGAAGATTTTCTCCCATTCTGTGGGTTGCCTTTGAGCTCGTGTGACAATCTCTTTATCTGAACAGAAGCTCTTTAATTTCACAAGATCCCAACAGTTGAGAGTTGGTAGCAGTGACTGTGCCATTGGATGTCTGTTTAGGAAGTGTTGGCCTAGCCCAATCAGCTCGAGGGAGTTCCCTATCCTTTCAACTATGGTTTTTATAGTCTCTGGCCTGATATCAAGGTCCTTGATCCATTTGGAATTATGTCTTGTACATGGTGACAAGTACGGGTCCAGTTTTAATCTTCTGCATGTGGATATCCAGTTTTGCCAGCACCATTTGTTGAAGATACTATTCTTTTTCCATTGGATTTTTTGCACTCCTTTGTCAAAGATCAAATGGCTGTAGTTGTATGGCCTTACCTCTGAGCCTTCAACCCTTATCCATTGATATTTGTGTCTGTTTTGGAGCCAGTACCAGGTTTTTTTTATAACTATGGATCTGTAGTACAGACTAAAGTTTGGTATGGTGATACCTACAGCAGTGTTTTTGTTACTCAGGATTGTCTTTGCTATCCTGAGTCTTTTGTGCCTCCATATGAATTTTGAGATTGTTTGGTCAACCTCTTTAAAGAATTGTTTTGGGATTTTAATTGGTATAGCATTGAATTTGTATATTGCCTTTGGTAGGATGGTCATTTTTACGATGTTGATTCTGCCAATCCAGGAACAAGGGAGGTCTTTCCACCTTCTGGTGTCTTCTGCTATTTCTTTCCTGAGAGTTTTAAAGTTTTCATCGTAAAGGTCTCTTACTTCCTTGGTTAGGTTTATACCAAGGTATTTCATTTTTTTAGGATCTATAATAAATGGGATTGTTTCTCTCAGGGCTTTTTCACTTCTTTCATTCTGGGCATATAGGAAGGCCTCTGATTTTTGTACATTTATTTTGTATCCTGCAAACATGCTGAACTTCTCAATTAGTTCCATGAGCTTCCTGGTGGAGTATTTGGGATCACTCAAATACATCATGTCATCTGCAAACAGGGATAGCTTGACTTCTTCCTTGCCCATTTGAATCCCTTTTATGTCCATTTCTTGTCTAATGGCGTCAGCTAAGACTTCAAGTACAATATTGAATAGAAGTGGTGAGAGTGGACAGCCTTGTCTAGTTCCTGATCAAAGTGGGAATGCTTCCATTTGTTCCCCATTGAGCATAATCCTTGCTGTTGGCTTGTTGTATACAGCTTTTATTATATTGATAAAGGTTCCTTCCATTCCAACTGTCTCTAGGGTTTTCATCATAAAAGGCTGTTGGATCTTGTCAAAAGCTTTTTCTGCATCTATCGAGAGTATCATGTGGTCTTGGACTTTGGACTGGTTTATGTGATGAATTACATTATTGATTTGCGTATGTTGAACCAAAATTTTGTGCCTGAAATAAAGCCTACTTGATGCCAGTGGATGATCTTTTTGATATGTTTTTGAATCTGATTTGTTAAGACTTTGTTGAGAATAGTTTCCTTTTCTAAGTGAATCTTTATTAGGTTTTGGGATTAAGACGATATTAGCTTCATAGAAGGAATTTGGTACTTTTCCTTCCTTTGCTATTTAATGGAACAGTTTAAGGGGTATTGGTGTTATTAGCTCCTTAAATGTCTGGTAGAACTCTGTGCTGAATCCGTCTGGTCCAGGACATTTTTTGGTGGGAAGATTTGAGATTACTTCCTCGATTTCCTCATATGTTATAGGACTATTTAAATAATTCACAACTTCCTGATTCAATTTAGGTAAGTTGTGTTTACTTAGGAATTCATCCATCTCTTTTGTGTTGTCAAACTTCACAGAGTACAAGTTTTTTAAATATGACGTTATAATTCTCTGGATTTCTTGGGTGTCAGTAGTGATAACTCCATGTTCATTTCTAATTTTGTTAATTTGGTTTTTCTCTGTCTTGCTTTTGGTTAATGTAGCTAGGGGTGTATCTATCTTATTGATTTATTCAGAGAACCAGCTTTTTGACTGGTTGATTTTCTGTATCGTTTTCTTAATCTCCATGTTGGATATTTCTCCCCTTATTTTGCTAATCTCCTCTCTTCTGCTGCTTTTGGGATCAGATTGCTCTAGTTTCTCTAAAGCTTTAAGCTGCATTGTTAAGTTTTTTTTTTTTTTTTGATGTAGGCATTAAGAGCTATGAACTTACCTCTTAGGACAGCTTTCATTGTGTCCCAGAGATTTTGGTAAGTTGTATTTATCATTCGCTTTCAAGAAATCTTGAATTTCCTTTTAATTTCTTCCTGAATTCAGTTCTCATTCAGCATCATAGTGTTAAGTTTCCAGGAGTTAGTGTATTTTCTGTTGTTTGTTGTGTTTTGGATGTCCAGCTTTAGGCCGTGGTGGTTTAATAGGGCACAGGTTGGAATTTCAACTTTTTTGTATATGTGGAGATTCGTTTTGTGGCCCAGTATGTGATCTATTTTGGAGAAAGGTCCGTGTGCTGCTGAGAAAAATGTGGATTCTTTGGTGTGTGGATGAAAAGTTCGATAGAGATCTTTAAGGTCCATTTCTTTAAGGGTTTGATTAAGTTCCAAAGTGTCTCTGTTAAGCTTTTTAAATGGTGAGTTTGCACACACACACACACACACACACACACACACACACACATACACGCACACACATATACACATGCAAAATTGAATAAATAATAAAAAAAATTAAATGGTGAGTTTGTGGGCTGGTTACTAAGCTAGGTTGGGGAAGCTTTAATACCTATGTCTAAATCTAAACACACTGCTTCCTCTTACACCAATAGCTATGCCCCTATGCGAATTCTCTGAGTACTTAAATCTAAATGTGTGAGCAACTTATCTTGGTTTCTGCTGTTACTGGTCCATCTTTGCTCAGTGTCTCTTGGTTTGTTTCCATCCCTAGTTTTTGAGGCTTTTACATGAATTTGGACTTTGTTGCTGCTAGGATGGACTGTAATCAGGATTCCCACATCCTTACTTGGTGACTTTTGATTAGGTACTTCCTGTCCTTGAGCCAATTTCCTATATGTATTTATATATTTGTGTGTGTGTGTGTGTGTGTGTGTGTGTGTGTGTGTGTGTGTGTGTTACTGGGGATGGAAGCTATCTGCCACCAACATCTTTAACTTTTTTTTTGTGATTAGAAAGTATGTTAGCTCAGGCTATCATAGAACATGGGATCTTTCTTCCTTGCATCTCTTTTAGCTTTGACTAGTAGGCTGTACCTTCAGTTCAGACTTTGTGTCCTTCAGTGAATAAAAGAGCCTGGGGCAATAATTGACAAGGGATCCCAGGGGAGTTACTCTTTTATCTGCCAAGTTTTACCTTTCAGATAACTACTGCCTAACAGTACATTTGGAGGTATGGGGGGGGGACATGTGGAAAAGCACTCGTGTGTATCTGTGGGTCTGGTCTCTGCACCCAGACTTACCCCTGTAAGACTAAGGGAATTTAAAATACAAAAAATCAAAGGAACTTGGAGACAGATGTCAGGAGATAGTGAGAAACAGTAGCACAGACTGAGTGGAGGTCTTAGAACCACAGCCTGTAGGCCTGCTGGGGAGGTTCAGATTGGCTCATTTTGCTCCTTTACTTTGCCTGCTATGTCAGGGAAGGGAAGAAGCCACAGAGCTTAAAGGCATGCAACAGTTATCCCGTAACTAGGGCTGGTAAGGTGGGAGAGAAGTTCTCTTGTGCTGTGTCCTCACTGAGGTAGGGCCTTATAGCACCCAACGTTGAGTATTTAGGGTTGCTTCTAGTAATTGAGTCACATGGAGCAGAAGGTGAGACTTTTGAGACTTGCAGGGGGGTGCAGGTGTGGTAACTGCAACCTCAACCTTCTATGGGACACTTGTATTCCCCTTGTTCTCTCTCCTAAGTGAGTATGTCTCTGTAAATCTTTCCATCCCTTGCCTCCTGCCTCTCAAACCAATTCCAACCTGTGTATTGCTGGATTACATTCATTAAGTACTTTCCCTGTGAGCCTCTCTCTCTCTCTCTCTTTGTATGTATGTATATGTGTCTGTTTGTGTCTGAATTTGAAACTAGGAGTGAACCTAGAGACCCTGCCTACTATCTAAGCATTCTTCTCTGTACTATGTGTCCAAGTTTCTATCTCTGTCTCTGCCCATGTCTGTCTGTCTCTCTCTCTCTCTCTCTCTCTCTCTCTCTCTCTCTCTCTCTCTCTCTCTCTCTCTTAAATGTTTTAAATGGAAAAGGATTCTTTTTTCGACCAATTTCGGTCAATGACATTCTTATTTCCTGGGTCTCCCCAGGCCAGGATTTGCAAACATGTGCCACCACCCTCACTAATCTTACACCCCACCCCCTTTCTCTGTCTGCAGTAGTATCTCTCCAAAACCCTAAAAACTAGATGTGAAAATGCCTGACCTAGAAAAGTACTTTTATGTCTGGGCCCACCCCCAGATGAGTGATTAACACAGGATGCTACCTTTCAGGAGTGGCTGTGTTCAGTGGCTATACCCCTTCTTTTCTTTTCTGCTTTAGATATGTCCTTCATTGCTCTTTAAGTTGAAACAGATAATGGGTCAGAAACCTAAGTATTACACTCACCTACTCAATCAGGCATGGTGGTACAGTTCCGTAATCCCAAGAGCTCTGGAGGATGAAGCAGAAGGAAGCATATTCAGTTGAAACAAGGTTAGACTCCCAGTGAGCTCAAGGCCAATCCTGGGCAACTTAGTAATACCCTAAAAAATCCTCCCCAACCCCCCAGAAAAAAGTCGAAAGGGAAAAGGTGATTTTATTTCTCTGGATTTATAAATTTGAGGGATAATGAGAGAGAGAAAGAGAGAGAGAGAGAGAGAGAGAGAGAGAGAAAGAACATGTATATATTTCGGGGATGTTAAGTAGAGGTCAGAGGATAATATTCAGAAGTCACTTCTCTCCTTTCACCATGTGAGCTTCTAAGGCTAGAACTCAGTTTTCCAGGTTTGGAACAAGCTGTTCATATGCTATCAGACTGTCCTCCAAAGATGAGTTCAGTGGTAGAGAGTGTACCTAGGGGATGCAGAGCCCCAGGTTCCATGCCCAATCACATTTTCCCTGTGGGACTGTACAGAACCCAATCAGAAGTCTCACCTTTATTTTTCTGAAGAATGGGGTGATGTCGCCCCTTTTGACCAGTGAGGTGGGACCACAACAAAAGAAAGGAATTGGTTTGTAGATGCTCAGCTTCTTGAAATCCCTCCATCCATCCCTTTTGTAATCATGAAATCAGGAGAGGGACAATGTGTGCCACATGATTCACTGTGCAGAAAGGGATGCCAGGGCCAGTGAGCAGCACTTAGGATAGCAACTGGCAAGATAGTGGCTGGCCTATCATAGGACTCCAGAGGCTGTGTCTGCACCAGGGTAACAGGTATGGAAAAGGCATCTGAAGTTGTCTCCAAGGATGGATAAGGGATAACAGGGTGTATGGTAGGAGAAGGTATGTGAGGCAGGAAATACTGTCCACAGAGTGAAGTCCATGGACCGAAAGTTTGAGGCCAGTGTCTAAAGGAGGATGTGACTCCCTGAGAGAGCACAAACTACCATGGTATGGTGTGAGGGGTTCCAGGGTTCTGAGGGGGACGGCAACTCCCTAGACAAGGAGATGGGAGAGTAAGGGAGAAGTGACTTTATAGTGGGAGGAGTTAGTGGGGTAGTGAGGAGGGGGTGCAGTCTGTAGCAATCTGAAGAATTAAGATTGAAAAAGAAGGGCTCTGACCAAGGAGCACATTAGGATGGGATCGAAGAGTGGAGGATCATTCTCTAAAGGGAGGAGAATTAGAAAAGGTGTCAGTGTGAAGGCATGGGCTAGATTAAGGCAGGAAGAAAAGACAGAGAACATTAAGAAGAGTTAGAAAAGAAGAGCAACCTCTCTCTGGTGTATTCTTAAGTGTCAAGTGAGAGTCACAGTCAAGAGTTTCAGAACAATCAGCAGACTTTAATGTGAAATTTTGCCATATACAGAAAACATCCCTTCTTTAAAGTGACATTTGAAATTATATCCAAATAATAAAAACTAGTTTTTAAGTAATAAATATATATGGCCTTTAAGAGATTGCTTCTTTTCCAGATAGGAACTTTTGGAGTTTTCTTGGTCTTCAATGACGGGCTGTTTTGGGGAGATCCAAGTGAAGACATTTTATGCCAGAAATGGTGAGTTCTTGGGGTGGCGTCCTGAGCTAGGTTAGGGAAGCAATAATTCTGTATGCATGCCAGAGGACACTGCCTCTCCCCTCCCCATTGGCAGTACCACTGTGCGGCTTTACATCTGAGTGTGCAAATCTTTTCATGTGAGCACCACCCTTCCTTGTCTGCTGTCACGTCTCCATCTTTGCCTGGCATCTTTGCAGCTCGTGGCTGTCACAACCAGCCTTATCCTTGGGGTTGGAAATGTGAATCAGAAGGACAACAACTATGTGTATGTGGGGGGTGATTGTGGGGCAGGAGCATCTCCAGTCCAGGCCTGTGAGTGTTCTAGAAGCTCAGAACAGTACTAGATTTTCCTAGGACAAGCCTGCTACTAGTGTTCAGTTCTGGTCCCTTAGTCAAAGGGAGCAGATAAAAAGAGCCTGCAGATTCACGAAGGCAGGGAATGGGCAGCAGCAGAAAGCTTCTGAGACACCGATGACTCTTTGTAAGTCTGTGCCTCTGTTTTCCACCCCCCATTTCATCCATTTACAGGTTCTCACTGTATTCAACTGTCTTAGAATTCACTCTGTAGCTCAGACTGACCTCAAGCTTGCAGCAATTCTCCCAGTCATTCAGATTAATATCTGTGTCCTACCCTTGATACCTGTCCCTTCTTGTGTCCCCATATTTATTGCTGACTTTCTGTGCTGAATGGTTGGCTTCTGAAACATGGACTGGGGACGAACTTGGACTAGTTGGCACTGCACCCTTTCTGGATGGTAAACATTGGATGTAGGATTTTTGGAGCAGTTTTGCATAGAGACCTCTCCCCATCCTGCATCCTTTCACAGTATATGGTCCTCTCGGTATCATTTTAGGATGAAATAGGAGAGAGAGCAACATTTTTGTTCAAGTCTCAACTTTATCCAGTCATGGAAGCACAGCACTTCCTCAGGCACTACTGGTGGAAGAGGGATTATTTACCATGCACAAAGCCCTTGAATTTATGCACATACTACATAATTGGTACATAATGTTAATTTTTTATAATCCCAGCTCTGGGAAGAGGAGGCAAGAAAATTAGTCAGTCATCCTTGGCTAGATACCTGTTCATGTGATCTTGGGTTTACATGAGTTGCTCTCTCAAAAAAACAACAAAATTGGGCTGGAGAGATGGTTCATGGCTTAAGATTGTCTTTCAAGCAGAAAGTCATGAATTCCCATTCCCGATTACATGTAAAAATGCCCGGTGGAAACAGAGACAGCCTGCATTTCCGACCATGATGTGCAGCACCAGGGAAATCCCATAGAGAAGCAAGAAGGAGGCAGAAGCAATCCAGGATGATTCCCTAAGTCACCCTTGGTCCTCCACAGGGACACAGAGTGCTTTCTTACACACACACACACACACACACACACACACACACACACACACACACTAAATACATTTTAAAAAATTAAAAAATCGAAATCATCCTGAAATTCTTTTCTGTGGCAAAATCCAGAGTCCTGGCTTCTTCGCCTGTGTTGAGAACTTTGGAAAGATCTTCACCTGCTGAATCAGAAGCGTGGAGCTTCCCAAATACAAAGATGTATTTGAGAGGTCAGCCATGGAAGGGCTTCATGCTAAATGGATCCTGGAAGAACCAACAAGGATAAAAGAGAGGGAAAAAGAGAGGAGAGACAGGACTTCATGTCTCTGGATCCACCAGCGATCCACTCCCATTTACTAGTATATTCTGCTGCTCAAGTATATTCCATTTCCCACACCAACATTCCCTCTAGTATGAGGAATGCAGGATTTGAAGTCTGAATAATCTACCATTTTTTATTTCCTTTCCTGCTGTGGGTTACCTGTTTACACTGAGCTTTCCAAGACTTAGAAAAGCAGGGTCTCAAATGTGTCACCTAGGTCTGGAAATACTTTCCTAAAATGCCAGTCTCCTACATTAATTTCCATTCGTTTGTTTTTGTACATTAATGTTCCCTTTCTACAGTAAGTCCATCTGTTTTCTTCTTCATAGTATGTTTCAAACAGACAGCTCTTTTTCTTCTTTTTCTTTGTGTCCTGCAGCAGGTTTTTGAAAATTCTCTTTTGTGAACACATAAGAAAAAACGTGTGCATAGTAACTGACCCCATGGAAATCTTTTGTACCTTCTCTTTAACCTTTTCTGTGTCACATCCGGGGAATCTGAACTATGAAAGTGGTTACATGCACCCTTGAAACCATATGCTTTTTCAGAACCATGTGGTTTTCCATGTGCCCTGATCTCTTAATTCCCTAATTTTGGAGTTTAGTCTGTAGTCTTTCAAATTCACCATGTTTGACAGAAGATCTTCCATGAGTAGGCAGGCTTGGTGGGTCTGGGATTCCTGCGGAATGAGCATGAACATCAGGTTCGTATTATAATTTCTCGAAAAACTCTTTAAAACATGCTTTCATGAATTGTTGTGTTAACACAAGCAATGTGTTTATTCTATTTTCTTTTTCCCCTGATAAAAATCAAATATCGTATTCTACATAACACTGTTAGCACCCATAGAAAGTACAGTATGTTCCCATTTTCTATTCCCAAAGCTGAGAAATTGTGTTGAAGAGACATGTATTATTACCGGGGTCAGTGTCATTTGAGGACATCGTATTGGACTTTACCTGGCAGGAGTGGCAGTACATGGATGTTGCTCAGAAGACCCTCTACAGGGAGGTGATGCTGGAGAACTACAGCATCCTGATGTGTTCGGGCGAGAGTAGCTCTCCTATCACTTTTAGTTTCCGTTGCTTTCTTCTGTTTCCATAAGTAGAGGGATTCTTGCTAGCTTTTGCTTTTCATATTATTTTATTATGTTTGTTGTTTGTTGTGTGTCTGTTTAATGTATGTGTATGTTCATGTGTCACAGTTTGAATATGCAAGTAGCAAGGTTTGGGGTACAGGTCAGGGTGAGAGGTGTTATTGTAACCTCTGACCTTTTCTGAGGTCAAGTCTCTTATTTTCTACCATGTACACAAGGCCTAAGCACCCTCAAGATACTGGGGAAATCTTCTCTGACTTTCCAAGCATCTTACCATAGAAGCACTGGGGTTAAAAATGTGTGCTACTGCAGTCAGATTTTTTTATTGTATTTGTATACTTGACTTCATATGCTCATCCTTGCATGGCAGACAATTTTCCCAACACTCATCTCCCCAAGTCTCATTGCTCACTGTTAGCACTACATTGTACATGATAAATATGACTGGCATATATCTGTCATAGCATACATTTGTAGAGAACAGAGTGGCTACAATACACTTACATATTATGTATTCATTTGCTTTGTATTCAAAAGCAAATACTCAATGTCACTTTTGAAGGTTTATAAAGTGCTGAATACCTGCTGCTTAAGATGTGTACATGCATGTGGATGTGTCTAAGTATGTATGAATATGTAGAGCTATTTTTACATGCACAAAGGTTTTAACACCAGCTAGTTATGATTTCTCTTTGACAATGTTTAATATCATGCATGACTTAGTACTTTCTGTGTTTCAAGCCCTATTTCTAAGTTTTCTTTTAAAGGTAAATTTTTTTCCACAAGTTGTGTCATGATTCTAACTGTTTATTACAGGGTTACCATTTCTTAATCAGCTATTTATTGCAGGGTTAATATGTAACTAATAATTGGAGTAATTGTCTAAATGATACCTGGACAAACACTGTTGAATTCTAATTATTATTGGGATTATTTCCTCCATGGCTCCTGCAGCAGTGGTTTTAAAGCCTTCTGTCATTTATTAGGCCACAAGCTTTCTTGCAATTCTTTCTGTAATATACACTAACTTTCAGATTTTTCTAAAGAAAAAAGGAGGAAAATGAGTCCTTTTAAAATGCTAAACCCCCAAAAGTTTTTGCTCCAGAAACATAGTTGGACATCAATGAATTTAGAAATAATATTAATTTGCATTATTTCTTAATAAGAGTTTCATTCTAGTATAATACTCAGTTTTAGTGATATAGTATAATTTCCTGAACTCCAAATTGTTCGTTGACATCAAATATTTCAAAATGTGTTAATAACAATCAAAGGTTACGCAAACTCAAGCTCCAAAGATCAAAATTCTTCTCTGTGAAATTAATGACACCACAGTCTGTTTTCAATAATAACAATTTTTTTAAATATTAAACTGTTGGTCCAGGCGGATGCAGCTTGCGTACTGGTGGGCGCGCGGTCAACTGCCATCTCCGCCGCACCGCGGGTTGAGATCTTGGCCAGCCTTGGTGAGTGGAGCGTTGCGCGCCGTCCGTTGG
The DNA here is from genome assembly GCA_023101885.1 of Typhlomys cinereus. Lineage (NCBI taxonomy): Eukaryota > Metazoa > Chordata > Mammalia > Rodentia > Platacanthomyidae > Typhlomys > Typhlomys cinereus. The sequence continues at coordinate 212,082 of JALPQD010000647.1, forward strand.
CATGGCTGAAGAGCAGCCCCCGCTGCAGCCCGGCGAAGCGAGGCCAGAGGAGCCCGCCGCGGCCATCGCCACTCTCCCGTGCTCAGGGCCTCTGGTCGTGCAGGAGGAAGAGCCGCCCTGGCAGGAGGCACCAGTGCTTCTCCACTGCTACCACGCCGAGCTCCGGTGGCGAATGCCCTGCCTGTACCCCGACCTGCTGGAGCAGGCGGTGGACCGAGAGAAGTGTCGCAGCATCCGCAGGCAGTACCGGCAGCTCATCCACAGCTTGCAGCAGAACCGCGAAGACATCATCAATACGGCCAGCGACTCGCTCACCAAGGCCCTGGAGGAAGCCCACGTCCTGTTCCAAGGGGTGAGCCGGACGAGGGAAGCGGCCCTCGACGCCCAGTTCCTGGTTTTGGCCTCGGACTTGGCTAAAGAAAAAGCAAAGCTTTTAAATTCCGACATGAGCACTTTTAATCACGTTGCGTTTTGTGACGGTCTGTTTGCTTTTATGGGCCTGAATTGGATGAAAGACAAGGGCAAGCATCTGAGTGAATGCGATGAAAGCGAAGCTTTTTTCTTCTGGGGAACCGTGCAGAAGGAAGCCAAGTCCTGGATCCTGCGAGCCGAGACGTTCCACTTTATGGTTGGCTCCTTCAAGGCAGAACGCTCTGCAAGGAGGCCCCAGCTGGAGAAACACCGCAGAGCTCGCAGAATGGAAGGAAATGGGGATATGTCCACCAAGCTGAGGAAGCTTGACCCGAATTCTAATGAAGACACGACAGAAAAAGAAGTGAAGAGAATCTTGGGATTCTTGCAAAACTACTATGAGAAGCATCCTGACACTCCTGTGTCCTATTTTGAGTTCGTGATTGATCCAAATTCATTCTCTCGTACTGTGGAGAATATGTTCTATGTGTCTTTCATTATAAGGGATGGTTTTGCAAGAATAAAGCTGGATCACAACAAGCTGCCCATATTAGAGCCAACTGATGTTAATCAGGTGGATGTAGTAAATGATTACTATTCGTATGATAGGAAACAAGGAGTTATATCCTTGAGTTTTCAAGATTGGAAAAATATTGTCTCGACATTTGAAATTTCAGAGGCTATGATCAAAAACTCAATAGAATAGGAATTCATCTTGTACTGGTTTCCTAAAATAGAATAGAAACAGAAGTGCATACTTCAGTAAACTCTTCGGAAAGAAATTGTCTATTGTGCAGTGTGTTTTTCTTAAGTTTATAAGGTTTATCTTTTTTAAAAAGTTACTTCCACGCCTAATGGGAAAATGTTTTGAGTGTCCTGTAAGAAGACCCTTAGGAAGTTTGGAATTTTAATGTTTAAAAAAACTCACGGGTTCACTGTTGATTTTATTGCTTCCTCTGTTGTGGTAAAGGGATAGTCTTGTAAGTGACTTCTAAACAAGTTGGGGGAAAAAAAGTTGGTGGAGAATAACCATGTGTAAAGCAGTGTATGTGCAGTATTAAGCCTCAAAACAACCTCAGGTGACATGCTTCCTTTCCAATTGTGGGCATCCCCAGCCACCCAGCTAAACACTCGTGCATGTGAAGCTAGCAAGTGCAGTCCTTAGAGCTAGGGAAAAGTATTCTGAGTAGGGGAATGCATGAAAATACTTGAATATGAATGTTAAGGTGGGCAGGGATTGCAGTGACCTTAACAGTGCTGTAGGAGGCAGAAGATATTTTTCTCTCAAGCTGTATCTCTAGTTAATCTGTCACCACCTTTTCTGTCAGGTCTGTTAGTACAAAGCGTCCTTCACAAAACAAGTGAACTTTCATCATGTTACAACTTTGAACATTTATCCTAACATTTTATGATTTTTTTCTGAAATGGTGTTTCTCTGTATCCCATGCTACATAGTAAGACCCTTGAACTCTGTCCACCCTCAAAAGTGCTGGTGTCACAGACATTCACTGTCATGCCCAATTTCATGTAGGATTTTTTGATTTTTTTTCAGCTATGGTCTGATGGAGACCATAATGTTCTCACACTTGCCACATAGCCAAGGATGGCCTTGGCTCCCAGGCCGCCTGTCTTTCAAGTTCTGGAATTACAGGTGTGTAAGACTTTCTTGTAGGATTATTTTTTTGACTGAAGGTGGATAAAAATGAAGGCATTGCTTTGTGTAGTTTTGCGGATGCTGCAACTCTATGATACTGGAAAATAACATGAAAAGTGGTGATCTGAATATTGCAATTTGGAAAGCTCCTCTTGAAGATTTTTAAATGCTATAACAGTGTTAATATAATTTCATAGTTTTGTTTTTCTTCCTGGTGCTTTCACATTTAAGAATTTAAATTTGGAACAGTTAAGAATTAACTTAGGACTGGGAGAGGCTGGGGGGCTAAATCCTTTGCCTAACAAGCCAAAGGACTGGAATTTGTATTCCCAGACCCCGAAAAATGTGTGCTCAATGGCCTGCACTACAGGTCCTGAAAAGTGGCACCTGGGAAACCCTAGAGCAAAGCAGCAAAGAGGTGTGAAGTAAGGCAGGATGATTACTGAAGTCACCCTTTGACTTCCACAGGTGCACCTCTGCCACAGGGTACCCTCAAGTGCCCTTTGGTGTAATATACCCAAGAATCTTTGCCTGTTATGATACCTTGACTTCTATTCCCTACATTGGGGTGGAGAAAGTGTGTAAATACGACCTTATTTGGAGATTACTGTGAAAAATTGTCATTAAAATAATTTCAAAAGTTAAAAAAATATTAAACTGTTATTGGTAGTGTTTGCAAGAAATCTATTTCTAAACTTGATCTATTATATGGAGTTTCATCATGCTTTGAACTCCAGTTCTAGAGATTAATGTTAATTTAAAAGCTCTTGCTAATAAATTATAACTGTTTTTCACAAAAGTTCCCTGCAAAGTAGAGGCAATCAGACGAATTCATTGATTGGGAGAAACTCCCTCAAGTCTAAAAAGGAAAATTGTACTTTTACATTTCTGAAATTCCATTATTTGTTTGGTCCTTATTTTAATGAGACCAAATGAAAAGATGCCAATTGTGTCCTAAAAATGCTAACCAAGTTTTTATATCTCCCAAAAATTCTCCCTATTTTGATATGCTTTCTATCAGCCATCTATCATAAAATCACACAACATCCTTCCCTCCCTTGTGGGTTACTGAAGCCTTCTGCCAGACTCTGATGACGTCCCAGTCTTCAGCCCTATTACAGGTGTTCTGTGTACCCCTCCAGGATTCTACTTTCCTGACGCCGTTCTAGAATTAATTTTGTAAACTTTACTAGCTTTGTCATATGTTCACAAAGCCCCAAAGCTACATTGTTTGTTTCAGGTTATACATTTAAATTTTTGATCTGTCTATATTTGTTATTTTAATATAGAGAGAAATATGCAATGATTATTTACCTTTCCACTTCATATAGATGTCTGTGTTTCTCAGTATAATTTCTAAATGAGAATTTCCATTATGACTGTGAGTTCTTGAGGCCTTTGTTGAAAATTACCTGGTTGAATATATTAGTCACCTCTCCATCTCTATTGCAGAAGGAAGTTTCTAGGTTGAGTATAAGTACTTCTGCAGTCCATGGGTATAATAACAACTGTTTAAAAGGCAGGTTGATATGGTGTCTTTATAGCTAAACCTTCATAGTTTGCACTTCCCCTAGGTCCATTTACTCTTCTTTCATAGGTTCTTGTTGTATCTTACAGGAATGTGGTCTCCACTGCAAAGTGGGCCTTAAATCCAATCAAAAAGATGTTGGTTGTTCCCTTAACATTGTTGCCACTATTATACTGATGACGACCTCTTGACTAGGATGATTGTTATTGCATCTTACACTTTTCACAGTCTGATAAGACTGTTGATTGCTTTCTCCTCCAGTAGCTTGCATAGTATTTTTTGGTACATGAAAGCTATCTGACAAGTAAGAACCATTTTAAACCGTTCAATTGGTGTTTCTTGTTCATGTAGTGTGACTCACATGTGTTGCATGTTCAGTAATACAACCTTACTATTGGTTTCTAGAGGACAACGAAGACAATGGAAAAAGCCTATACTTTTTAGGGTGTGTATGAGACCTTTCTAACCAACAACTTTTCAGAAAGTATCATATACCTGTTACTTCTACTATTGTTTAATTGCCTATAAGTTCTCATTAGGGCATTATAACGCATTTTTTATTTTACCCTCTCTTCATTTCTCTGTGTTCTCCTGCATAAGGCATGTCTGTTCTTGCTTTCTTTTCACAATGTTTTATATGTTAATAAAGCATGTTTCTACCTTGTTGTATCCCACAAACTCGTTGTTCTTTGTCACTCCCTCAGCCCTGCCTGCACCCTGTTCCCCAATTTCTCCTAAGGACCTTCCCCCCATCTTTACCTCTTCCACTTGGCTGCCTGTGGCAGCACACATCTATCTCCTCCCTTAAGGTCTTCATCCCACCCTTCCCTCCTACCTTCAATTAATGATCACTTTCAAGTATTCTATCTCTTACAGGAATTTCGAATTAAGTGCAGCAATCAGAAGTTTAACAGCAACCTCAGGGGTTGCAGTCCACCTGAATGGTTGCTGATAAATGACCATTAAGTGGCTTAAGGGAACAAGGGGTTTATTTTCTTACTGATAGTCCGGTTGTGGTCTGTAGTCTAGCTTGATAGAAGAGCATGTACCAACATCAGGCAAAGGAAACTGGCCACATCATCTCTCCATAATGGCTGATAGAGGGATGATCCTTCCTTGCCAGACCAGCATGTCTGACCAAGTATACACAAGGAAGCCAACTCTCACAACCAGCTCTCTGTGTTTTTATTCTTGGGCCTAATTCCACCTACCTGGCCTTCTCCGTCAGCCATACAATCTTTTGCAGATTTGCTCTGGGCTTAACCCAACCACTAATTCTCCACAAATGTGTCCAGAGCTCAAATCCTCAGCTATCAAGTTGATACCTCTGTCTAATTATGACATCATGTAAGATAAAAGGTGGTGTTTGTGCTTCTGTGTCTGAGATACCTCATTTGATATTATATTTTCCAATTCTATTTACCAGCTAATTCTATAATTTAATTCTTCTTGATGGCCAAATCATATTTCATTGTGTATATGTTCTATGTTTTCACTCCCATTCCTTCATGGATGGGCTTGTATGATGATTCTCGTTTCTTTACTATTGTGAATAGAGCTGCAAAGAACAAAAATGTATACGTTTCATTGTCGTAAGACATAGACTCTTTTGAAAATCATTCCCCCAAAATGATATAGCTGGGTCATATGATAGTTCCATTTTAGCTTTCCAAGGAATCTCTACACTGATTTTCAAAATGGCTGTGCCAGTTGGCACTCTCACCAGCAATGAATAAGGATTCCCTTTTCTGCACCAGCTTTCATTGTTGTTTGTGTTCTTCATCTTAGCCATCCTGACTGTGTAAGATGATATCTCAGAGCAGTTTTAATTTGCATTTCCCTGATGCCATGAGGATGAGCAAATTTTTTAAAAATTGTCTTCCACATTTTATTTTTTTCCTAATCATACAAGCTTAATAGGGACTTCCATGCTCTTCTTTCCTCCTCCCCTACCCAGTAATCCTCCATTGCACTTTCCCCCCTTCTCCCCTTCTCTCCTTCCTTTAACCCCCCCTCCCTCCTTTTCCCTATTTTGGTGTCTCCCCCTTCCTCCCTCCGATCTCCTGGAGAATTCTTTACTGTGAAAGCCTAACATCTCTCTGAGTTCTCCACACTCGTGAGGACTTAGGATTCCACAGCATGGTCCCGAGCCCCTTCTTGGGTGCCCCATTAGCATGGGAACTTTATTATGACTGTTTTATTTTTTATTGTTTATTCAATTCTGTGTGTGTGTGTATGTGTGTGTGTTTGTGTGTGTATGTGTGTGTGTGTTGAGTTTTTCCCTTGTAAAGTTTTTGACTCTGCCTTTTGTAAGTATGACCACTGCTTGTTGTATAATACATACTAATTATTGTCTTTCTCACTTTGTTGTGATGTTTTCTTTCTTATTCACTCCTGGGTTTTTTATTTTCCTTTTTGTTTGTTTGTTTGTTTGTTTGTGGTATTTTCAGACACATGAACATATGGTCAGAGCTGCTGTACCTCCATTTTTTTATTTGGGATTATATTGCATGTATAAAGGTCAGAACCACTTTTGGTAGTGGTTTCCTTCATTCTACCATGTGGGCTCCATGGTCTGAAATTAGGTTGCCAGACAGTCATATGTGTTTTCTTACTCATTGAGCCATCCGGCTGGCATTTAAAGATTTCTTTGCTTCATTCAATTTCTCCTACTTATCATACAATTCAGTGCCATATCATGTGTACTCAGTGAAGAAACCGAACATGAGCCCTTTATACCCAGAGTTTCTGATAAAATGAATACTGCACAGCTCAGGCATTGTAGCTGTTTATGTTCATCAGGAAACCTGACTCAACACTATGGCCTCGTTTGCATATTGTTTTCTAGTTACAGGACATTTCGTGACCAAACCCGACTTGATCTTCAAGTTGGAACAGGGATTTGTGTCATGTACTACAGCGGAAGAGTCAATGTGTGCCCTCCCAGGTCAGTGACTGCATTCTGAGCAGTAACGTTCAGCAACAAAAGATCTCAATAGCTTTTGGAGAAAACATGATGTTTCTAATAGTTTCTGTATAAATCCAGATTAGATTACATGTTTTTTTATTCTGAAGGTTGTTTTTTGCTCTTTCTGGACAGGCCATTCTATTTAATTGCTTTTCTTTTTTGTTTTCTGTCTGCTGGTGTTGATGAGGAATGTTTTCTTAGATTTCAAACATCCCATTTAGACCTTCTTGGTCATTTTCTTTTTGGCATTTAAAGCTAGTTATGTATTCAAGGCTGTCCTCGAGACGGTCTTGAACTCCTGATCTTCCTGCTGCTACCTCTAGTTCTCTGATTACATGTATGCCCCACCACATCCAGATAGAGTTTCTTTATTGATTTACTTAAACTCTCAGATATCTATCTACCAAACATTTTGTCAGTTTTTTATTAGCCCTTGATTGGTACATTCTTCTAATATTTGCTCTGTGATAACCATATGGATATTGTTATAGCACTCACACAAGGGGCTCTCCTTTGGAAGAACTTGTTTCCTGTGTCAAAAAATATGATGCCTCTAACAGCTTTTTGTCTCTGGCCAGGGGGTAACATACAATGCCCACCAGGATGGAGTGAAGGGCATTGCAGGAGCAGCAAAACTGCAAAAGAAAATCAACAAACCACGATCCAGAACTTCAGAGACTCTATATCAACCACCTAGAACTAGGCCAGCTTAGTCTCTCCCCATCTTGAAGCTCAGGGAAATTTGCGGAAGAGGGGGCGGTAAGAGTGTAAGAGCATAAGGATGGGAGGAGCAATGATATGTAAGATACTCTATACTAGTTAGGGCCAAAGCAATCATAATTGGACTTTGCATGCCCTGCGCATTGTCCAACACACTGTTGACCTCAACAAAGTCTAGCATCTGCTAAAGGCAACCAAGATCCTTGGAGGCAAAGGATTGGCAGCCACAGCAGTGTTCCTATTCCTAAGGGAACCACGGGAAAGGGTTCGGGAAAGGCTACTGGGTCCTTGTACGTCATCGGAGAGGAGGGCCCAGAGGAAAATCAGAACATGCACAAGAAGGACTCTGGGAATTGGGTTGGAGGCACTGGGGATGGGGAGGGAGAGGGGTGGGGAGGGGGAGCAGGGGGTACGGGGGGAGGAGGAGGGGAGGGAGGGAACTGGTGTACCTAATAAGTTTGTATGAGCTGAAATAAAAAAAATATATATATGATGCAAAGATGTTATGTATCATGATGATTTAAGAACCACAAGGATGTTTACTGTTTGGATAGGAAAAAAATGCATGGGGCTTTACTTTAGGCATAAAGTGAACGCACTATGAAGGAATTACTCATTTTTATTTAACTTTGAGATGACTCTTTTCTTAATTTGTCATTTAATTAATGGGTAGATGTAAACTGAAAGTTGACAGTGACTGTGATTATAGTAAATAAGAATTTCAAAATCAGTTGCCCGAACACAGTATTTACTGTAGTTATTATGGCATACAAAGTGGCATATATGACAAAGTGATTAAAAAAAGCATCAAGTTTCAAGGTAAAATTCCAGAGCTGATGTTTTCTCCTTGTTATGACATGAATCAGAAGAGGAAGTATAACGAAGAAGGGACTATTTTCAAAGAGAGAAAAGATCAATGAGATGGCTCAGCAGATGAAAGAACTTGTGTGCCAACCTAAATCTTGAGTTCAATCCACGTATCCCACATGGTGAAAGAAGAGAATATTCTTCTGAATGTTGTCTTCTCACCTCAATGTATCTCTATGTTGCAGAAAATATTTTAGGGCTGTAGAGGTGGCTAAAGGGCTAAACACTCTGCCTCACAAGCAGAAGGATTGAAGTTAGTATTTAGATCCCACATTGCAGGCAGAGGGCTGGACAGATGGCTCAGGAGTTAAGACTCTGTCTCACAGGCAGAGGTCTTCAGTTTTTATCCCAGGTCCCATGTAAAAACGCCAGGTGAAAATGGCAGCGGTCTGCACTTCCGGCCCTGATGGGCAGAGCATGGGAAATCCCATAGCAAAGAAAGCAGGAGGTAGAAGTAATCCAGGATGATTCTCAGTCACCCTTGGTCCTCCACAGGGACACATAGTGCTCTCTGATACACATACACACACACAACACACACACAAACACAAAATAATTAAAATAAGTTAAATACTTTTTAAAAAGTCTAATAAAGTTTCAGGCAGAAATGGGAGGGACCTTCACTTCCAACCCTGGAGAGTGGAGCCTGAGAAACCCCAAACCAAGGCAGTCAGGTGGTAGAGCAATCCACAATGGTTCTGTATGTCATCACTTTAATGCCTTTTGGTACACACACACACACACACACAACACACACACACACAAATTATTTATATTGTGAAGATGGATAGGAATAATGTGGGAAGGCAAGATTCAGGTGCCAGGATAGCTGAAACTTTAAAAACAATCCACACCTCAAATTTCTCTCAGACTGCAGCAGAATGAAAAGTTAAAAGCACACTATAACTATTAATTCAAATAACTTTGCTACCACAGAATCACTCATGGCCTCAACAGAAAGCTATAGCTATGTTACAGGATATTATGTGACCAAACCTGACTTGATCTACAAGTTGGAACATGGACTTGTACCTCATACTACAGCAGAAGACTCAGTGTGTGCCCTCCCAGGTCCCTTTTATTTTTTTATTTTGTGGAAATGGCTCATATACACAGCAAGACTGTGCCCATGTTAAGCCAGTACTGTACCAACTGAGCTTCATTTTCACCGTTGGGTATCTTCTATACATAGAAAAATGAACTTGGGGAAAAGAAAAATCAAGAAAAACAATGGTAATTAAAATATACTCGAAAAGCAATGTTTAAAAAGATATCTGGAGGTTAAAGAGATGGTTCAGGTGTTAAGTCTCTGCCTGTACTTAAGATCCTGGGAGGTGGAGACTGGGAAAGTAAACTAATCCAGAGTGTTTCCCAAAGTCACCCCTGGGCCTCCACAGACACACATAGTACTTACTCCCTTTGATACACACAGACACACACAGAGACACACAAGAAAGAGAGAGAGAAAAAAGTAAGGGAAGGGAAAGGGATGGGAGAGGAGGGAAAGGAATAAGGAGAGAGAAAGGAAGAAGGGAGGTAAGTAGGGGAGGGGAGAAAAAGGGAAGGAAGGAAGAAGAAAGCAAGGAAGGAAGGAAGGAAGGAAGGAAGGGGAGAGGGGAGGAGGAGGGAGAGGCAAGGGAGGAGGAAGGATGGAGAAGGAAGGAAGGCAGGAGGGAGAAGAGAGGAAGGGGAAGGAGAAGGAAGGAAGAAAGGGGAGGAAGGAAGAAGGGGGGAGAAGGAAGGAAGGGGAAGGGGAAGAAGGAAGGAAGGAAGGAAGGAAGGAGGAAGAGAGAGAGAAAGATATTCAAAGAAAAACATATCTGGTAATATTTCTAAGTACTTTAAGAGTTCTCTAATTAAAACTGTAAAACACTGATGAAAGTTATCAAGGATGAGTGATTAAATGGCTCAACGGGTAAAAGCCCTCACTGGCAAGCCTGAGACCCTGTTTTTCAAGGTAGACTCTTAACCTCTGAGCCATCTTTGCAGCCCTGAGAACCTATTTTTCATGCAGGGAATCTACATGGTAGAAAGAGAACCAACAAATACTGTTTTAAAAAATAAGAAGGCATTGGCACACAACAACAACACAGACCCACTGAATAGAATGGGGAATGCCCACAAAGAAGATTCCCACAATTCCAGCCATCTCTTTTTCAGCAGTATTAAGGAAAGTCTGTATTGAGGAAAAGACTGTTAATTATAGTCCCATAAAACATAATCTACACAATCTTGCAGTTACTTGTTCTGCTGCTGTCGACAATGCTCATACATGACTTAAGAGACAAAGAGTTATATAGCTATGGTTGCAGAGCGGGAGTCCATTATGGTGAGAAACACATAGTACAAGGCATGGCTAGAGGCAGAAGCAAGAAGCCCCAGTTCAGGTTCTGTGTCTTTCTCCAGTAGAATATTACACCTCCCAGTCCTGCTATAACCTTCCCAAGCATTAACAACAGCTTTGGATGTAAACATCTGAGCCTGTGAGAGCAACTGATCGAAACAATAGCATTTTGCATAGGCTCCTGGCCTTCTAATACTGCACATACTCATATAAAAGAAAGATTGTGGATAAATGTGGTATTACATGTGACCATATGCCTGTCTTCCAAAGAATGGGGAAAGTTCACGGAGATCCTACATTCATTAGTTCAAGTCTAGGTTTCATGTATGACATCGTTTAGACAACCAAAATAACTATAAGAAACACTGAAAATTCTGAATGTGTTTTCTTCTTTATTTTCTATTCCACAGTAAAACAACTGTAATGATGGCACAGATTATAAGATTAGATTATGAAGAAATCTTTCCCAGAAACTCATTCAAAGTAGTATTACTGTACATATATTAAGCTGGAAAATTTGAACTAGCACATGATTCTGCCTGGGGAAATACATGTGATGTGATTAAAGTAGAGAGAGGATATACCTATGGGCCCATATTTACTGGGCTATTATTTGCAATTAGCAAGCACTGTATCATCCTTTGTGCCCATCATTGCATTCTTTGTCTCATACAGATAAGATTTATATTTTAATATTATTCAGCAATAGTAAAATATCAGGTCATGGTGGTTACTTGCACATTGTTTTCAAGTAAAGGAAAAGGATTCAGTTATAATAGGTAATGAATTGCAAAGGAAAGATTGAAAAATATCCATCACATTATACAATTGCTAGCAAAAGTCATGTTAAAACTTGCACTGGACATTTGTCGTTTTGCAAAGGAAAATCCAATTGCACAAAGAAGTTTTTGTAGTTATTCATTTTTTAAAGTGTTTTTTGTAATTTTGGAAAGGATATAGGTCCAAGATATATAAAAGTGGAAATGAATTTTAAAAAGTGTTTGGTCAGTGATGTATTCTATTTTATGAGAATGGTAATTGCCTAAAAAAGTCAAGAAGCGTTCTGGAGAGATGGCTCAGGGCTTAAGACTGTGCCTCACAAGCAGAAGGTCCTGAGTTCAGATCCCAGGTCCCATGTGAAAATACCAGATGGAAATGGCAGCACTAACCTGCACGTCTGGCCCTGGTGGGCAGAGCCTGGAAAATTCCAGAGTGAAGCAAGAAGGAGGTAGAAACAATCCAGGATGATTCTCAAGTCAATACTAGTCATCCACAGGAACACGCAGTGTCCTGAGACAAACACACACACACACACACACACACACACGCATGCACGCACACACATGCACACACACACACAATAAATGAATAAAATAAAGGTTAAACATTTAAAGAAATGTCAAGAAGTATTCTCTCACTCAGGGTGAAGTTAGCCGATTTAAATACACCTGTACAGAAATCTTTCCCTTAGCCTATATTTCTGTTTAGTGCAGTGAATAATATACATGCCTGCATGCCAAAAGTAGCTGGTTGACAAAGCCTTCCTATTTCATGTATGAATGAATTGAGATATAGGATCATTATATGTGTCATTAATGTAATAGAGAATTGATACAGACAAGAAATGACTAATGAAAATTGCTTTGTGGAAACCTGCTGGTGAATAACAATAAAGCAATTTTTCTCACATGTTTCAACAGTGATGTGATTAAAGTTACCAAAAAAGTTTAGAATTAGTAATTTAGTATACACTAGTAAGACTTATTATGTTCATGAATATGCAAAATACATACACAGACTATTGGTATTTTTTTATTTTTCAGGTTTTATAAACATAATGTATGGTTGTCCCTTCCTGTAACCATCTTCTCTCCACCTTCCTCCTTTTACCAATCCATCCTTCTCCCTTTCACCCTCTTGTCTGTGTGGGCCCTAGGGTTCCCTATGGGTTATCTGCTCTAGAAGGGGCTCAGGTTTCTGTGGCAGATTAGGTGGCCTTTCCTTGGGTAGACCACTGATAGGGACATTCCCTTTCACCTATCTTTAGGGTTCCCTGGGGGTAGTTATTTCTCCTGAGTTCCTCACTGATCTATGGGGAAAGTTGATATATCAGCCAATGTGCAAATCTAATAAGTGTAAATCTCACTAGATCTCATTGCTGTAAGGTCCTGGGTGCAGCAACCTGGTCTTGAGTGGAATGTCTTTGCTGGCAGTGGACCTCCCCATCCTTAGGCTCTTACTATCTTTCCAACCATTTTCCACAAGATCCCCTGAGCCTTAGTATGGGAAGAGATTTTAGTAGCCTGGTTCCGGTTATAAATTTTCAGGTCCCCAATACTCTGTACTCTGCTTGGTGGTTGTTATCTATTTCCTTTCAACATTATTTTATAAACTTCTGAGAGAAAAAACACGCTAGTGTGTTTGAATGGCATAATAAGAACTTCAATTTGAATCACTGATGAGGATACTTTCATTGTTTAGATAATCATAAACTGACTGCTCAAGTCAACACTGGCCAGGAATATCACAGAACACATTCGTGGCAAGTTATGATAAACACAAGCAACACATCAACTAAGAGACTGTTGAAGTAAGTAAGATATTTAACATAGACTCTATTCATATTTTCAAAGTGAAAACAAAGAGTGGGAAGTGGCAAGGGATGTGCTGTCAACACATTAAGTGGGTCTAAGCAGATAGTTCACTTGCAAGTGTGCTGCTGTGAAAGTATGAAGACTTGGGCTGGAGAGATGGCTCAGGGGTTAAGACTATGTTTTCAAGGAGTAGATCCTGAGTTCATATCCCAGGTCCCATGTAAAAATGCTAGATGGAAATGGTTGTGGCCTGCATTTCTGGCCCTGTGGACAGTGCCAGGGAAATCTCAGGGCAAAGTAGGGAGGTAGAAGCAATCCAAGAAGATTCCTGAAGTCACAGTCTCTGATACACACACAAACACACACACATAAAATAAATAAATAAAATATTAAGAAAAAGATGAAGACTTGACTTTGTATTCCAAGCACCCATAAAAAGCACAGTATTATTTTCTATGATAGGAAGATGAAGACTGAAAAACGTATTGGGGTTTATTTGACATTCAGATTATTCTAATCAGCAATAAATAAGAAATCTGATCTTGAGAAATATTTCATTTAAAAAGTCTTCAAAAATTGCTGCAATATACTGTAAAAAAGCCACATGAGTAAATAAAACATATGACATTCTTCTCTCTTAACAGGCAGAACTGAAGACACAGTATAAAGTCCACCAAGAATCAAAATCCTGTGATGCTATAGCACATGTCAACACATTTTACCAGAATCCAAGACAAACCAAAAATTACACATCTCACCCATCTCAGCAACATATGTGTTATACAATTTTACTGAACCTCAGAAAACTTACAGAGATGGGAGGACTTTTGAATGTATACAAACTTCCTTATGCAAGTCCTATCTCAGCAAACATCTCAGAATTCATAAACTGTCAAAAGCCCTATGAATGTGCAGAATGTGAAAAGCTTTCTCACAGAAGTCAGGACTCACTCAGCATCAGAAAAATCATACAGTTGAGAAGCCATGTGAGTGTACAGAATGTGAGAAATGTTTCTCCCATAAGCAAGCACACACTGTACACCAGAGAACTCATACAGGTGAGAAGCCATATGAATGTATTGAATGTGGAAAAACTTTCTCTGATAAGCCTGCACTCACTGTACATCAGAGATCTCACACAGGTGAGAATCCATATGAATGTGCAGAATGTGGTAAAGCTTTCTCTATCAAGACACATCTCACTGTACATCAGAGATCTCTTACAGGTGATAAGCCAAATGAATGTATGGAATGTAGAAAAACTTTCTCTAATAAGCAATCACTTACTATCCATTGGAGAACTCATACGAGTGAGAAACCATATGAATGTACACAATGTGGGAACGCTTTCTCTAGAAAGTCACACCTCACTGCACAACAGAAAACTCATATGAGTGAGAAACCATATGAACGTATACAATGTGGAAAAGCTTTCTCCCATAAGCAAACACTCACTGCACATCAGAGACTTCATTCAGATGAGGAACTATATGAATGTAGAGAATGTGGGGAAGCTTGCTTCCCCAAAATGCACCTGACTAATCAAAAAGGAACTCATACAAGTGAAAACCTGCATTATGAATACACTGACTGTGGAAAAGCATTCTCTTGCAGCTCATCACTCACTGCATATCACAGAAGTCAAAGAGGTGACAAGTCCTATGTACGTTCTCAGTGTAAATGTTTCCTCCCACAAGCTATGCCAGACTGAACATCTGAGAAGGACACTTGTAAGAAACCTATAAACGTGCCAAATGTGGGAAAGCCTACTACCATAGGCCAAATTTCCCTCAGCATCAAAGAATTCCTACAGGTGAAAAATTCTATTAATATACAGAATGTGATGAAACTTTCTGTTATAGATCACATCTCTGTGTTCACTAGAAAACTCATAAAGGTGAAAAGCCTTATGAATGTACAGTATGTGAGAACATTTTTGGCTCAGGGTCATATCTTCACATCTTCTCAGGAAACATTAAATGTCACACTGGTGAGAAGTCATAGAAACCTACAGAATGTAATAAGGACTTTTTTACATATTATAGTTCCATGCTCATCAAAGAAGTCATACATGTGAGAAGCACTACAAATATATTTATTTTAAGAAAAACTTCTCAGAGACTCAACAACAAACCCTACAAGAAAAATAAAGAATGATACATTTTCTACTGAAGACAGGCAGTGGTTCCCATTAAACCTTGAGTAGTCAACCCATACATCTTGAAAAAAAATGACATGGCATCAGTGAATGTAGAGAGGGGAAAAGAAAATTGAGGATACAGGATGAGTGAATCTTTTGTACTATACAGGAAGAACGTCTTGTAGGTAAACGGATTCGAAAATTATTACTATCAAAATGCTTTCACTTGTAATTTACAAATCACTGAGTATCCAATATTGCTACAGAAAAAGGCCTGCACATGTGAAGAATTGTAAACCCTTTCATCTTTAAATCATGCATTAGTGTGAGAAAAACAGATGACACTATCTAGAATGTAAAAAAAAAAATGTATGGAAGCTTACAATAGTCCTCACTGTGTACTCAAGAATACAAATTGGGCCATAACTATAATGAATTGCGTTCATAATGTAAGATTTATAAAACATCATTGGAAATTTAATGTGTCACACATATCTGTAACTAGCTTAACTTTTTACTATGTTACTCTGTGTAAAATCATAAATGAATTTGATGTTGTAGAAAAGATTTGAAGCTTTCTAAAACCAACAATACCATCAGAGTATATATAGGTAAGTAAAATACAGATCTTTTGAAATACAGATACCAGTTCACAGTTGAAAACACATAAAAGTTAGGGAACCCCAACTTTTGAAATAGAACCCAGGCCACCCAATGCAATAGATCCCCATACAGGCGAGGCACTCCATAGCAAATGGTATACCAAGGTATAGTAAGATGTGCTTTCAGTCACGGCCTATGTGTGTGCTTTTACTACAAATTCACTAAGAATCAATGCTTGAAGGGTAGCATAAGCAACATGGGGAATGTCCTTGGGGGGGGGGGGAGAAGCAAGCCATTCTAATTGAAGCACAATTTTACAGAACACCTAAATACACACTGGCTCAAAATCATAAAATGTAAAGAGTGTCACAAGTTCTTTAATGAACCTGAATCTGACTGACATCAGAAATTAAGCAAAAAAAAAAAAAAAGGTTGAGCAAGACACATTTCACGTGGCTGAATGTGAATGATTCATGAGGAAAAGTAAGGTTTAGAGACTTGACAATTACCTTCATTCAGTCCCTTACTGAAACATCATTTACACACAAGGAAAAAGGTGTGGGTTTTTACAAAAGTTGAATTTCAGAACATGTTAACCCCTTTTAATTCAATGTAAATTTCAAATTGAATCATTTGCATGTGCATTTCAGAAGTACTCAACTTTAAGACCATAGCAAGAGAACAACTAGTCATCCTGTATCAGCAATTAGGAAGAAGAGGGACATGAGTGCCTGCTGCTTAATCCCTTCCCTCCCCTTTAATGACCACAGAATCACAACATGGTGCCACTTTAATGATTGCTTTTCCCACCTTCATTAATCCAGTCAATGAATTCCTCATGTGCATGACCATAAACTCTTGCATAGATAATTTTGGGTCACATGAAGTTGACAATGCACACCATTACTTTCGAGATGACTCTGTAGAATTTTTCATGCCTCAGTGTTATGACACTTTCAATAACATGGGAAAATAGTGCTTGTCCAAAAAAAGTGTAAGCAAGTTCATTTAATCCCCATCTTTCCACTGGCCATGCCTATTCTGCAGGCTGCAGTGACTGTATGCAGTGAAGAGCAGGGCGACCAGACTGTCTGTAATCAGTTATTTAGTTGGAGGGCAATCAGCAATGGGAATGATTACTCTGGCTTTGACATCACTGCCACGCCTGATTTCCCAATTGCATTCTGAGAAGGCAGCAGTGCAACATCCAACCCGCAATGAGTATTGCAAGGAGGATGAACTGAGCATGTGACCTTGTTGGGCATCATCTCATGAACTCTCCTATGTTCAGTGATGCTCATGAAACAGTGGTAAGCTTTCCACAGCAATGGATACCCAGGGAAGAACTGGCCAGAAGTAACATATCTGCTAGAGGACAGTCTTGGGATATTATTCCAAATCCAAGCAGCCATGCACCATTAGAGTAGCACAGGTTCCAGGAACCATCTGTGACTTTAGGTCTCATTCACGGTCCTCCACAGACCATGGGGCACCAGTTGGCATTCATTCCTGGATGCCATCAGCACTGACTTGCTTCTTCCCTTTGAAAGTTTCAGCTGCTTCACTTTGTGCAAGGACTATGTCGGACCCACTTACCCTTGGCAGTTGGGTCCTCTTATGGCCCTACAGGGCTAGGCAGCAGTGGTCATGGTGGGTGACTGCCAAATTCTGCCCCTGGGCAGAAAGCATTCAATAGGTTGAAAATTGCCACCATTGGTGGTCACAAGAAAATATCTTTCATTGAGTACCACACTTTTTGAGCGTTAAAGGTCAGAGTTCTGGTCCCCGACAAGGGCAAGGTATTGCTGAGGGCACTTGAGGAATTGAACTTATGCACAGATGCGTGATAATACCTAGCAAGTACATCAAATTCTGTTTCCTGAACCTCATACTTCCTATATGAACTTCCTATATGACTACAAGTTTTATGGGTCCTCAACAGTTCTCACTAGCCTGTTATTTTGTGTGTCTGGCTGTCTATTATTGATATTATCTCCCGGATGTGAGATGTAACTGATGACAGACAGTCTGGTCGCCCTGTTGCAAGCTAAGCATTTGATGATGGCCTCTTTCTCTCGTAGCCTTTGGCCATTTCTTGCCTACAGTTATTTTAAAGTAGAACTAGAAATGCCTAGCCCGTATCAAACAGTTTAATTTACCATTTTCATGAGGCTGTGTCAACTCGTGAATTATGCACAAATAGAATCAAACAATTTTCAAAAAGCTTCTGCAAACCTTCACAAATCTTCTCAAATCTTCTCTTTTTTAAGGAGACAACTGAGTTCTACAATTCCTAAGGCAGGAATCTTTACTGCACAGAAAATGTGAACAGAACTGGAACATTGTATTTAAGTATAAAGGAATTTTCAGGCATGTGCCAACGTATTTTGTTTTCATTAATTCCCTCCTTATCCTCCCCTAACCTCTGCAGCTGGTTCTCTTTATACCTGTGACAGTGTTTCTCTACCTTTCACACTACATACATTCCAAGAATTGCAAATTTGTGTGTCTGAGTGTTTGCTCATTTGCAAATATTTAAAAAAACATATTCATTGTTTTACAACCATATCAATGATCAAATGTATATCTATTTTTTAATTCCTCATCAGAGGAGAAATTTTAAAACATGTACCCCATATGTGTGCCAATGATTTCCCTTCCCTTGGATACATGAACATTGTACTTGCAATGAAATTACTGGCCTTGAATCATTTTATGAATTTCAAGTGTCATTAAGATGCAATGTCAAATATAAATATATTTTTTCTTGCAGCAATATAGACAATGTAGACATACAAGATGTCTTGAATTTATTCTTTTTTATTTTATTTAAGAGCCAGGGCGAGAGGAGAAGCAAATTTGTCAATTTAGGTCAGACAGCAAATATATGCAGTCAGTTTTTTCTTCCACTATAAGAACTCTGGAGATGGAACTCTGATACTAGATGATACAGGCAGGCTTGCCAGCCAAACTCACTGTCTTTGGTTTTTGCAAGCAACGCTGTTTTCGAGCACTTGTAATTCAGATCTGCAATGGAAAAAGCCACATAGTATGCAGGTGTCATGGACAGCTGTTGCATACAGAACTCTGAATTTCACTGTTTTAACTGTTGGTTGCTCACTGAAATCACCAATGGTGGTGGGAGGGAGAAGTGACTCCATGGTACACACCTGCAATCTCACCCTTGAGAAGTTAGTGGCTGGAGAATCAGAAATTCACTGATGCTGGCAAAGGCTTTGTTTCACTTGCCACTCACTGTGCCCTGATGCATTCTCCTCATGGGGAGAATGGGGTAGACAGACAAAGTGGTTAATGGGTGGGTGGGATCATCAGCCTAGAATGAAAAACAGTGCTTCC
The DNA here is from genome assembly GCA_023101885.1 of Typhlomys cinereus. Taxonomy (NCBI): domain Eukaryota; kingdom Metazoa; phylum Chordata; class Mammalia; order Rodentia; family Platacanthomyidae; genus Typhlomys; species Typhlomys cinereus. Next base: position 231,268 of record JALPQD010000647.1, read on the forward strand.
AGCATCAGTTGCCTCAAAAGCAATGCAAACAACCACAAGCAGACAGACATTTTCTGATTTCACTTTCATTTTATCTCAAAGTGGCGAACTTCTTCCTCCCCAAGATGATTTATGGGGTCACATTTATTTGGTAGCTATTCATTTCCAGATTCACCCAGATCAATAGCGGCAATAGTGGATAACTTAGTTCCTTTGCTCTAGACAGATAGCTCAGGCTCTACGCATGCCTTATCCCAATCAGGAACGATGCATCCACTCCAAGCAAACCCATCTTTTGTACTTTCATGATCATTACCACCTATGCCAAACGCGTGATGCTTTTTATGGAGAGACACCATACAGCCATCAATTCACACATACAGGGATTCGATTAGAATACAGAAATGATCGTACCAAAGTTCAACTTGGAAAAATGCATTTAATATTTGTTTAACTTTATTTATTTTACAATGTGTGTGTGTTTATCAAAGGGTGCTGTGTATCCTTGTGGAGAACTAAGAATGACTTCAGGAATCATCCTGGATTGCTTCTTCCACCTTTTTGCTTTGCTCTGGGTTTTCCCAAACTCTGCCCACCAGGGCTGGAAGTGCGGGCCCCTGTTTCTGCTTAGTGTTTTTCACATGGGATCTGGGATCCACAATCAGGACCTTCTGTTTTTGAAACAGCCTTAACCCCTGAGCCATCTCTCCAGCCCCAAATAGTGCATCTTTTGGCTTACATAGTAATTGATTCTAAAGTTCTGATAGCAGTTAAAGTTCAAAAGTAAGTAAAAAGTTTTAATAATAACTTAATTTTTGAGTATTTTGTTTGCTTCAATTTAAACATCTATTTATCTTGGGGAAAAAGGAGAAAGCAATAGCACATATTTTCTGGGAGTGCACAGAGAGATATCTGAAATAGGTGAAGTTCGTTACTATGCAAATCCAATGACCTGAGTTTGATACCTTGGAGTACACAAGGTGTGGAAAAGAACCAACTCTAACAAATTGTCCTCTGATTCTCCACATGTATAACTCAGCACACACACGCACACACACACACACACACACACACACACACACACATATTCCTGAATATAGGAATTCACACACATAATCAAACAAGCTAATTAGTTAATTTCAAAAAGAAATGATTGTTGCTGTGGTGGTACACATTGATAATCTTGGAACTTTCAGAGCTAGGACAGAACAGTTGGAATTTGAGGGCTGGAGAAATGGCTCAGGGGTTAAACTTCTGCCTGGCAAGTAGAGGGTCCTGAGTTCAGATCCTAGATCCCACATACAAAACCACAGGGTGGAAGCAGGGGCGGCCTGCCCTTGTGGTGCTGGTGGGCAGAGCCTGTGAATCCCGTGGCAGAGAAAAAAAAAAAAGGAGGTAGAAGCAGTCCACGATGATTCCCAAATTCACCCTTAGTTCAACACATACACACACATACCCATACATACATATATACACATGCGTGTGTGCACACACACACACACACACACACACATTGAATAAATAATAAATAATGAAAGAAGAGTTACACTTTGAAGACCAACCTGAACTAAAGTGGGACCCATTCTCAACCTGCCTCCACAGAAGTCCCTCCCCCCCCCAAAAATAAGTTTGTTTGTTTATTTATTTTGCATGTAGGAGCTAACCCATTTACAGAATTCTGCCTTCCTATGAAATCATTTAGCTCTGTCCTCTGCTATTTCCCAACAAATGTATCATTTTCCATGTTAGGGTAATTCTTTCATCCATCGAAGAATTTTATAATTAATGCTGAGCAAGTTCCTGGCACTGTCTAAGAAATAAATTACTGAATCTTGAGAAGATTTTGTCGCCATTATCAGATGATGTGAAGATAATTAAAGAGAATGAGCAACTTATACAAGAAATTATGGTGAAACACATCTGTAATTCAAACACTCAAGAAGTTGAGTAGGAAAATTCTCAAATTTAAGGCAAGCAAAGGATGTATAGTGAGTTCCCAGCAAGCTTAAAATACTCATCAACCCTTGTACAGTACCGGCCCTAGAGAAGTGCAGTTGTTTCTCCTGAGATCCTTGCCAGTTCTTAGCCCTATAATTCACGTATGCAGAGGGACAAAGGAGTAGGAAGTACATGGTGGGAATGAAGAGGGAAGGGAGAATGGAAAAGCAAGGAGGTGGAGGGATATGGAGAAGAGGAAGCAGGGAGGGGGTCAGGACAATGAAAAAAACTCATTTTATTTGTATATGAAAATTTCTCAATAAAAATATCATCCTAAATTTAATTGTATTTACATATAAAAATGCCAAAAATTAAAGAATGTTCAAAAAAAGAAAAAAAAACAAAAAAGGGACACTCACCAAATCTTTTGGGTAAGTATAACAGATTTGCAAGGAATTAAGCAATAATCTCGTGCTGGAAATAAGTGAATCTTCAGTAAAAGAAGATTGGAGGTGTCTTTTCACCAAAGAGACATCAAAATCTTTTGGACTGAAGACACATTGAAGAACTTTAATTGGGGATAAAAAGAAGAAAATGAAAGAAAGATATATTTCCATGTGAAGTTTCTGATGGCGATAAGTTATCTAAAATAAGAAGGATGAGTTAAGACTTGTGTTACTTTTATAGGAATCCAGACAACAGCAATGGAGAAGGTGACACTGGAGAACATACCTCAAATCAGAAAGGACAGTCTGGAAGTTTATCTGGGGATGTGTGCCATTAGTATAGACAGTGAAAAGTCCATTTGTAGAGCAATGTTTCCACATGTTGATGTCCAGAAAAGAAGCTAGTGTGATAATGGTGTTGATCAATATGGAGAGGAATGAGAGACTACATAAACAAATGCAGAAGAATAATGTCACATCATTGCTGCTGCTAAAATTTACATGCAACATACATAATTTTCATAGTATTAGCTCCATAATTATTTGGATTAATGAGAGCAACTATGATACCTTTATATATGCATTCATTATTCTTGTACTTTGCCTTTTCAAAAGAAACCCTTCAAATCAAAACATATGTGTCTTAGTATTTATTCATGAAGTGCACCTCTAGTTTACTCCTACACTATTCACAATAGTCAAACTAGGAATTCTGTCTAGGTGACCATAATATTTAAGTACTAAAAGGAAGGATGATACAAACATATTGAACTCAGTCATAACAATGAATGAAATTATGTCATTTGCATGAGTATTGCTTGCACTGGAGATTTCATGTGAAGTGGAAAACTAAACAGAAAAAATATAACTTTTCTTTGGTATGATGAAACCAGAGGAAAAAGGTAAACTAAAAGGAAGAATACAAGACATTTTTTGAAGGAGAATGGGAGGGAATGTAAAAACAAATAGTAAAAGATGATGGAAATAGAATCGAAGTATGCAATTAATAGATATAAAGTATATAAAAAGCAATAACAAATCCTATTTGTTTGTAAAATTATCTTGCTGAAAGAAGGGAACTGATTCATGACAAAGGTTAATTCCTGCTGATGAGGGAAAATTATGTATATGAAGAGTGAACTATCTGAGCCAGATCATCAGTTAATAAACTCCCAGCATGGTACTGAAATGGCATCCAAATTCAAGAAGTCATAGATAGAGAAGACTTGTTGTTTTATTTGTCTAATCAAGAGAGCCGTATCATGTTCCACATCTATGCATCATTGCTATCCTCAATCCATGTTTCTTTAACCACATTTTCATATTATTTAATTTTAACTTACACATAACTTTAATATTTATGGGATACAAACTGACGATAAAATTCATATATTAGTATATAATGCTCATATCACAGTATGTTCATCTGCACAACAATGTATCTATTTGTTTGGAGTCTAGAGACAATGAAACAGGTTCTTTTCTGTTTTCTTTGTTACAGTTTTTCATTGTTGCCTTGGATTTGGAGCTTTTTAGATTTTTTTTCATCAATGGCAAAAGCGCTAATTAATTTTAATGAACATGTTTACAGAATTATTAAATTTGGGTGTTAATTTGGTTGCCATTTGTTCTTAATGCATAGTGTTTTTACTTCTTTTTTATTTATTTTTTTTATTTCCACTCATACAAACTTAACAGGTATACCGTTCCCCTCCCCTCCAACCCCCTGTGCCCCTGTGCCCCCTCCCTTCCCCCTTTCTTCCCCATCCCCCAGTGCCTCCCCTTTCCATCCCTGGAGCATCCTTTAATGTCTATGCCAAACTCTCCTCTGGGTCCTCCTCTCTGATGAGGTGCAAGGACCCAGTGGCATTTCCCAGAACCCTTTCCTGTGTTCCTGTTAAGCATAGGAACCCTACTGTGGCTGTCAATCCCTTCCTCCCAGGATCCTAGTGCCTTTAGCAAATGCTAGACTTTGTGAGGTCAATAGTGTGTTAGACATTGCCCAGGGCCCTTTTTAGATTTTTCTGACAAAGTACCATGGCTGCACTATAGTCCTTCAACGTGCAGTGCAAAGACTTCCTCACACTATACACCGCAAGAACTCCAACAACAATGTGATGATCTGTCTTTTCTCCTCATTTGATTGTCCATAATGACTTCATATCCCATGTGAACTTGTTACATTGTAATCTGCATCTTACCTAAAGTGTAAAATCCAATTGAAAAAAACTACTTTCTCATTTCTACACACTTTTGTAGTTTCCTAAAGTTGTTCATGATATGGAAACAAGTTGCATTAAGTTACATATGAAAAGATAATAATGGCAAAATAAAGCAAATCAGACTACATAGTAAATTCAAGTAATTATGTCTGATTAAGTAAATCTAAATAAATCATCAAAAAGAGATAAAATTATAATTAGTCAGATCTGAATCTTGAAGTCAAGACTGAATTAATACATTCTGTGAAACAAAAGAAAATTCTTTAAAAGGTTTGAATGTAGCCTAAGGGTAGAATGGTAAGCCTGCAGGCTTAGTCCAAGCACCATTATGTATATCAGATAAAGGAAAGTCATGGACTGTACGAACGAACATTTCTGCATAAAATCAGAAGCTAAAAAGAACAATTGTAAAATAAAACTTCTTATGCTTTTTATTTATTAAACATTTTGTTCTTAATGCAAAGCTGTGAAAACATGAAAGATTTAAAAATAAATGTATATGCTTTAAAGAAGTGGAGTAAACATTTTTATACTTTTACCTTGGACAAACATAAAAACAGCTCCCGCCTGCCTCATCCGCCAGACCTTGATTTCCATTCCGCCATCCCCAGGTGAGTTAGCCCAGCCCCCCAGGTTGCCCCGTGTCCCAGCAGCAACAAGCTGCCTCTGGTTTTAGCCTGGGCCACGCCCCGGGCCCCAGCCCCTTTCTCCCTCCCGCGCCTGTCCGCCCAACTGGACAGGAATTGCTCACATTCCTCCATTCCTGGAGCTTGGGTGGGCCACTAAACCAAGTCCCAGGTCCCAGTTGAAGAATTCTGACATCAACATCAGCCCCTCTGCCTCTCTGGCCCACCAGGGACCCCCCCACGAGGTCTACAGAAGACAAAATGCTATTCAGAATTCAATAGAGTCCAAAGGAAACTCAAGCAAAACCCTAAGGGCCAAAGGCCATACATCTGAAAAGTTCTACAATCATCCTATCACATGGGAGAGATTCTTCACATCCAGCCCAAAGATAAGTAAACCTCTTTTTTTCCACCTTACTGTTTCTTTCTAATATTAATCACTGTAGATTAACGTTTCCATACAGCCACCCACAAAACATATACAACTCCAGGGTGTACACCACTCACCCTCACATATCACCAAGGTACTAAATTGTAAAAGTGCACTACCATACTAATATGCACTCCCTGTCTACTTAAACTGACTTAACTGATGTACTAACAGCCTTATAGCCTCAACTAGGAAATAACAATAACAAAAGACAAACATACCCAACTCCAAGGAAAGCACTAGTAATAACTGCCCAAGTGTAGTAATACCAACTAGATCAGTTCAGTCAAAAACACACAGAAACCGAAAAGCCCTAGAAGACAAAACGACAATGCCCAAGTCAAAGTCTAGATCCATGAGAAACAAAACCCAGGAAGACCAATCTCCCACCGAAAGAAATAACCCTATAATGATGGATTCCAACCAGAACAAATTCACAGAAAACCGCCAAGAAAGCCAGACATGCACTTTCAAAGTATGATCATTACCATGATTAATACTATGAAAGAGACAATCCAAGAGGAGTTAAAAAAACGCATCAACCACTTTGAACAGGAACACACCAGGCACTTGGAGGAGTTGAGAAAAACACTACAAGAAACAAAAATAGGCATAGAGCAGTTAAAACAGTCTCAGGCAGAGTTTAAAATTGAACTAAAAGACAAGTTATCTACAACCCAAAGCTTAAGGGAGTCTTATCAGCAGAACTAAGGAGTCAGAAAATAGAATTTCAGATCTTGAAGACAAAGTGGGAGAATGAACCAGCTCAATGGAAGAGGTTGTTGAGCCAAACAGATACCACAACCCATCACTCTGCTGCCTTCAGGAAACTCATCTCACAAAAAAAATAGGCACATCCTAAAAATGAAAGGCTGGTCCAAAATTCTGCAAGCTAATGGAACCAGGAAATAGGCAGGGGTAGCCATTATGCTTTTGAACAAAGTGGATTTCAAACCAAAAAAAATCATAAGAGACACAGATGGATACTACATTTTAGTCACAGGTACAATTCACCAGGAAGAATTCACAATACTGAACATATATGCACCCAATACGGGACCCTCCACATTCATCAAGAAAATCCTACAGCGTCTAAAGCAAGAAACCTCCAAACGATAATTCTTGGGGACTTCAACACCGCTCTCTCAACATGGGATAGGTCAACAGGTCAAAAACTTAACAGAAACACTTTGGAACTTAATCAAACCCTTAAAGAAATGGACCCTACAGATCTCTATGGAAATTTTCATCCATGCACAAAGCATATACATTTTTCTCAGCAGCAAACAGAACTTTCTCCATATTGGGCCACAAAATGAATCTCCACATATACAGGAAAGTTGAAATTCTAGCCTGCACCTTATCAGACCACCATGGCATAAAGCTTGACATCCACAAAACAACAAGGAACAGAAAATACACTAACTCCTGGAAACTTAACACTGTGATGCTGAATGAGAATTGGATTCAGGAAGAAATTACAAAGGAAATTCAAGATTTCCTGAAAGTGAACAATAATGAAAATACAACATACCAAAATCTCTGGGACACAATGAAAGCTGTCCTAAGAGGTAACTTCATAGCTCTTAATGCATACATCAAAAAAATGGAAACATCAGAAATAAATAACTTAACAATGCAGCTTAAAGCTTTGCAGAAACTAGAGCAGTCTGATCCCAAATGCAGTAGAAGAGAGGAGATTAACAAAATAAGGGGAGAAATATCTGTCATTGACATTAGGAAAACGATAGAAAAAATCAAGCAGTCAAAAAGCAAACTGCCTTCTCTACCTGATTACTTCTGCTTGCTATGATTGGGGCAGTAAAATACTGATCCTTTTTATACTGGTATCAACCTTGCTTCCCCTTCCCTCTGCAGACTCACAATTTGGACTTCAGTTCCCATCACTTAATTGAAACCAATTATTCCTGAATTGCTGAATTTAAAAAGATAATTTTCATCGTAACTCATTAATAAGTGAATAAAGAATGGAGAATAGACTAACCAGGAAAACTAGCACAGTGATCTGGGTGTTTTGAGATATGTGGAGTGGACCCTAAAGGTAGACCTAGGTATGCTTTCTTAGCTTACAGTCTCTGAGAACCTATTTCTGCTTGGGGATGGCAGACACACTTGGACAGCATCTCTGATAATAAAGTTCTTGCCTGGACGTTTGGAATCTTTCCTTAAAGGCTGATAATAGAGGTTTAAGCTTTTTGTACTTCCTTCATCATGAAGGAATGATATTTGGTCTCCAAGCCAGATTTAGCAATCTACAACTAATCATCATGTCCTGACTAGTTAAAATTTCACACTCTGGACAATAATGGAAGGGATATTTAAAGCTATTCTTTCGGTGTACTGTGGAGTTTTTTTGTTTTTGAATTATTATTCCATCTCTATGTAGTTGATTTCCCTGATGGGCCCTGGTCTAAGCAGAAGCAAAATCCTCCTGATTTTTCTATTCCCTTGGGATCATATCAAAAGCCAAGTAGATTCAGTGTTGGTTATTCCTTCTCCATAGGCACTCAGAAAGTTCAAAAAGTTAGTAATTTGTATTGAATTGGAATGAATTCAAAGTGGCTCTAAAGGAAAAAAAATTCTTTATATTTGTATTTCCTAAATCCCATGAGTTTCCATTCCAGTGCATAGACATTTGGCAAAAGGGATTCAGCTGAATTCTCCAGCAAATTACTCTTTGTATTTCAAACTATGTCAAATCTCAATATTTAACCTCCATCACCCTGATAGGTCTGATAGGACACAGGTTAGAATTTCAACTTTTTTGTATATGTGTAGATTTGTTTTGTGGCCCAATATGTGATCTATTTTGGAGAAAGTTCCATGTGCTGCTGAGAAAAATGTATATTCTTTGGTACGTGGGTGAAAAGTTCGATAGAGATCTGTAAGGTCCATTTCTTTCAGGGTTTGATTAAGTTCCAAAGTGTGTCTGTTAAGCTTTTGACCTGTTCATCTATCTCATGTTGAGAGGGCGGTGTTGAAGTCCCCGCGAATTATCGTTTGGGGGTTGATTTCTTGCTTTATACGCTGTAGGATTTTCTTAATGAATGTGGAGGGGCCCATATTGGGTGCATATATGTTCAGTATTGTGAAGACTTCCTGGTGAATTGTACCTGTGACTAAAATGTAGTATCCATCCGTGTCTCTTATAATTTTCTTTGGTTTGAAGTCCATTTTGTCTGATAGCATAATGGCTACCCCTGCCTGTTTTCTGCTTCCATTTGCTTGTAGAATTGTTGTCCATCCTTTTATTTTTAGAGTGTGCCTATCTTTTGTGGTGAGATGGGATTCCTGCAGGCAGCAGATTGATGGATTGTGATTTTTAATCCAAGTTTGTAATCTGTTTCTCTTGATCGGTGAATTAATTCCATTAACATTTCGTGTTATAATGGAGAAACTATTTTTAATTCCACACATTTATTATGTTTAATAGTTTTTATAAGTATATTGCTTTGCTTTTAATGGTGTTATACTTGCCTTCTGCTCTCCTGGATATGCCTGTTTTGTTCTTCACGCTTGAGTATCATTTCTAGCATTTTTTGAAGGCCTGGTTTGGTGGACATGTATCCCTTCAAGTTGTCTTTGTGCTGGAAGATTTTTCTTTCTCCCTCGATCATGACGGATGGTTTTGCAAGGTAAATCAGCCTGGGTTGACATTTTTGCTCATTCAATACTTGAAGTATGTCTCTCCAAGCTCTTCTTGCTTTTACTGTTTCGACTGAGAAGTCATTTGTTATTTTAATAGGTTTACTTTTTAAAGTGACTTTTTTTTCCTTCCTTGAAACTCTCAACACCATTTCTTTATCATGAATGTGGAGTGTTTTAACTCTTATTTGCCGTGGTGAGCTTCTATTTTGGTCATATCTGTTTGGGTTGTAGAATGCCTCTTGTATATATGGGCCTCTCTTTTTTTATATGAGGAAAGTTTTCCTTGATGATCATTTGAAAAATTTCCTCAGGGGTGGTTTTTTAAGATTCTTGCTCTGGTATTCCATGAATACGCATGTTAGGCTTCTTCAGGGTGTTCTATATCTCTTGAATATTTCTCTCAAGTATCTTTTTGGCTTTAACAACCTCTTCCATTGAGCTGGTTAATATTCCCACTTTATCTTCAAGGTCTGAAATTCTGTTTTCTGCTTCATTAGTTCTGCTGATAAGACTCTCTGTGAAGTTCTGGGTTGAAGATAACTTGTCTTTTAGCTCAGTTTTAAACTTCATTTGAGTCTGTTTTAACTGCTCTATGCCTGTTTTTGTTTCTTGTACTGTTTTTCTCAACTCCTCCAAGTGTCTGTTGTGTTCCTCTTCAAAGTAATTGATTCGGTTATTTAATTCCTCCTGATTTCCTCTTTCATAGTACTGAATATGGTAATGATCATATTTTGAAAGTCATTATCCAGGGTCAGGCTTTCATGGCCATTTTCCATGGGTTTGTTCTGGTATGAGTCTTAACATGATGGGATTAATTCCTTCAGTGGGAAATTTGTTTACTTGAGTGTTGTTTCTCATGGATTTGCACTTTGTCTTGGGCATTGTCGTTTTAACTCTTAAGATCTTCTTTCAATTTCTGTGCGTATTTCACTGAACTGAATTATTTGCCCTGGGGATCTGGGGGTGGGCGGAGACAGAGCTTACCTAGGTTGATGTGAGTCCCAGCTGGACCACCCGCATCCTGGGCAGCGGAGTGGGGAAAGGGAGGATGGGGCATCGGCAGGGTGCTATTTAACCTGGGGGAGGTGGGGCTGGGCCAGGGCACAGGGGGTCCTCCACCCTCCCCTGCCCAGCTCCAACTCCTGCTGGCTGGGGGGACGAGCTGGGTCCCTTTAGCTGCCTGGCGTTCTGGGGTGGGCGGGGGTGGAGCTTACCTAGGTGATGGTATGTCCCGGCTAGACCCTGCCCGCCTCCCGGATGGCCCATTGGGGAAGGGGGGCTTTAACATTTTAAAAGGATCCTTTTTTTCTCCTTATTCCTTTAGAAAAATCCGAGATTTAGTGTATATTATAGAAAGAATTCCAAGAAAGCTTGTCGATTAATAAATGACAAAAGGCTTTAAAACCACTGCAGCAGGAACCATGGAGGAAATAACCCCAATAATAATTAGAATTCAACAGTGTTTGTCCAGGTATCATTTAGACAATTACTCCGACTATTAGTTCCATATTAACCCTTCAATAAATAGCTGATTAATAAATGGTAACCCTGTAATAAACAGTTAGAATCATGACACAACTTTTGGAAAAAAGTTTACCTTTAAAAAAAAACTTAGAAATAGAGCTTGAAACACAGAAAGTACTAAGTCATGATATTAAACATTGTCAAAGAGAAATCATAACTAGTTGTAGTTAAAAACTTTGTGCATGTAAAAATAGCTCTGCATATTCATATATACTCAGACACATCCACATACATGTACACATCTTAAACAGCAGGTATTCAGCACTTTATAAACTTTCAACAGTGACATTGAGTATTTGCTTTTGAATACTAAGCAAATGAATACAAAATATGTAAGTGTATTGTAGCCACTCTGTTCTCTACAAATGTATGCTATTACAGAAATGTGCCAGTCACATTTATCATGTACAATGTAGTGCTAAAAGTGAGCAGTGAGACTTGGGGAGATGAGTGTTGGGAAAACTATCTGCCATGCAAGGGTGAGCATATGAAGTCAAGTATACAAATACAATAAAAAAATCTGACTGCAGTAGCAGACATTTTTAAACCAGTGTTTCTATGGTAAGATGGTTAGAAAGTCAGAGAAGATTTCCCCAGTATCTTGAGGGTGCTTAGGCCTTGTGTACATGGTAGAAAATAAGAGACTCAACCTCAGAAAAGGTCAGAGGTTACAATGACACCTCTCACCCTGACATGTACACCAGACTTTACCACTTGCATATTCAAACTGTGACACATGAACATACGTATATATTAAACAGACACACAAACAACAAAAATAATAAAATAATATGAAAAGTAAAAGCTAGCAAGAATCCTTCTACTTATAGAAACAGAAGAAAGCAATGGAAACTAAAAGTAACAGGAGAGCTACACTCGCCGAAATACGTCAGGCTGCTGTAGTTCTTCAGCATCACGTTGCTGTAGATGGTCTTCTGAGCAGCATCCAGGTATTGCCACTCCTGCCAGGTAAAGTCCAATGGGATGTCCTCAAATGATACTGAGTCCTGTAACAAAACATGTCTCGTCAACACAATTTCTCAGCTTTGGGAACAGAAAAAGGGAACTTGCTGTACTTTCTATGGGTGCTAACAGTGTTATGTAGAATATGATATTTGATTTTTACCAGGGGAGAAAGAAAATAGAACAAACACATTGCTTGTGCTAACACAACAATTCATGAAAGCATGTTTTAAAGAACTTTTCAAGAAATTACAATAAGAACCTGATGTTCATGCTCATTCTACAGGAATCCCAGACCCACCAAGCCTGCCCACTCATGGAAGATCTTCTGTCAAACATGGTCAATTTGAAAGAATACAGACTAAACTCCAACATTAGGGAACTAAGAGATCAGGGCACATGGAAAACCGCATGGTTCTGAAAAAGCATATGGTTTCAAGGGAGCATGTAACCAATTTCATAGTTCAAAATCCCAAGATGTGACACAGAAAAAGGTTAGAGAAGGTACAAAGATTTCCATGGGGTCAAGTGACTATGCACATGTTTCTTCTTATGTGTTCACAAACAGAATTTGGTTCTTCAAAAACCTGCTGCAGGACACAAAGAAAAAAATTGAAAAAGAACTGTCTGTTTGAAACATACTATGAAGAAGAAAACAAATGGACTTACTATAGAAAGGGAACACTAATGTACAAAATGAACGAATGGAAATTCATGTAGGAAATTGGCATTTTAGGAACGTATTTCCAGACCTAGGTGACACATTTGAGACCATGCTTCTCTAAGTCTTAGAAAGCTCAGTATAAACGGGTGACCCATAGCAAGAAGTGAAATGAAAAACGGTAGATTACTCAGACTTCAAATCCTGCACTCCTCACAGTAGAGGGAATGTTGGTGTGGGAACTGGGATATACTTGAGCAGCAGAACATTCTAGTAAATGGGCGTGGATCACTGGTGGATCCGGAGACATGAAGTCCTTTCTCTCCTCTCTTTGTCCCTCTCTTTTGTCCTTGTTGGTTCTTCCAGGATCCATTTAGCATGAAGCCCTTACATTGCTGACCTCTCTTCTACACAGTCATCTTTGTATTTGGGAAGCTCCACGCTTCTGATTCAGCAGGTGAAGATCTTTCCAAAGTTCTCAACACAGGTGAAGAAGCCAGGATTCTGGACTTTGCCACAGAAAAGAATTTCAGGATGATTTTGATTTTTAAATTTTTTAAAATTTATTTAATGTGTGTGAGTGTGTGTGTGTGTGTGTGTGTGTGTGTGTGTGTGTGTGTGTGCGTGTGTGTAAGAAAGAACTCTGTATCCCTGTGGAGGACCAAGGGTGACTTCGGGAATCATCTTGGATTGCTTCTGCCTCCTTCTTGCTTCTCTGTGGGATTTCCCAGGTGTTGCACACCATGGTCAGAAATGCAGGATGTCTCTGTTTCCACCTGGCATTTTTACATGGAATCGGGAATGGGAACTCAGGACTTTCTGCTTGAAAGAATCTTAAGCTATGAGCCATCTCTCCAGCTCAATTTGGTTGTTTTTTGAGAGAGCATCTCATGTAAGCCCAAGCTCACCTGAACAAGTATCTAGCCCAGGATGACTGACTAATTTTCTTGCCTCCTCTTCCCAGAGCTGGGATTATAAAAAAATTAACATCATGTACCATTTATTCAGTGTGTGCATATTCAAGGGCTTTGTGCATGGTAAATAATCCCTCTTCCACCTGTAGTGCCTGAGGAAGTGCTGTGCTTCCATGACTGGATAAAGTGGAGACTTGAACAAAAGTGTTGCACTCTCTCCTATTTCACCCTAAAATGATACCGAGAGGACCACATACTGTGAAAAGATGCAGTATGGGGAGAGGCCTCCATGAAAAAGTGATCCAAGAATCTTACATCCAATGATTACCATCCAGAAAGTGTGTGGTGCCAACTAGTCCAAGTTCCTCCCCAGTCCATGTTTCAGCAACAAATATGGGGACACAAGAAAGGACATGTATCAAAGGTAGGACACAGATACTAATCATAATGATTGGGAGATTTGCTGCAAGCTTGAGGTCAGTCTGAGCTACAGAGTGAATTCTAAGACAGTTGAGTAGAGTGATAACCTGTATATGGATGAAACGGGGCAGCGAGGTTGGAAAACAGAGGCACAGACATACAAAGAGTCACGGGTGTCTCGGAAGCTTTCTGCTGCTGCCCATTCCCTGTGCTTGTGAATCTTCAGGCTCTTTTTCTCTGCTCCCTGTGACTAAGAGACCAGAACTCAACACTAGTAGCAGGCTTCTCCTAGGAAAATCTAGTACTGTTCTGAGCTTCTAGAACACTCACAGGCCTGGACTGGAGACCTTCCTGCCCCTCACCCACCTACCACATACACACAGTTGTCCTTCTGATTCACATTTCCAACCCCAAGGAGAAGGCTGGTTGTGACAGCCACGAGCTGCAAAGATGCCAGGCAAAGATGGTGACGTGACAGCAGACAAGGAGGGGTGCTGCTCACATGACAAGATTTGCACACTCAGATGTAAAGCTGCACAGTGGTACTGCCAATGGGGAGGGGAGAGGCAGTGTCCTCTGGCATGCATACAGGATTATTTCTTCCCTAACCTAGCTCAGGTCGCCACCCCAAGAACTCACCATTTCTGGATTCAGTAGCATAAAGTGTCTTCACTTGGATCTACCCAAAGCAGCCTGTCATTGAAGACCAAGAAAACTCCAAAAGTTCCTATCTGGAAAAGAAGCAATCTCTTACAGTCCATATATTATTTAAAAATTAGTTTTTACTTATTTGAATATAATTTCAAATGTCACTACAAAGAAGGGATATTCTCTGTATATGTCAAAATTTCACATTGAAGTCTGCTAATTGTTCTGAAACTCTTGACTGTGACTCTCACTTGACACTTAAGAATACACCAGAGAGAGGTTGCTCTTCTTTTCTAACTCTTCTTAATATTCTGTTGTTCCATCATGCCTTCATCTAGCCCATGCCTTCACACTGACATCTTTTCAAAGTCCCCTCCCTTTACTCCTTGATCCCATCCTAATCTGCTCCTTGGTCAGAACCCTTCTTTTTCAATCTTAATTCTTCAGATTCCTACAGACTGCACTCCTCCTCACCACCCCACTAACTCCCCCCACTATAAAGTCACTTCTCCCTTACTCTCCCATCTCCTTGTCTAAGGAGTTGCCTTCCCCCTCAGATCCCTGGAGCCCCTCACACCATCCCATGGAAGTTTGTACTCTCTCAGGGAGTCCCATTCTCCTTTATACACTGGCCCCAAGCCTTCAGTCCATGGACTTTTCTGTGTGGACAGTATTTCCTGCCTCAAACACCTTCTCCTACCATACACCCTGTTATCCCTTACCCATCCTTGGAGACAACTTCAGATGCCTCTTCCATATCTGCTACCCTGGTGCAGACACAGCCTCTGCAGTCCTGTGATAGGCCAGCCACTATCTTGCCAGTCGCTAACCTAAGTGCTGCTCACTGGCCCTGGTATCCCTTTCTGCACAGTGAATCAAGTGACACACATTGTTCCTCTCCTGATTTCCTGATTACAAAATGGATGGATGGAGGGATTTAAAGAAGCTGAGCATCTACAAACCATTTCCTTTCTCTTATTGTGGTCCACCGCACTGGCCAAAAGGGTGACATCACCCCATTCTTCAGAGAAAAAAATGGTGAGACTTCTGATTGGGTTCTGTAAAGTCCCACAGGGAAAATGTGATTGGCAATGGAACCTGGGGCTCTGCATCCCCTAGGTACATTCTCTATCACTGAACTCGTCCTTGGAGGACAGTCTGATAGCATGTGATCAGTCTGTTCCAAACCTGGAAAACTGAGTTCTAGCCTTAGAAACTCACATGGTGAAAGGAGAGAAGTGACTTCTGAATATTATCCTCTGACCTCTACTTAACATCCCTGGAATGTATACATGTTCTCTCTCTCTCTCTCTCTCTCTCTCTCTCTCTCTCTCTCTCTCTCTTTCATTATCCCACAAATGTATAAACCCAGTGAAATATAGTCGCATTTTCCCTTTCGACTTTTTTCTGGGGGGTTGGGGAGGATTTTTTAGGGTGTTACTATGTTGCCCAGGATTGGCCTTGAGCTCACTGGGAGTCTAACCTTGTTTCAACTGAATATGCTTCCTTCTGCTTCATCCTCCAGAGCTGTTGGGATTACGGAACTGTTCCACCATGCCTGATTGAGTAGGTGAGTATAATACTTAGGTTTCAGACCCATTATCTGTTTCAACTTAAAGAGCAATGAATGACATATCTAAAGCAGAAAAGAAGGGGTATATCCACTGCATACAGACACTTCTGAAAGGTAGCATCCTGTGTTAACCACTCATCTGGGGGAAGGAGGAAAAAAGAGTCCCTTAAAAATGCTAAACCCCCAAAAGTTTTGGCTCAGAAACATATTTGGACATCAATAAATGTACAAATAACATTAACTTGGATTATTTCTTAATAAGAATAATTTCATTCTAGTATAAAACCCAGTTTTAGTGATATAGTATAATTTCCTGAACGCCAAATGGTTTGCTGACATCAAATATCGCAAAATATGTTAATAATAATCAAAGGTTATGCAAACTCAAGCTACGAAGATCAAAATTCTTCTCTATGAAATAAATGACACCACAGTCTGTTTCCAATAATAACAATTTTCTTAAATATTAAACTGTTGGGCCAGGCGGATTCAGCGTGCGTGCTGGTGGGCACGCGGTCAACTGCCTTCTCCGCCGCACAGCGGGTTGGAATCTTCGCCAGCCTGGGCCAGCGGAGCGCTGCGCGCCTTCGGTCAGCATGGCTGAAGAGCAGCCCCCGCTGAAGCCTGGCAAAGCGAGTCGGGAGGAGCGTGCCACGGCCTTCCCCAACGTGGCAGTCCCCGCTCCCCTGTGCTCCCGGAGGCCACTGGAGGAGGAGGAAGAGCCGCCGCTGCAAGAGGCGCCGGTGCTGCTCCGAGGCTACCCCGCCGAGCTCCTGTGGCAAATGCCCTGTCTGTACCCCGACCTGCTGGAGCAGGCGGTGGACCAAGAGAAGTGTCGCAGCATCCGCAGACAGTACCAGCAGCTCATCCACAGCTTGCAGCAGAACCGCGAACACATCGTCAACATGGGCAGCGACTAGCTCACCATGGTCCTGGAGGAAGCCAACGTCCTGTTCCAAGGGGTGAGCCGGACGAGGGAAGCGGCCCTCGACGCCCAGTTCCTGCTTTTGGCCGCGGACTTGGCTAAAGAAAAAGCAAAGCTTTTAAATTCCTACAT
The DNA here is from genome assembly GCA_023101885.1 of Typhlomys cinereus. NCBI lineage: Eukaryota > Metazoa > Chordata > Mammalia > Rodentia > Platacanthomyidae > Typhlomys > Typhlomys cinereus. The sequence goes on from JALPQD010000647.1 coordinate 248,338, forward strand.
GAGCGCTTTTAATCACGTTGCGTTTTGTGACGTTCTGTTTGCATTTATGGGCATGAATTCGATGAAAGTCAAGGGCAAGGATATGAATGACTGCGATGAGAGCGAAGCCCTTTTCTTCTGGGGAACCGTGCAGAAGGAAGCCAAGTCCTGGATCCTGCGAGCCGAGAAGTTCCACATTATGGTTGGCTCCTTCAAGGCAGAACGCTCTGCAAGGAGGCCCCAGCTGGAGAATCACCGCAAAGCTCGCAGAATGGAAGGAAATGGGGATATGCCCACCAAGTTGAGGAAGCTTGACCCGAGTGCTAATGAAGACACGACAGAAAAAGAAGTGAAGAGAATCTTGGGATTGTTGCAAACCTACTTTGAAAAGTATCCTGACCCTCCCATGTCCTATTTTGACTTCGTGATTGATCCAAATTCATTCTCTCCTACTGTGGAGAATATCTTCTATGTGTCTTTCATTATAAGAGATGGTTTTGCAAGAATAAGGCTGGACCACAACAAGTTGCCCATATTAGAGCCAACCCATGTTAACCAGGTGGATGAATAAAACGATTCCTATTCGTATGGCAGGAAACAGGGAGCTATATCTTTGAGTTTACAAGATTGGAAAAATGTTGATTCTACATTTGAAATTTCAGAGGCTGTGATCAAAAACTCAATAGAATAGGAATTCATCTTTTACTCGTTTCCTAAAATAGATTAGAAACAGAAGCGCATACTTAAGTAAACTTTTCGGAAAGAAATGGTCTACTGTGCAGTGTGTTTTTCTTAAATATATGCGGCTTATCTTTTTTAAAAAGTTACTTCCATGCTTAATGGGAAATGTTTTGAGTGTCCTGTAAGAAGACCCTTAGGAATTTTCGAATTTTAGTGTTTAAAAAAACTCATCGGTTCAATGTTGATTTTATTGCTTCCTCTGTTGTGTTAAAGGGATCGTCTTGTAAGTGACTTCTAACTAAGTTGGGGGAAAAAAAGGTTGGTAGAGAATAACCATTTGTAAAGCAGTGTATGTGCAGTATTAAGCCTCAAAACAACCTCAGGTGACATGGTTCCTTTCCAAGAGTGGGAGTCCCCAGCCACCCAGCTAAACACTCCTGTGTGTGAAGCTAGCAAGTGGAGTCCTTAGAGCTAGGGAAAAGTATTCTGAGAAGGGGAATGCATGAAAATAATTGAATATGAGTGTTAAGGTGAGAAAGGATTGCAGTGACCTTGCAGTGCTGTAGGAGGTAGAAGATATTTTTGTCTCAAGCTGTATCTCTAGTAAATCTGTCACCACCTTTTCTCTGTCATGTCTGCTAGTACAGAGTGTCCTTCACAAAACAAGTGATCTTTCATCATGGTACAACTTTGAACATTTGTCCTAAACTTCTACTTTTTTCTTTTTTTGACACGGTGTTGCTCTTTATCCCATGCTACATAGCAAGACCCTTGATCAATGTCCACCCTCAAAAGTTCTGGTGTCACAGACATTCACTGTCATGCCCAATTTCGTGTAGGATTTTTTGATTTTTTTTAAACTAGGGTCTCATGGAGCCCATAATATTCTCAAACTTGCCACATAGCCAAGGATGGCCTTGACGTCCAGGCCGCCTGTCTTTCAAGTTCTGGGATGTCAGGTGTGTAAGACCACGCCAGACTTTCTTGTACGATTTTTTTTGACTGAAGGTGGATAAAAATGAAGGCATTGCTTTGTTTGCAGATACTGCAACTCTATGATACTGGAAGATAACATGAAAAGTGGTGATCTGAATATTGCAATTTGGAAAGCTCCTCTTGAAGATTTTTAAATGCTATAATAGTGTTAATATAAATTCAGTTTTGTTTTTCATCCTGGTGCTTTCATATTTAAGAATTTAAACTATGGAGCAGTTAAGAATTAACTTAGGACTGGGAGAGGCTCGGGGGCTAAATCCTTTGCTAACAAACCAAAGGACTGGAATTTGGATTCCCAGACCCTGAAAAATGTGTGCTCAGTGGCCTGCACTGCTGGTCCTGAAAAGTGGCACCTGGGAAACCCTAGAGCAAAGCAGCAAAGAGGTGTGAAGTAAGGCAGGATGATTCCTGAAGTCACCCTTTGACTACCACAGGTGCACCTCTACCACAGGGTACCCTCAAGTGCCCTTTGTTGTAATACACCCAAGAATCTTTGCCTGTTATGTTACCTTGACTTCTATTCCCTACATTGGGATGGAGAGAGCCTGTAAATACGACCTTATTTGGAGATTACTTGCAAAATTTGTCATTAAAATAATTTCAAAAGATAAAAAAATATTAAACTGTTATTAGTAGCGTTTGCAAAAAAATCTATTTCTAAACTTGACCTATTATATGGAGTTTCATCATGCTTTAACTCCAGTTCTAGAGATTAATATTAATTTAAATGCTCTTGCTAATAAATTATACTTTTTTCACAAAAGTCCCCTACAAAGTAAAAGCAATCAGACAAGTTCATTGATTGGGAGAAACTCCCTCAAGTCTAAAAAGGAAAATTGTATTTTTACATTTATGAAATTCCATTATTTGTTTGGTCCTTATTTTAATGAGACAAAATGGAAAGATGCCAATTGTGTCTAAAAATGCTAAACAAGTTTTTATATCACCCCAAAATTCTCCTTATTTTGATATGCTCTTTCTATATCTCATCTATCATAAGTCACACAACATCCTTCCCTCCCTTGTGGGTTACTGAAGCCTCCTGCCAGACTCTGATGATGTCCCAGTCTTCAGCCCTATTACTGGTGTTCTGTGTACCCCTCCAGGATTCTACTTTCCTGACACCGTTCTAGAATTACTTTTGTAAAGTTTGCTAGATTTTTCATGTGTTCCCAAAGCCCCAAAGCTGGTGTGTTTATTTCAGGTTATACATTTAAATTTTTGATCCGTTGTTATTTGTTATTTTATATAGAGGGAAATGTGCAATGATTACTTTCCTTTCCACTGCATATAGATATCTGTGTTTCACAGCACAATTTCTAAATGAGAATTTCCATTATGACTTTGAGTTCTTGAGGCCTTTGTTGAAAATTAGCTGGTTGAATGTATTAGTCACCTCTCCATCTCTATTGCAGAAGGAAGTTCTGCAGTCCATGGGTATAATAACAACCGTTTAAAAGGCAGGTTGATATGGTGTCTTTATAGCTAAACTTCATAGTTTGCACTTCCCCTAGGTGCATTTACTCTTCTTTCATAGGTTCTTGTTGTAGCTTACAGGAATGTGGTCTCCACTGCACAGTGGGCCTTAAATCCAATCAAAAAGATGTTGGTTGTTCCCTTAACATTGTTGCCACTATTATACTGATGACCACCTCTTGACTAGGATGATTGTTATTGCATCTTACACTTTTCACTGACTGATAAGTCCAGTAGCTTGCATAGTATTTTTTGTTACTAGGAAAGCTACCTGGCAAGTAAGAACCTTTTTAAACTGTCCAATTGGTGTTTCCTGTTCATGTCACATGTGTTGCATGTTCAGTAATACAACCTTACTATAGGTTTCTAGAGGACAACCAAGAGCAATGGCAAAAGCCTATACTTTTGGGGTGTGTATGAGACCTTTCTAACCAACAACTCTTCAGAAAGTATCACATACCTGTTACTTCTTGTATTGTTTACTTGACTATGAGTTATCATTAGAGCTTTATGAGGCATTTTTTGTTTTACCCTCTCTTCATTTCTTTGTGTTATCCTGCATAGGGCATGTCTGTTCTTGCTTTCTTTTCACAATGTTTTATATGTTAATAAAGCAGGTTTCTACCCTGTTGTATCCCACAACCTCATTGTTCTTTGTCACTCCCTCAGCCCAACCTTCACACTGTTCATCAATTCCTCCCAAGGACCTTCCCCCCATCTTTACCTCTTCCACTTGGCTGCCTGTGGCAGCACACATCTATCTCCTCCCTTAAGGTCTTCATCCCACCCTTCCCTCCCACCTCCAATTAATGGTCCCTTTCAAGTTTTCTATCTGTTACAGGAATTTTAAATTAAGTACAGGAATCAGAAGTTTAATAGAATCCTCAGGTGTTGCAGTCCACCTGAATGGTTGCTGATGAAGCACCATTAAATGGCTTAAGGGAATAAGGGGTTTATTTTCTTACTGATAGTCTGGTTATGGTCTGTAGTCCAGCTTGATGGAGGAGCATGTACCAACATCAGGCAAAGGAAACTGTCCACATCATCTCTCCATAATGACTGAGAGAGGGATGATCCTTCCTTGCCAGACCAGCATGTCTGACCAAATATACACAAGGAAGCCAACTCTCACAACCAGCTCTCTGTGTTTTTATTCTTGGGCCTAATTCCAACTACCTGGGCCTTCTCCATCAGCCACACAATCTCTTGCAGATTTGCTCTGGAATTAACCCAACCACTATTTCTTCACAAATGTGCCCAGAGCTCAAATCCTCAGCTAACCAGTTGATACCTCTGTCTAACTATGACATCATGTAAGAGAAAAGGTGGTGTTTGTCCTTCTGTGTCTGAGATACCTCACTTGATATTACATTCTCCAATTCTATCTATTTACCAGCTAATTCTATAATTTAATTCTTCTTGATGGCCGAATGTTCTATGTTTTCACTCCCATTCCTTCATGGATGGGCTTGTATGGTGATTCTCATTTCTTTACTATTGTGAATAGAGCTGCAAAGAACAAGAATGTACACGTTTCTTTGTAGTAAGATGTAGACTCTTTTGAGAATAATCCCCAAAAATGGTATAGCTGGGTCATATGATAGTTCCATTTTAGCTTTGCAAGGAATCTCTACACTGATTTTCAAAATGGCTGTGCCAGTTGGCACTCTCACCAGCAATGAATAAGGATTCCCTTTTCTGCACCAGCTTTCATTGTTGTTTGTGTTCTTCATCTTCGCCATCCTGACTGTGTAAAATGATATCTCAGAGCAGTTTTAATTTGCATTTCCAAGATGCTGTGAGGATGAGTAAATTTTTTCTAATTTTTCTTCCACATTTTATTTTTTTCCTAATCATACAAGCTTAATAGGGACTTCTATGCTCTTATTTCCTCTTCCCCTCCCCAGTAATCCTCCATTGAACTTTCCCCCTTCTCCTCTGCTCTCCTTCCTTTAAACCCCCCCTCTCCTTTTCCATATCTTGGCACCTCCCCCTTCCTCCCTCCCATCTCCTGGAGAATTCTTTTATGTGAAATCTCTCTCTGAATTCTCCACCCTAGCGAGAACTCAGGACTCCATGGCATAGTCCAGAGCCCCTTCTTGGTTGTCCAATTAGCATAGAAACATAAATATGACTGTTCACTTTTTATTGTTTATTCAATTGTGCATGTGTGTGTGTGTGTGTGTGTGTGTGTGTGTTTATGTGTATGTGTGTGTTGAGTTTTTCCCTTGTAAAGTTTTTGACTTTGCCTTTTGTAGGTATGACCACTGTTTCTTGTATAACATATACTAATTATTGTCTTTCTCACTTTGTTGTGTTTTCTTTCTTATTCACTCCTGGGTTTTTTATTTCCTTTTTTGTTTCTTTGTTTGTTTACAGTATTTTCAGACACATGAACATATGGTCAGAACTGCTGTACCTCCATTTTTTTATTTGAGATTATACTGCATGTATCGGGGTCAGAACCACTTTTGGTAGTGGTTTCCTTCTTTCGATCATGTGGGCTCCATGGTTTGAAATTAGGTTGCCAGATTGTCATATGTGTTTTCTTACCCATTCAGCCATCCTGCTGGCATTTAAAGATTTCTTTGCTTCATTCAATTTCTCCTAATTATCATCCAATTCAGTGCCATATCATGTGTGCTCAGTGAAGAAACCGAACATGAGCCCTTTATACCCAAAGTTTCTAACAAACTGAATACTCCACAGCTCAGGCATTGTAGCTGTTTATGTTCATCAGTAAACTTGACTCAACACTATGGCCTCATTTGCATATTGTTTTCTACTTACAGGACATTTTGTGACCAAACCCAAATGGATCTTCAAGTTGGAACAGGGATTTGTGCCACGTACTGCAGCAGAACAGTCATTGTGTGCCCTCCCAGGTCAGTGACTGCATTCTGAGCAGTAACGTGCACTTACAAAAGATCTCAATAGCTTTTGGAGAAAACATGCTGTTTTTAATAGTTTCTGTATAAACCCAGAGTTGATTACACCTTTTCTTATTCTGAAGCTTGGTTTTTGCTGTTTCTGGACAGGCCGATCTACTTAATTGCTTCTCTTTTTTGTTTTCTGTCTGCTAGTGTTGTTGAGGAATATTTTCTTAGACTTCAAACATCCCGTTTAGAGGCTGTCCTCAAAACAGTCTTGAACTCCTGATCTTCCTGCTTCTACCTCTAGTTCTCTGATTACATATATGTGCCACCACACCCAGAGTTTTCTTTACTGATTTACTTAAACTCTCAGATATCTATCTACCAAACATTTTTGTCAGTTTTTTATTAGCCCTTGATTAGTATATTCTTCTAATTTGCTCTGTGATAACCATATGGACATTGTGATAGCACTCACACAAGGGGCTCTCCTTTAGAAGAACTTGTTTCCAGTGTCAATAAAAATGATGCAAAGATGTTATGTATCATGATGATTTAAGAACAACAAGGATGTTTACTGGTTGGATAGGAAAAAATACGTGGGGCTATATTTTAGGCATAAAGTGAACTCACTATGAAGGAATTACTCATTGTTGCTTAAGTTTGAGCTGACTCTTTTCCTAATGTGTCATTTAATTAATGGGTAGATGTAAACTGAAAGTTGACAGTGGCTGTGATTATAGTAAATAAGAATTTCAAAATCAGATGCCTGAACACAGTATTTACTGTAGTTATTATGGCATACAATGTGGCATATATGACAAAGTGACAAAAAAGCATCAAGGTTCAAGGTAAAATTCCAGAGCTGATGTTTCTCCTTGTTATGACATGAAGGAGAAGAGGAAGTATAAGTAAGAAGAGACTATTTTCAAAGAGAGAGAGAAAAGGTCAATGAGATGGCTCAACAGGTGAAAGAATTTGTGTGCCAATCTCAATCTTGAGTTCAATCCATGTATCCCACATGGTGAAAGAAGAGAATATTCTTCGGAATGTTGTCTTCTCACCTCAAAGTATCTCTCAGTTGAAGAAAATCTTTTAGGGCTGGAGAGGTGGCTAAAGGGTTAAACACTCTGCCTCAAAAGCAGAAGGATTGAAGTTAGTATTTAGATCGCTTATTAAAATTACAGGCAGAGGAAGGGCTGGACAGATGGCTCAGGGGTTAAGACTCTGTCTCACAGGTAGAAGGTCTTCAGTTTTGATCAAAGGTCCCATGTAAAAACACATGTGGAAATGGCAGCGATCTGCACTTCCAGGCCTGATGGGCAGAGCATGGAAGATCCCAGAGCAATGAAAGAAAGAGGTAGAAGTAATTCAGGATGATTCCCAGTCACCCTTGGTCCTCCACAGGGACACATAGTGCTCTCTGATACACACAGACACAACACACACAAACACAAAATAATTAAATTAAATACTTTTTAAAAAGTCTAAGGATTCTGGGAAATGCCACTGGGTCCTTGTACCTCATCGGAGATAAGGACTCAGAGGAGAGTTTGGCATGCACATTAAAAGATGCTCTGGACCCTTCCTTCCTCCCGCCCGCGTCTCCGCCCCACAGCTGCTCCCATACCTCCATCCCAGGTAAGTTCGTCCAGCCCCCCCAGGTGGCCCCCGGTCCTGGTGGCACCCAGGCTGCCTATGGTTTTTGCCTGGGCCATGCCCCAGGCCTCAGCCCCTTTCTTCCTCCCGCCAGCCTGCGCCCAACCAGACAGGACTTGCTCACATTCCTCCATCCCTGGAGCTTTGGTGGGCCACTAAGCCAATCCCAGGTCCCAGGTGAAGAATTCTGCCATCAACATCAGCCCCTCTGCCTCTCTGGCCCACCGGGGATTCAAGCACATGGTCCATGGAAGACACACTGCTACTCAGAATTCAATAGAGTCCAAAGGAAACTCAAGCAAAACTCTAAGGAACAAAGGTCATACAACTGAAGCCCTCTACAATCATTCAATCACATGGGAGAGATTCTTCACATCTACCCCAAAGATAAGCAAACCTCCTTTTTTTCACCTTACGGTTCCTTTCTAGTATTAATTGCTGTAGAACAAATTTTCCATACAGCCACCCCAAAAACATACAACTCCAGGGAATACAGCACTCACTCTCACATATCACCAAGATACTAAATCGAAAAATGAACTACCATACTACTATTCACCTCCTGTCTACTTAACCTGATTTAACTGATGTACTAACAGCCTCATAGCCTCATCTAGGAAATAACAATAACAAAAGTCAAACATACCCAATCCAAGGAAGAAAAAGCACTTGACAAGATCCAACAGGGTTTTATGATCAAAACGCTAGAGACAGTAGGAATGAAAGGAACCTTTATCAATATAATAAAAGCTGTATTCGACAAGCCCAAAACAAGGATTATACTCAATGGGGAAAACCTTGAAGCATTCCCACTTTGAACAGGAACTAGACAAGGCTGTCCACTCTCACCACTTCTATTCAATATTGTACTTGAAGTCTTAGCTGAAGCCATAAGACAAGAAAGGGACATAAAAGGGATTCAAATCTCCAAGAAAGAAATCAAGATATCCGTCTTTGCAGATGACATGATATTATACCCGAGTGATCCCAAAAACTCCACCAGAAAGCTCCTGGAACTAATTGAGAAGTTCAGCAGGGTGGCAGGATACAAAATAAATGTGCAAATATCAGTGGCCTTCCTATATGCCCAGAATGAAAGAAGGGAAAAAGCCCTAAGAGAAACAGTCCAATTTACTATAGCCCCCCCAAAAATGAAATATCTTGGCATAAACCTAACCAAGCAGGTAAAAAACCCTTACAATGAAAACTTTAAAACCCTAACATAATAAATTGTAGAAGACACCAGAAGGTGGAAAGACCTCCCATGTTCCTGGATTAGCAGAATCAACATCGTAAAATGACCATCCTACCAAAGGCAATATACAAATTCAATGCTATACTAATTAAATCCCAAGGCAATTCTTCAAAGAAGTTGACCAAAACATCTCAAAATTCATATGGAGGCACAAAAGACCCAGGATAGCAAGGACAATCCTGAGTAACAAAAACACTGCTGGAGGTATCACCATACCAAACCTTAGTCTATACTACAAATCCATAGTTATAAAAACAGCCTGGTACTGGCTCCAAAATAGACACATAGACCAATAGATAAGGGTTGAATACCCAGATATAAGCCCACAAAATTACAGCCACTTGGTCTTTGACAAAGGGGCCCAAAATATTCAATGGAAAAAGAACAGTGTGTTCAACAAATGGTGCTGGCAAAACTGGATCTCCACATGCAGAAGATTAAAACTGGACCCATACTTGTCACCATGAACAAGACTTAATTCCAAATGGATCAAGGACCTTGATATCAGGCCAGAGACTATAAAAACCATAGTTGAAAGGATAGGGAACTCCCTCCAGTTGATTGGGCTAGGCCAACAACAGTTCCTCAACAGACATCTAATGGCACAGTCACTGCTACCAACTCTCAACAGTTGGGATCTTGTGAAATTAAAGAGCTTCTGTTCAGATAAAGAGATTGTAACACGAGCTCAAAGGCAACCTACAGAATGGGAGAAAATCTTCACTAACCACATATCTGATAGAGCTCTACTGTCCAGAGTGCACAAAGAACTTAGAAAACTAAACATCAAGAGAAGCAAGGGCACAATTAAAAAATGGGCAGTGGAACTTAGAAGAAACTTTACCAGGGATGAAATTCAAATGTCTAACAAATATCTTATGAAATGTTCCACATCCTTAGCCATCAGGGAAATGCAAATCAAAACTTCCCTGAGATATAATCTCACCACGGTCAGGATGGGAAAAATCCACAATGCAAAGAACAACAAATGCTGGAGAGGATGTGGAGAGAAGGGAACTCTCCTACATTGCTGGTGGGAATGCAGGTTCATACAGTTACTCTGGCCAGCCGTCTGAAGATTTTTAAAGAAATTAAACATTGAAATGCCATATGACGCTGCGATTCCACTTTTGGAAATAACCCCCCATACAGCAAAAATTCACCTCGATAGCACAAGCATGACCATGGTCATAACAGCACTGTTTACAATAGCAAAGTCATGGAATCAACCCAAATATCCCACAGTTGACAAGTGGGAAAGGAAAATGTGGTATATCTATACAATGGTGTACTACTCAGCCATCAAAAATGATGAATTACTGGAATTTGCTGGGAAGTGGATGAAATTAGAAACAATTATACTGAGTGAAGTATCCCAGACACAGAAAATTAAGGACCGTATGTACTCCCTAATAGGTGGCTCCTAGTACCAAACCCACTTAGAAACACTCAAAGATAAATCTCTGGAATAACTACAGTAAATGCAAAGATTATTAACAGGAGGGATGGAGAAGAAGGGACGCACCAGAAACAAGGAAAGAGGGGACCATGTTACAGCAGAGCAAATAGGCCACAATCAAGGACTGCGAGTAGGTAATGAGACATCTGATTAAGTTCACAGACTTTCCTTCCTGATCATTTACAACTAATAGGGAATGTTCTTACCAGAAGGGGAGGGCGTATAGTCTGGCAGATAGAAAGTAACCATTTTGCAAATGGGTGATTGACCCCACTCTCACCACTGTTTCCTACTTTTATTACATCTACCTTTGAATATACTCTTATAAGAAGACTCTAATTTAACAGATTTTTATCTCTAGCCAGGGGTTGATATCCAATACACATCAGGATGGAGTGTAGGGCATTGCATGAGCAGCAAAACTGAAAAAATAAATCAATGAACCATAATCCAGAACATCAAAGACTCTATATCAAGCACCAGGAACTAGGCCAGCCTAATCTCTCCCCATCCTGAAGCTCAGGGAAATTTGCGGAGGAGGGGGCTGTAAGATTGTAAGAGCACAAGGATAGGAGGAGTAATGATATGCAAGATACTCCACAAAAGTTAGGATCAAAGCAATCGTATTTGGATTTTGCATGCCCTGTGCATTGTCCAACACTGTTGACCCCACAAAGTCTAGCGTTTGCTAAAGGCACTAGGATCCTTGGTGGCAAGGGATTGACAACCACAGTAGTGTTCCTATGCTTAATGGTAATTCAAGAAAGGGTTCTGGGAAATGCCACTGGGTCCTTGCACCTCATTGGAGAGAGACCCAGAGAATAGCTTGGCATTCTCATTAAAGGATACTCTAAGGATGGGAGGGGGAAGCACTGGGGAATGGGGAGAGATGGGGGAGGGGAGAGTGGCACAGACGGCTAGGGGTGGAGGGAGGGAAGGGACCGGTGTACCTGTTAAGTTTGTATGAGTGGAAATAAAAATAAATAAATATTAAAAAAATTCAAAAAAAAATAAAATATGCATGGTAAAGTCAGAAGAATTTCAGATTAATACAAACCAGATTGCTTTATAAAGCAGATGATTGCTATTTAAAAATATACCTTTTCGGCCTCACTGTGTCCTAGGTAAGCTTCAACCCCCTCCATTCCCCCACCCCCGCCCACCCCCGCGAACCCCAGGCAGCACAAGGGACCCAGCACCTCCTGCCATCTAGCCACAGCCGGGCAAGGTGTGGGAGGAGGACACCCCCTCTGCGCCCTGGGCCCCGCCCCAGCTACCCCCAGGTTAAATAGGACTCCCCGCTGACGCCCCATCCTCCCTTCCCCCACTCCGCCCCCCAGGACGGGCACGGTCCAGTCAGGCCTCACCGTGACCCAGGTAAGCTCCATGCCTGCCCACTCCCAGAACCCCAGATCAAATAATTCAGTTTAGTGAAAAACGCACAGAAATTGAAAGACGATCTTAAGAGTTAAAATGACAATGCCAAAATCAAAGTGCAAATCCATGAGAAACAACACTCAAGTAAACAAATCTCCCACTGAAAGAATTAATCCCATAATGATAGACTCCAACCAGAACAAACCCATGGAAAATGGCCATGAAAGACTGACCCAGGATAATGACTTTCAAAATATGATCATTACCATGTTCAATACTATGAAAGACGAAATCCGGGAGGAATTAAAATATCGAATCAATCGCTTTGAAGAGGAACACAACAGACACTTGGAGGAGTTGAGACAAACAGTGCAAGAAACAAAAACTGGCATAGGGCAGTTAAAACAGACTCAAGCAGAGTTTAAAACTGAACTAAAAGACAAGTTATCTTCAACCCAGAACTCCACAGAGAGTCTTATCAGCAGAACTTATGAAGCAGAAAACAGAATTTCAGACCTTGAAGATAAAGTGAGAATATTAACCAGCTCAATGGAAGAGGTTGTTAAAGCCAAAAAGATACTTGAGAGAAATATCCAGGAGATATGGGACACCGTGAAGAAGCCTAACATGTGTATTTATGGAATACCAGAGCAAGATTCTCAAAATACCACCCCTGAGGAAATTTTTCAAATGATCGTCAAGGAAAATTTTCCTCATCTAGAAAAAGAGAGGCCCATCCATATACAAGAGGCATTCCGCACCCCAAACAGATATGACCAAAACAGAAGCTCCCCACGGCAAATAATAGTTAAAACACTCCACATTCAAGATAAAGAACTGGTGCTGAGAGCTTCAAGGGAGAAAAAACAAGTCACTTTTAAAGGTAAACCAATTAAAATAACAAATGACTTCTCAGTCAAAACAGTAAAAGCAAGAAGAGCTTGGAGAGACATACTTCAAGTATTGAATGAGTAAAAATGTCAACCCAGGCTGCTTTACCTTGCAAAACTATCCATGATGATCGAGGGAGAAAGAAAAATCTTCCAGCACAAAGACAACTTGAAGGGATACATGTCACCAAACCAGGCCTTCAAAAATGCTAGAAATGATACTCAAGCTTGAAGAAAAAAACAGACATATCCAGGAGAACAGAAGGCAAGAATAACACCATTAACAGCGAAGCAATATACTTATAAAAACGACTAAACATAATAAATGTCTGGAATTAAAAATAGTTTCTTCATTATAACACTAAATGTTAATGGAATTAATTCACCGATCAAGAGACACAGATTACAAATTTGGATTAAAAATCACAATCCATCAATCTGCTGCCTGCAGGAAACCCATCTCACCACAAAAGATAGGCATGCCCTAAAAATAAAAGGCTGGTCAACAATTCTACAAGCAAATGGAAGCAGAAAACAGGCAGGGGTAGCCATTATGATCTCAAACAAAGTGGACTTCAAACCAAAGAAAATTAGAAGAGACACGGATGGATACTACATTTTAGTCACAGGTACAATTCACCAGGAAGACTTCACAATACTGAATATATGCACCCAATACGGGCCCCTCCACATTCATTAAGAAAACCCTACAGCGTCTAAAGCAAGAAATCAACCCCCAAATGATAATTCTTGGGGACTTCAACACCGCCCTCTCAACATGGGATAGATCAACAGGTCAAAAGCTTAACGGAGACACTTTGGAACTTAAACCTTTAAAGAAATGGACCTTTCAGATCTCTATTGAACTTTTCACCCACGCACCAAAGAATACACATTTTTCTCAGCGGCACACGGAACTTTCTCCAAAATAGATCACATATTGGGCCACAAAATGAATCTACACATACACAAAAAAGTTGAAATTCTAACCTGTGCCTTTTCAGACCACCACGGCCTAAAGCTGGACATCTACAACACATCAATCAAGAGAAAATACACTAACTCCTGGAAACTTAACACTATGATGCTGAATGAGAACTGGATTCAGGAAGAAATTAAAATGAAAATTTAAGATTTCCTGAAAGCGAATGATAATGAAAATACAATTTACCAAAATCGCTGGGACACAATGAAAGCTATTCTAAGAGGTAAGTTCATAGCTCTTAATGCCTACATCAAAAAAATGGAAACATCAGAAATAAACAACTTAACCATGCAGCTTAAAGCTTTAGAGAAACTAGAGCAATCTGATCCCAAAAGTAGTAGAAGGGAGGAGATTAGCAAAATAAGGGGAGAAATATCTGAAAACGAGATTAAGAAAATGATAGAAAAATCAACCAGTCAAAAAGCTGGTTCTTTGAAAAAATCAATAAGATTTATACACACCTAGCTAAATTAACCAAAGCAAGAGAGAGGAAACCCAAATTAACAAAATTAGAAATGAACATGGAGTAATCACTACTGATACCCAAGAAATCCAGAGAATTATAACATCATATTTCAAAAACTTATACTCTGTGAAGGTTGACAACACAAAAGAGATGGATGAATTCCTAAGTAAACACAACTTACCTAAATTGAATCAGGAAGTTGTGAATTATTTAAATAGTCCTACAACATATAAGGAAATTGAGGAAGTAATCTCGAATCTTCCCACCAAAAAATGTCCTGGACCAGATGGATTCAGCACAGAGTTCTATCAGACATGTAAGGAGTTAATAACACCAAGACTCCTTAAACTGTTCCATCAAATAGCAAAGGAAGGAATACTACCAAATTCCTTCTATGAAGCTAATATCGTTTTAATCCCAAAACCTAATAAAGATTCACTTAAAAAAGAAAACTATAGGCCGATCTCCCTGATGAACACAGACGCAAAGATTCTCAACAAAGTCTTAGCAAATCGGATTCAAATACATATTAAAAAGATGATTCACGGGGACCAAGTGGCTTCATCCTGGCACACAAGGTTGGTTCAACATACACAAATCAATAAATGTAATTCATCATGTAAACCAGTCCAAAGTCCAAGACCACATGATATTCTCAATAGATGCAGAAAAAGCTTTTGACAAGATCCAACAGCCTTTTATGATCAAAACACTAGAGGCAGTAGGAATGGAAGGAACCTTTATCAATATAATAAAAGCTGTATACATCGAGCCCACAGCAAGGATTATGCTCAATGGGGAACAATTGGAAGCATTCCCACTTCGATCAGGAACTAGACAAGGCTGTCCACTCTCACCACTTCTGTTCAATATTGTACTTGAAGTCTTAGCCGAAGCTATAAGAAAAGAAAAGGACATAAAAGAAATTCAAATCTGCAAGGAAGAAGTCAAGCTATCCTTATTTGCAGATGACATGATCTTATACCTGAGTGATCCCAAAAACTCCACCAGAAAGCTCCTGGAACTAATTGAGAAGTTCAGCAGGGTGGCAGGATACAAAATAAATGTGCAAAAATCAGAGGCCTTCCTATATGCCCAGAATGAAAGAAGTGAAAAAGCCTTGAGAGAAAATCCCATTTACTATAGCCCCTAAAAAAATGAAATACCTTGGTATAAACCTAACCAAGGAGGCAAAAAAACCTTTACAATGAAAACTTGAAAACCCTAAAGAAAGAAATAGCAGAAGACACCAGAAGGTGGAAAGACCTCCCATGTTCCTGGATTGGCAGAATCAACATCGTAAAAATGACCACACTACCAAAGGCAATATACAAATTCAACCCTATACCAATTAAAATCCCTAAGCAATTCTTTAAAGAAGTTGACCAAACAATCTCAAAATTCATATGGAGGCACAAAAGACCCAGGATAGCAAAGACAATCCTGAGTAACAAAAACACTGCTGGAGGTATCACCATACCGAACCTTAGTCTACATTACAAATCCATAGTTATAAAAACAGGCTGGTACTGGCTCCAAAACAGACACACAGATCAGTGGATAAGGATTGAAGACCCAGATATAAGCCCACAAAATTACAGCCATTTGGTCTTTGACAAAGGGGCCCAAAGAATCCAATGGAAAAAGAACAGTGTATTCAACAAATGGTGCTGGCAAAACTGGATCTCCACATGCAGAAGATTAAACCTGGACCCGTACTTGTCACCATGTACAAGACTAAATTCAAAATGGATCAAGGACCTTGATATAAGGCCAGAGACTATAAAAACCATAGTTGAAAGGATAGGGAACTCCCTTGATCTGATTGGGCTAGGCCAACAGTTCCTAAACAGACATCCAATGGCACACTCACTGCTACCAACTCTCAACTGTTGGGATCTTGTTAAATTAAAGAGCTTCTGTTCAGATAAAGAGATTGTAACACAAGCTCAAAGGCCACCCACAGAATGGGAGAAAATCTTCACTAACTACATATCTGATAGAGCTCTACTGTCCAGAGTGCACAAAGAACTTAGAAAACTAAACACCAAGGAAACCAATGGCCCAATTAAAAAATGGGCCCTGGAACTTCAAAGAAACTTTACCAGGGATGAAATTAAAATGTCTAACCAATATCTTCAAGAATGCTCCACTTTTTTAGCCATCAGGGAAATGCAAATCAAAACTTCCCTGAGATATCAACTCACCCCAGTCACAATGGCGAAAATCCACAATACAAACAACAACAAATGCTGGAGAGGATGTGGAGAGAGGGGAACTCTCCTACATTGCTGGTGGGAATGCAGGCTCATACACCACTCTGGCGAGCCGTCTGGAGATTCTTAAAGAAATTAAAGATTGAAATGCCATATGACCCTGATATTCCACTTTTGGAAATAACCCCCCATACAGCAGAGGTTCACATCTATAGCATAACCACGACCATGTTCATAGCAGCACTGTTTACAATAGCAAAGTCATGGAATCAACGCAAATGTCCAACAGTTGATGAGTGGATAAGGAAACTGTGGTACATCTATACAACGGAGTACTACTCAGCCATCAAAAATGATGAATTAATGGAATTTTCCGGGAAATGGATGTCATTAGAAACAATTATATTAAGTGAAGTATCCCAGACCCAGAAAATTAAGCATCATATGTACTCTCTAATAGGTGGCTCCTAGTACCAAACCCACCCAGCCCACCTTGAGACACTCATAGGTAAATCTATGTATTACCTACAGTAATTGCAAGGATTATGAACAGGAGGGATGGGGTTGGAGGGCCACACCAGAAACAAGGAGAGAAGTGACCATATTACAGTAGAGAAAATAGGCCTCCATCAAGGAGTGCAAGTAAGTAATGTGACACCTGGTTAATTCACAGACGTTCGTTCCTGATCATTTACAACTAAGGGTGTATGATCTCAACAGAAGGGTAGGGCATATAGTCTGGTAAATAAAAAGTACCCATTTTGCAAATGGGTGATTGACCCCTCCCTCACTGAGGTTTCCAACTTTTATTACATCTACCCTTGAATGTGCTCTTATAATAAGACTCCAGTTTAACAGCTTTTTGTCTCTGGCCAGGGGGTGACATACAGTGCCCAGCAGGATGGAGTGAAAGGCATTGCAGGAGCAACAAAACTGAAAAAGAAAATCAACAAACCACAATCCAGAACTTCAGAGATTCTATATTAACCACCTAGAACTAGGCCAGACTAATCTCTCCCCATCCTGAAGCTCAGGACATTTGCGGAAGAGGGGGCGGTAAGAGTGTAAGAGCAAAAGGATGGGAGGAACAATGATTTGCAAGATACTCCACACAATTTAGGGCCGAAGCAATCATAATTGGACTTTGCATGCCCTGCGCAATGTCCGACACACTACTGACCTCACGAAGTCTAGCATCTGCTAAAGGCACCAAGATCCTTGGGAGCAAGGAATTGGCAGCCACAGTAGTGTTTGTATGCTTAAGGGGAACTCGGGAAAGGGTTCAGGGAAATGCCACTGGGTCGTTGTACATCATCGGAAAGGAGGGCCCAGAGAAGCGTCAGGGATGCATATTAAAGGATTCTCTGAGAATTGAGGCGGGAGGCACTGGGGGATGGGGAGGGAGGGGTAAGGGGAAGGAGAGCAGGGGGTTCTGAAGGGGGGAGGAGGAGGGAGGGAGGGAACCAATGTACCTATTAAGTTTGTGTGAGCGGAAATAATAATAAAAAATGTTAAAAAAATATACCTTTTCGAGGCTGGAGAGGTGGCTCAGGGGTTAGGATTCTGCCAGGCGGAAGGTACTGAGTTCGGATCGTTGACCCCCCATATAGACGCCAGGCGGAAGAGGGGGCAGCCTGCGTTTCTGGTCCTGTTACAGCAGAGCCTGTGAATCCCAGGGCAGAGTAAACAAGGAGGAGGTGGAGGCAATCCATGGTGGTTCCCGAATTCGTCTGTGGTTCTACACACACACACCTACACACACATACATGCGCACACGCACACACACGCATACACACACAATTGAATAAATAATAAAAATATACCTTCTCTTTGGGAATGTAACTCAGAGATAAGTCATTTATAAGTATACACAGAAACATAAATTCTATTCACAGTAAAAAACATGGATACACACACATTCACACAATGTTAAGTAGAAAGGCATAAGTACTGCAAGAAAACACATTTAAAAATAAATAGCACAATCAAATCAGCATATCAAAAAGGATACCTCCACTCAGGCTACATTGTACAACAACAGTTCACAGTAGCCAAGATATGTAGTTATCTAATGCTTATTATCAAGTACTAAATAAAATATGACATAAATACACAACAGAGATTATTTTTCACTTACATAAGATGAATTTCCCCATTTCTTTCAAGATGAATATAACATGGTAACCCCTTTTTAAAGAAGAAGGTCAGCTACAGAGAGACAATGTGATATATTCTGTCACCTGTAGAAGCTAATAAGCAGCACTTAAGAAAATATAGAGGAAAAGCAATTAGAGGATGAGGAGAAGATAAAACAGGAAAATAGAAGGAGACTAGAAAACAGGAGCAAAAATAATGCTGATTAGAAAGAAACAGTGGTTTAGTATGCAACAGGGAGATTAGAATGTAGATACTTTCTGATATATTGTATAATTAAAGGGGCAGTTATATTATAAAGGGTCCCATCATAATAAAAATTTTTAAAAATATGGAAATGATGATTGCACACAGCTTATCTATTTTTCTCATGGTAACATATAAACATGTAAAGTTGATATGTCAGAATTTTTAAAATCGAAATAAATGTGTAAAATCGGATGACTTATAACAGGTGACCGTTTACCACTAAAAACATAAAAAGACGCTTAAATAGTCAATGGTTTTTTTCCAATGATTTTTAACGCAGATAAATCTGCTCCACAAATGATAAAGTTACCCATATTTTACCAACTTATATCTAGAAACATAAAAATATAAATCTCAAAAAACTAATGTTATTAAACTCAAATCCTTATAAATACATGTCATCAGAAACAGGATGAAAGTTTTACAAACCAACCCACGATTTAACAGTTAAATATAGACTGTTTGACACAGATAAATACTTATTAAGTTCACATACATATTCTGCTTAACATATGAAGAAATAGAAAAACAAATATTATCATTGTTCTTTCTATCCTAGGAGAACAACTTTATATTACAAAGCATATGACTTACAAACTTCTGTCTAAAAGTAGTGTTTGTAATCAGTACATGAACTATATCCTCATAATGAAAGAAATATGTTCACAGAACTTGGTGTGTAATTAGTATAAAATAAATATTGGCTGCATAAATTACAAAAAATAAATATATTCAAAGACACTCAGTAACTTTTTCCATATCTTAAAAAGCTCTCCTCTCCTTCAGCACTTCAGTAAATTTATTTTCTACCTTAACCACAGAACTTGAAGGTAATTCACTTTATATAACACATTGGGTTTTTTTTTCTTTCTTTGAAACAGCATGTCCATGTAGTTCACGCTAGCCTTGCACTCAGCAGTTAGCATAGGCAAACTGCCTTCTCTACCTGATTACCTCTGCTTGCTATGATTGGGACAGTAAAATACGGACCCTTGTTATACTGGTACCACCCTTGTTTCCCCTTCCCTCTGCAGACTCACAAATTGGACTTCAGTTCCCATCACTTAATTAAAACCAATTATTCCTGTATTGCTGAATTTAAAAAGATAATTTTCATCCTAATTCATTAATAAGTGAATAAAGAATTGAAAATAGACTAACCAGTAAAACTAGCACAGGGATCTGGTGTACTGAGATAAGTGGAATGCACCCTAAGGGTAGACCTAGGTACACTTTCTCAGCTTATAGTCTCTGAGAACCTATTTCTGCTTGGGATGGCAGACACACTTGGACAGCATCTCTAATAATAAAGTTCTTGCCTGGATGTTTGGAATCTTTCCTTAAAGATTGATAATAGAGGTTTAAGCTTTTTGTACTTCCTTCATCATGAAGGAATGATATTTGGTTTCCAAGCCAGATTTAGCAAACTAAAACCAATCATCATGTCCTGACACTCTGGACAATAATGGAAGGGATATTTAAAGCTATTCATTCGGTGTACTGTGGAGTTTTTTTTTTTTTCAATTGTTATTCCATCTCTACGAAGTTGATTTCCCTGATGGGCCCTGGTCTAAGCAGACGCAAAATCCTCCTGATTTTTCTATTCCCTTGGGATCATATCAGAAGCCAAGTAGATTCAGTATTTGTTATTCCTTCTCCATAGGGACTCAGATAGTTCAAAAAGTTAGTAATTTGTATTGAATTGGAATGAATTCAAAGTGCCTCTAAAGGAAAAAAAAAGTTCTGCATATTTGTATTTCCTAAATCCCATGAGTTTCCAGTGCATAGACATTTGGCAAAAGGGATTCAGTTGAACTCTCCAGAAAATTTCTCTTCTTATTTCAAACTATGTCAAATCTCAATATTTAACCTCCATCGCCCTATCCCATTTTCTTGGTGCACACCTTCTTCTGAACAAGTCTCTTATTTTCACATCTTTTTGTCTGTGTTACCTATTGAGTTTCATCAGGGTGGCCTGTATTAGCACAGAATTTACTGAAGTATGAATGGTATACCAGTGTGTGTACCATTAAGGAAATGAGCTTCCCTTCACAATCTGACACTAATCCTCAGTAGTCTCTCAGAGATGCATGTTACTTCATGAGATCTTTCTCCTTCCAGAATTAAATGTCAATATGGCCAAATCTTAAGTTTGAAGGAAGTAAATATAGTTTCAGTAAGTTCATGAATACAATGGCTTTGTCATGTAAGAAGATGCAATCTGGCAACACTCTTCTTCATATCAGGTTCTGATATTCTTATTACTCCCTCTCCCTTGGTGTTCCCTGAGTCTTCTGGAGGGATTTGACTAATATGTCCTGTTTAGGGCTCAGCAGTCACTGATTCTCAGAGGGTCAGTGATTCTCTTCACTTTGGCCCATTGCTATTCTCTATATCAAACCCCTTCCACTGCAAAATGAAACTTAAGTCAAGGGCTAAGAGCTGCCCCAATCTGTAGGAATGATATGTATATATATGACCAGTTGATAAAATGTTCTAATGGTTAACCCTTAGTAGATTGTTTCCATAAAAAGCCTATGAACTAGCCTTCCAAAAATTCTTATCATTGTTTATATTGCAAACATGTATTTTTCCTATTGGAAATCAGGATTAACCCAACCAGAAAGCAATTGGTTACCCCATAACATTGGTACCACTATTGTACCAATGGACACCCCTTGCCTGAGTAGTTGTTATTACTGCTGAAGCATTCACAGCTAGGTGATACTGTTGATGGCTTTCTCCCAATATCAGCCTAATGAAAATCTTGTGGTACTGTGAAAATCTGGCCAGAAAGGAAGAAAATCCCTAACTAGTTCCAGTTTATTTATCTTTCCATAAACTCAGATAATTATGGAATATATTCAGCATATAGAGTTTTATTACCAGGTTCTAGAAAGCAACCAAGAGCAATGGCAGTAAAACCTATATGGTTAGGGGAAAACTTTGTGACCTCTCTGACATTAGGAGGTGCCACATACCCAGTACTGGAGGTTTTGTTTAAACCCCTATGACTTCTGGGGTGAAGTATTAACTATATCTATATTTTTTGATTAGTCGATAATATCGTATTTTTCTATCTATATCATACAGTCTTAGGGCTACTAATTTCTCTCTAACTGCTTCCTGTGCACTAAACCCTCACGTCCCTTTCCTCCTCAAGCCTTCCCCTTTAATATTTTCCACCTTCTTCCTATCTAAGTTATTTGTCTCCACACCTTTAAGATTGTGACACCTACCTCTGCCTAGTGCTTAATAGTCCCTTTCTTGGTTTATGGTTGACACAGGTATTCCTAGTTAAGTGCACAAATCTGAAAGTTCAATGGTAGCATCCTTATATTAAGAGAACATGTAGCATTTGCCTTTCTGTGTCTGGGATACCTCGATGAATACACAATTTTCCATTTATTTACCAGCTGTGCCAATGAGCTATACCCCAGCCCAAACGCTACAATTTGAATCAAAATCTAAGTGGCTCTAGGCCATGTAGAATACAGAGGTGGGAAGGAGGAGGGATAAAGTTTGAGCCAAAAAAAAAAAAGGGAGGGAGAGGGGTAAAACTGTTGTGTTAAAAAAAAAAAGGCAGAGGTTAAAACCCCACGTGACTTTGCTTCCCCCTGTTGTGCAATCCCCACAGCTCAGGCAAGGTTGCCCTTAGCCTACCTGTTCAGAACTGAGGTCCCAAATGCTGCTTACCTTTGCTTTGCCCTGTTGGTATGCCTGGAATCTACTTTTTTCCTCCCTCCACCCACTAACCACATACACATATGAAATAACTCCAGGTAGAAGATCTGATATGACACCAAACCACAACAGTAAAGAACAAAAAGCTTCCGGTTAATATGTTAGCATAATAGTCACTTCAAAAAACTTATTTAGGAAGCATCAACGTGCTCCTATAGCTAGAGAACACTGGAATTGATACCTTTTGTCCTAAGGGAATGCACAGACACTTTGTTACTTTTATCATTTTTTATTATTATTTTATTTATCATAAGCAGATGGATTCAATGCATACTTCTATCAGAC
This sequence comes from Typhlomys cinereus, assembly GCA_023101885.1. NCBI lineage: Eukaryota > Metazoa > Chordata > Mammalia > Rodentia > Platacanthomyidae > Typhlomys > Typhlomys cinereus. Next base: position 271,082 of record JALPQD010000647.1, read on the forward strand.
TTTCATAGAAGCACTAACAATACTGTTTCTCAAACTATTTCATAAAATAGAGAAAGACGGAATACTCCCAAACTCTTTCTACAAAACAGGGAGGATGCCAGTTGCCAAACTCTGCCATGTTACCTCCATCTGTGCCCATACAACAAGGGAGGGAGGTTCTGGACACTCACATCATCCATTGGACCCTAAATGAAGTCCCCCCTCCAGTGTTTCATGGAGTATTTTATTGAGGATTGTTGCATGTTTATTCATTAGTGAGATTAGCCTATTATTCCCTTTCTTTGATGCGTATTTGTTTGATTTTGGAATCAGAGTAATACTGCAGCTGCTCTACCCAATGGACCATCTCACCAACCCTTAGGAGAGTATGATAATTAAGTCTTGAAGGGCAAGAAAACCTGTGAGGTCATTAGTCTAGGGAAGACCGTTCCAAGTAGAGGGAATAGCCAATGCAAAGTCCCAGAGAAGGGCTGGTGAGATCATGCACTGGATAGGACACCTGCTTACAAACCTAGAGACCTAAGTTACATCCCCACAAGCCCACACGGTGGAAGGAGAGACCTGATTTTTAAATTTTACCACCTAATCTCTACACTTGTGGGACGGTAGTAGTGGAGGTTCAAGGAGGAGGGGATTCTGGGAGTGGAAATATCAAGAGGTCAGCAGCACAGCTGGGATGAGTTCAAGGATGAGTTCAAAAGAGCCAAAGTCCGAGCTTCTACCCCAAATTCAATGGAAGCCACTGGAAGATTGCAGCAAAAGAAGCTAATCTGCTTAGTTTGTAAATTACCACTCTGAAGTCCTGCCTTCTGGTCTCCAGGGACCAGTACCACAGGCACCTGCCAGCGGCCTTTGGGCTGCCATGGCTTCCCCCATTAGAGTTTCAAATCATCCATGTGACCCTTTCTGGCCTCCCCCATCAAACTGTGAGATGTGTGGGCGTCTGCTTTGCTCAACACTGAATCCCTGAGGTCTACCATACTGTACAATGCGGGAGGTAAAATAACAGTCTCTTTTGGAGGGTACCGAGACTGGACCTCGGAAAGCCGCATATGCCAGCATGCACTGTCACTAAGCTACACTCTCAGTCCCAGTAATTGCCAGTCTAATAGATAAGCAAACTAAACCCTCATCAGAGACACTCCCTACACAAAGACCCCTAGCTGGATACAGACACCTCCAGTTTCCCCTGGATCAGAGGAATGGATGGGGGCCCGTGGAGCATTCTCAGGGAGAGGATGTGAAGGCTGATGAGAAATTTAAAATATGTCACTGGTCTTTGATAAGGTTAAATATTAGGTGATTCTTTTGAACATTTGAAATTGATCACACAAGAAAAACTCATGTCTTGGAATGTGTGTGACATGAAAGACAGGAGAGCGCTGTCAGGAATACAGAGAACCAGCCAGAGAGGGGTAGGCGAGAAAAAGGAGGGGTATACTTGAGAACAAAATACATCGACACGTATCTGAAAGCCCATTATTTTATTTGTTGAATATTTAATAGAATGGTACAATTCTGTTCCTATTTTGTATGTAGTGGACAGTCCTGTCTTAGGAAATAGTTCCCCGTTGTAAAACTCACGTTGACTCCTCAAAAGAGCAGATCTAAAAGATTCACAGAGTTGTAGAAGTCGTTTCATTATTTACGTTTTTCCATAAGATATACTTATCTATCACTCACTAGCTGTTCCGTAGGAGATGGGTTTTCCTAGAAGTCCTACATTGACTGTGGACAAGAATCAAGAATTGGCGAGTTTTTCTGAGTTTTTCAGAAAAACTCAGCTGCATGGAGTATAGTTATGTATAATAATAAAAAAAAAAAAAAGAATTGGCGATTCCTTATTCCAGTCACTCACAGGTTGCTGTCACCTCCTGTCATTCCTTGCCTGAGAGACACGAAGCGCTGTCCAATCGGAAGGGCTGTGGTTAAGGCATGTCCAATGAAAAGCACAGACAGCGAGGAGGGGGCGGGCTTCCAGCGTCTCTCTGGCCACCATCTTTGAACCTCTGCGGCTGGTTCTCAGTGCAGAGCTCCGGGTCTTCAGGCTTCGCGGCCCACGGCCACGCTGCTGCGGGAGAACCGCTGGGAGGCGCGGGCTGGGCTGGGCCGGCTGCGGCCCCAGGCGTCCTGTCTAAGCCATGCGCGGGGAGCCGCGGAGCCATGACAGCCACTGAGAGCGTCCTGGAATCCGCTGTGTGGGTAGGGGCGGGGAGGGGGTGGGAGGGCTGCGCTATTCTCCGGCCCGGGGCGGAGTCCTGGGCTGGAGGTCCAGGGGCCTCGGAGGCCTCAGGACGGGGATCGGCCCCAGCGCGGTGTGGCTCGGGCAGGTAAATGTGTCCGGGCGTCCCGCCGCTGGCCGGGAGCCTAGGGCTTGGAGCAGCCAAGAGGGGGGCGCGTCCATTCAGTGCCCTTGGGCGCCCTGGCGTCCTGGATCCGCGAGGCCCTGTGCCAGGTGGACAGAGCGGGGCTCACAGCCTCCTGGCGCCTCCTGAGCTCTGACAACTCTTGGGTTTGTCACTGTTTGTCCCAGTGTTTGTTTTCCCTGCATTTCTAAGTCTCCGCGATTGTCAGTATCTCTTACTCTTACTATGTGCGTGAACAGCACCTTTACAACGTATTTCTTGGTGTCCTTCGGTCACTAGGACATAGGATTGGGATAACACACTTCACAGTTCATCCCTGTTTTACGTGTGTGTGTTCGTGTGTTTTACAGGGGATGGCATCAAAAGACCCTTGCATGCTAGTTAAACTTTCTTGCCTTGACAAGAGTTTGAGTGTCTGAGTTTGAAACTAAGAATGAACCTAGAGACCCTGCCTACTATCTAAGCATTCTTCTCTGTACTATGTGTCCAAGTCTCTATCTCTGTCTCTGCCCATGTCTGTCTGTCTGTCTGTTTCTCTCTCTCTCTCTCTCTCTCTCTCTCTCTCTCTCTCTCTCTCTCTCTCTCTCTCTTAAATGTTTTATTTGGAAAAGGTTTCTTTGTTAGGCCAATTTGGGTCAATGACATTCTTATTTCCTGGGTCTCCCCAGGCCAGGATTTGCAAACATGTGCCACCACCCTCACTAATCTTTACTCCCCACCCCCTTTCTCTGTCTGCAGTAGTATCTCTCCAAAACCCTAAAAACTAGATGTGAAAGTGCTTGACCTGGAAAAGTACTTTTATGCCTGGGCCCACCCCCAGATGAGTGGTTAACACAGGATGCTGCTTTCAGGAGTGGCTGTGTGCAGTGGCTATACCCCTTCTTTTCTGCTTTAGATATGTCCTTCATTGCTCTTTAAGTTGAAACAGATAATGGGTCTGAAACCTAAGTATTATACTCACCTACTCAATCAGGCATGGGGGTACAGTTCCGTAATCCCAACAGTTCTGGAGGATGAAGCAGAAGGAAGCATATTCAGTTAAAACAAGGTTAGACTCCCAGTGAGCTCAAGGATAATCCTGGGCAATTTAGTAACACCCTAAAAAATCCTCCCCAACCCCCAGAAAAAAGTCAAAAGGGAAAAGGTGATTTTATTTCCACTGGATTTATATATTTGTGGGATAATGAGAGAGAGAGAGAGAGAGAGTAAGGGAGAGGAAGAGGGAGAGGGGGAGGGGGAGGGAGAGAGAGAGAGAGAGAGAGAGAGAGAGAGAACATGTATACATTCCAGGGATGTTAAGTAGAAGTCAGAGGATAATATTCAAAAGTCACTTCTCTCCTTTCCCCATGTGAGCTTCTAAGGCTAGAACTCAGTTTTCCAGGTTTGGAACAGACTGATCACATGTTATCAGACTGTCCTCCAAGGACGAGTTCAGTGGTAGAGAGTGTACCTAGGGGATGCAGAGCCCCAGGTTCCATTCCCAATCACATTTTCCCTGTGGGACTTTACAGAACCCAATCAGAACTCTCACCTTTTTTTTTTTCTGAAGAATGGGGTGATGTCACCCCTTTTGGCCAGTGAGGTGAAACCACAACAAAAAAAAAGGACTTGGTTTGTAGATGCTCAGCTTCTTGAAATCCCTCCACCCATCCCTTTTGTAATCAGGAAATCAGGAGAGGGACGATGTGTGCCACTTGATTCACTGTGCAGAAAGGGATGCCAGGGCCGTTAAGCAGCAGTTAGGGTAGCAACAGGCAAGATGGTGGTTGGCCTATCAAAGGACTCCAGAGGCTGTGTCTGCACCAGGGTAACAGGTATGGAAGATGCATCTGAAGTTGTCTCTAAGGATGGATATGGGATAACAGGGTATATGGTAGGAGAAGGTGTGTGAGGCAGGAAATACTGTCCACACAGTGAAGTCCATGGATTGAAAGTTTGAGGCCAGTGTCTAAAGGAGGATGTGACTCCCTGAGAAAGCACAAAATACGACGGTATGGTGTGAGGGGCTCCAGGGGTCGGTCTGAGGGGGAAGACAACTCCCTAGACAAGGAGACGGGAGAGTAAGGGTGAAGTGACTTTATAGTGGGGGGAGTTAGTGGGGTGGTGAGGAGGGGGTGCAGTCTGTAGCGATCTGAAGAATTAAGATTGAAAAATAAGGGCTCTGACCACGGAGCAGAATAGGGTGGGATCGAAGAGTAGAGGACCCTTCTCAAGAGGCAGGGGACTTTGAAAAAATGTCAGTGTGAAGGCATGGGCTAGATTAAGGCAGGAAGGAAAGACAGAGAACATTAATAAGAGTTAGAAAAGAAGAGTAGCCTCTCTCTGGTATATGCTTAAGTGTTAAGTGAAGTCACAGTCAAGAGTTTCAGAGCAATCAGCAGATTTAATGTGAAATTTTGCCATATACAGAGAATAACTCTTCTTTATAGTGACATTTGAAATTATATCCAAATAATAAAAACTAGTTTTTAAGTAATAAATATATATGGCCTTTAAGAGATTGCTTCTTTTCCAGATAGGAACTTTTGGAGTTTTCTTGGTATTCAATGACAGGCTATTTTGGGGAGATCCAAGTGAAGACACTTTATGCCAGAAATGGTGAGTTCGTGGGGTGCTGTCCTGAGCTAGGTTAGGGAAGAAATAATCCTGTATGCATGCCAGAGGACACTGCCTCTCTGCTCCCCATTGGCAGTACCACTGTGTGGCTTTACATCTCAGTGTGCAAATTTTGTCATGTGAGCACCACCCTTCCTTGTCTGCTGTCACGTCTCCATCTTTGCCTGGCATCTTTGCAGCTCTTGGCTGTCACAACCTGCCTTCTCTTTGGGGTTGGAAATATGAATCAGAAGGACAACAACTAGGGGAGTGGGGGGGCCCGAAGCATCTCCAGTCTAAGCCTGTGAGTGTTCCAGAAGCTCAGAACAGTACTAGATTTTCCTAGGACAAGCCTACTTCTAGTGTTGAGTTCTGGTCTCTTAGTCACAGGGAGCAGAGAAAAAGAGCCTGCAGATTCACGAGTGCAGGGAATGGGCAGCAGCAGAAAGTTTCAGAGACACCCATGACTCGTTGTAAGTCTGTACCTCTGTTTTCCAACCCCCCCCATTTCATCCATATACAGGTTCTCACTCTACTCAACTGTCTTAGAATTCGCTCTGTAGCTCAGACTGACCTCAAGCTTGCAGCAATTCTCCCAGTCATTATGATTAGTAGCTGTGTCCTACCCTTGATACCTGTCCCTTTTTGTGACCACATATTTGTTGCTGACTTTCTGTGCTGAAGGGTTGGCTTCTGAAACATGGACTGGGGAGGAACTTGGACTAGTTGGCACTGCACCCTTTCTAGATGGTAAACTTTGGATGTAGGATTCTTGGAGCAGTTTTGCATGGAGACCTCTCCCCATCCTGCATCCTTTCACAGTATATGGTCCTCTCGGTATCATTTTAGGGTGAAATAGGAGAGAGAGCAACATTTTTGTTCAAGTCTCAACTTTATCCAGTCATGGAAGCACAGCACTTCCTCAGGCACTACAGGTGGAAGAGGAATTATTTACCATGCACAAAGCCCTTGGATTTATGCACACACTACATAAATGGTACATGATGTTAATTTTTTTATAATCCCAGCTCTGGGAAGAGGAGGCAAGAAAATTAGTCAGTCATCCTTGGCTAGATACCTGTTCAGATGAGCTTGGGCTTACATGAGTTGCTCTCTCAAAAAACAACCAAATTGAGCTGGAGAGATGGCTCATGGCTTAAGACTGTCTTTCAAGCAGAAAGTCCTGAGATCCCATTCCCAATTCCATGTAAAAATGCCCGGTGGAAACAGAGACAGCCTGCATTTCCGACCATGGTGTGCAGCACCTGGGAAATCCCAGAGAGAAGCAAGGAGGCAGAAGCAATCCAAGATGATTCCCGAAGTCACCCTTGTACTTCCACAGGGACACAGAGTGCTTTCTTACACACACACACACACACACACACACACACACACACACACACACACACATTAAATACATTTTAAAAAAATTTAAAAATCGAAATCATCCTGAAATTCTTTTCTGTGGCAAAGTCCAGAATCCTGGCGTCTTCACCTGTGTTGAGAACTTTGGAAAGATCTTCACCTGCTGAATCAGAAGTGTGGAGCTTCCCAAATACAAAGATGAGTGTGTAGAAGAGAGGTCAGCAATGTAAGGGCTAAATGCTAAATGGATCCTGGCAGCACCAAAAAGGACAAAAGAGAGGGACAAAGAGAGGAGAGAAAGGACTTCATGTCTCTGGATGCACCAACAATACACTCCCATTTACTAGAATGTTCTGCTGCTCACGTATTTTCCAGTTCCCACACCAACATTCCCTCTAGTGTGAGGAATGCAGGATTTGAAGTCTGAATAATCTACAGTTTTTCATTTCACTTCCTGCTGTGGGTCACCTGTTTACACTGAGCTTTCCAAGACTTTGAGAAGCAGGGTATCAAATGTGTCACCTAGGTCTGGAAATACTTTCCTAAAATGCCAATTTCCTACATGAATTTCCATTCGTTCATTTTTGTACATTAATGATCCCTTTCTACAGTAAGTCCATCTGTTTTCTTCTTCATAGTATGTTTCAAACAGACAGTTCTTTTTCATTTTTTTCTTTGTGTCCTGCAGCAGGGTTTTGAAGAACCAAATTCTGTTTGTGAACACATAAGAAGAAACGTGTGCATAGTCATTGATCCCATGGAAATCTTTGTACTTTCTCTAACCCTTTTCTGTGTCACATCTTGGGATTTTGAACTATGAAATTGGTTACATGCACCCTTGAAACCATATGCTTTTTCAGAACCATGCGGTTTTCCATATGCCCTGATCTCTTAGTTCCCTAATGTTTGAGTTAATCTCTATTCTTTCAAATTGACCATGTTTGACAGAAGATCTTCCATGATTGGGCAGGCTTGGTGGGTCTGGGATTCCTGTCGAATGAGGATGAACATCAGGTTCGTATTGTAATTTCTTGAAAAGCTCTTTAAAACATGCTTTCATGAATTGTTGTGTTAACACAAGCAATGTGTTTGTTCTATTTTCTTTCTCCCCTGGTAAAAATCAAATATCATATTCTACATTACACTGTTAGCACCCATAGAAAGTACAGCGAGTTCCCATTTTCTATTCCCAAAGCTGAGAAATTGTGTTGAAGAGACATGTATTGTTACCACTTCAGTGTCATTTGAGGACATCACATTGGACTTTACCTGGCAGGAGTGGCAGTACCTGGATGCTGCTCAGAAGACCCTCTACAGGGATGTGATGCTGGAGAACTACAGCAGCCTGACATGTTTGGGTGAGAGTAGCTCTCCTATCACTTTTAGTTTCCATTGCTTTCTTCTGTTTCGATAAGTAGAGGGATTCTTGCTAGCTTTTACTTTTCATATTATTTTATTATGTTTGTTGAGTGTCTGTTTAATGTATGTGTATGTTCATGTGTCACAGTTTGAATATGCAAGTAGCAAGGTTTGGTGTACAGGTCAGGGTGAGAGGTGTCATTGTAACCTCTGACCTTTTCTGAGGTCGAGTCTCTTATTTTCTACCATGTACACAAGGCCTACGCACCCTCGAGATTTGGGGGAATTCTTCTCTGTCTTTCCAACCATCTTACCATAGAAGCACTGGGCTTAAAAACGTGTGCTGCTGCAGTCAGATTTTTTTATTGTATTTGTATACTTGACTTCATATGCTCACCCTTGCATGGCAGACAATTTTCCCAACACTCATCTCCCCAATTCTCATTGCTCACTTTTAGCACTACATTGTACATGATAAATGTGACTGGCACATTTCTGTAATAGCATACATTTTTAGAGAACAGAGTGGCTACAATACACTTACATATTTTGTATTCATTTGCTTTGTATTCAAAAGCAAATACTCACTGTCACTGTTGAAGGTTTATAAAGTGCTGAATACTTGCTACTTGAGATTTGTATATGCTTGTGGATGTGTCTAAGTATGTATGAATATGCAGAGCTATTTTTACAGGCACAAAGTTTTAACTACAATTAGTTATGATTTCTCTTTGACAATGTTTAACATCGTGACTAAGTATTTTCTATATTTCAAGACCTATTTTCTAAGGTTTCTTTTAAAAGTAAATTTTTTTCCAAAAGTTGTGTCATGATTCTGTTTATTACAGGGTTACCATTTATTAATCAACTATTGATTGCAGGGTTAATATGTAACTAATAGTTGGAGTAATTGTGTAAATGATACCTGGACAAACACTGTTGAATTCTATTTTTTTTAAAGTTTCTTTTTTTAAATTTTTTTATTATTATTTATTCAGTTGTGCATGTGTGCGTATGTATGTGCGTGCACATATGTGTGTGTGTGCGTGCGCGTGTGTGTGTATACATGGGATCTGGGACCTGAACTCAGGACCTTCCGCCTGCAAGGCAGAGGCTTAACCCCTGAGCCTCCTCTCCAGCCTGAATTCTAATTATTATTGGGGTTATTTCCTCCATGGCTCCTGCAGCAGTGGTTTTAAAGCCTTCTCTCATTTATTAAGCCACAAGCTTTCTTGAAATTCTTTCTGTAATATACACTAACTTTCAGATTTTTCTAAAGGAAGAAGGACGAAAGAATCCCCCTAAAATGCTACAGGCCCAAAAGTTTTTGCTCCAGAAACATATTTGGACATCAATAAATTTACAAATATTATTAATTTGGATTATTTCTTAATAAGAATATTTTCATTCTAGTATAATATCCAGTTTTAGTGATATAGTTTAATTTCCTGAACTCCAAATTGTTTGTTGACATCAAATATTTCAAAATGTGTTAATAATAATCAACATTTATGCAAACTCAAGCTCCAAAGATCAAAATTCTTCTTTGTGAAATAAATGACACCACAGTCTCTTTCCAATAATAACAATTTTCTTAAATATTAAACTGTTGGATTTTCATTATCGTTCACTTTCAGGAAATCTTGAAATTACTTTTTAATTTCTTCCTGAATCCAGTTCTCATTCAGCATCATAGTGTTAAGTTTCCAGCAGTTAGTGTATTTTCTGTTGCTTGTGGATGTCAAGCTTTAGGCCATGGTGGTTAATAGGGCACAGGTTAAAATTTCAACTTTCCTGTACATGTGGAGATTCGTTTTGTGGCCCAATATGTGATCTATTTTGGAGAAAGTTCCATGTGCTGCTGAGAAAAATGTGTATTCTTTGGTGTGTGGATGAAAAGTTCGATAGAGATCTGTAAGGTCCATTTCTTTAAGGGTTTGATTAAGTTCCATAGTGTCTCTGTTAAGCTTTTGACCTGTTGATCTCTCCCATGTTGAGAGGGCAGTGTTGAAATCCTCAAGAATTATTGTTTGAGGGTTGATTTCTCACTTCGGACGCTGTAGGATTATCTTAGTGAATATGGAGGGGCCTGTATTGGGTGCATATATGTTCAGTATTGTGAAGTCCTCCTGATGAATTGTACCTGTGACTAAAATGTAGTATCCATCTGTGTGTCTTATGATTTTTTTGGTTTGAAGTCCACTTTGTCCGAAAGCATAATGGCTACATCTGCCTGTTTCCTGGTTCCACTAGCTTGCAAAATTTTGGACCAGCCTTTCATTTTTTGATGTGCCTATCTTTTGTGGGGTGATGAGTTTCCTGAAGGCAGCAGATTGATGGGTTGTGGTTTTTAATCCAAGTTCGTAATCTGTGTCTCTTGATCGGTGAGTTAATCCCATTGACATTTAATGTTATATGGAGAAATTATTTTTAATTCTGGACATTTTTTATGTTTAGTGGATTTTGTAAGCGTATTGTTTGACATTTATGTTTTGGTGGTGTTATACTTCCCTTCTGTCCTCCTGTATACGCTTGTTTTTTTCTTCAAGCTTGAGTATCATTTCTAGCATTTTTTGAAGGCCTGGTTTGGTAGACATGTATCTCTTCAAGTTGTATTTGTGCTGGAAAAATTTCTTTCTCCCTCGATCATGACAGATAGGTTTGCCGCGTATATCAATCTGGATTGGCATTTTTGCTCATTTAATACTTGAAGTATGTATCTCCAAACTCTTCTTGCTCTTACTGTTTCCATTGAGTAGTCAATGGTTATTTTAATAGGTTAACCTTTAAAAGTGACTTGCTTTTTTTCTCTTGACGCTCTCAGCACCTTTTCTTTGTCTTGAATGTGGATTGTTTTGACTATTATTTGCAATGGGGATTTCCTATTTGGGTCATATCTGTTTGGAGCACGAAATACCTCTTGTATTTTTTTTGTTGCTGTTATCATAATTTATTTATTTTTATTTTTATTTAATTTTTTTATTTCCACTCATACAAACTTAACAGGTACAGTTGTCCCCCCCTCCCTCCAACCCCCTACTCCCCTGTGCCACCCTCCCCTCCCTCTGCCCTCCCCATCCTCCAGTGACTCCTCCTCCCATCCCTGGAGCATCTTTTAATGTACATGCCAAACTCTCCTCTGGGTCCTCCTATTCAAGGAGGTGCACGGACCCAGTGACATTTCCCAGAACCCTTTCCTGAATTACCATTAAGCATAGGAACACTACTGTGGCTGTCAATCCCTTGCCTCCCATGATCTTAGTGCCTTTAGCAAATGCTAGACTTTGTGAGGTCAATAGTGTGTTGGACATTGTGCAGGGCATGTAAACTCAAAATATGATTGCTTCGGCCCTAACTTGTGTGGAGTATCTTGCATATCATTGCTCCTCCCATCCTTGTGCACTTACAATCTTACCGCCCCCTCTTCCACGAATTTCCCTGAGCTTCAGGATGGGGAGAGATTAGGCTGGCCTAGTTCTAGGTGGTTGGTATAGAGTCTCTCATGTTCTGGATTATAGTTTGTTGATTTTTTTTTGTTTTGCTCCTCCTGCAATGCCCTTGGCTCCACTCTAATGGGTATTGGATGTCACACCCTGGCTACAGAAAAAAACCTGTTAAATTAGAATCTCCTTATAAGAGTATATTCAAAGGTAGATGTAATAAAAGTAGGAAACCACAGTGAGAGAGGGGTTAATCACACATCTGCGAAATGGTTACTTTCTATCTGCCAGACTATACGCCCTCCCCTTCTGGTAAGATCATACCCCATCAGTTGTAAATAATCAGGAAGTAAAGTCTGTGAAATTAACCACATGTCTCATTATTTACTTGCAGTCCTTGATGGTGGCCTTTTTTCTCTACTGAAACATGGTCCCCTCTCTCGTTGTGGGTGTGGCTCTCCTTCCCCATGCCTCTTGTTCATAATCTTAGCAAATTACTGTAGTTATTACAGAGATTTATCTTTGAGTGTGTCTAAGTGGGTTTCATACTAGGAGCCACCTAGTTGGGAGTACATACAGCGCTTAATTTCCTGTGTCTGGGATACTTCACTCAATATAATTGTTTCTAATCTCATCCATTTCCCGGAAAATTCCATTAATTCATCATTTTTGATGGCTGAGTAGTACTCCATTGTATAGATGTACCACATTTTCCCTATCCACTCGTCAACTGTTGGACATTTATGTTGATTCCATGACTTTGCTATTATAAACAGTGCTGCTATGAATATGGTCGTGCTTGTGCTATCGAGGTGAATTTTGCTGTATGGGGGGTGATTCCCAAAAGTGGAATCGCACGGTCATATGGCATTTCAATCTTTAATTTCTTTAAGAAAATCCAGATGGCTGGCCAGAGTGACTATATGAGCCTGCATTCCCACCAGCAATGTAAGAGGTTCCCCTATCTCCACATCCTCTCCAGCATTTGGTGCTGTTTTTATTGTGGATTTTTGCCATCCTGACTGTGGTGAGATGATATCTCAGGGACATTTTGATTTGCATTTCTCTGATGGCTAAGGATGTGGAACATTATTTCCGATATTTGTTAGACATTTTAATTTCATCCCTGGTAAATTTTCTTTTAAGTTCCAGGACCCATTTTTTAATTGGGCCATTGGTTTCCTTAGTGTTTAATTTTCTAAGTTCTTTTTGCACTCTGGATAATAGAGCTCTATCAGATATGTGGTTAGTGAAGATTTTCTCCCATTCTGTGGCTTGCCTTTGAGCTAGTTTTACAACCTCTTTATCTGAAAATAAGCTCTTTAATTTCACCATATCCCAACTGTTGAGAGTTGGTAGCAGTTACTGAGCTGTTGGATGTCTGTTCAGGTATTGTTGGCCTAGCCCAATCAGCTCGAGGGAGTTCTCTATCCTCTCACCTATTGTTTTTATAATCTCTGGCATTATATCAAGGTCCTTGATCCACTTGGAATTAAGTCTTGTACATGGTGACAGGTAGGGGTCCAATTTTAATCTTCTGCATGTGAAGATCCAGTTTTGCCAGCACCATTTGTTGAAGATACTGGTTTTTTTCCATTGGATTTTTTGGACCCCTTTGTCAAATATCAAATGCTGTAATTTTGTGGGATTATATCTGGGTCTTCAACCCTTATCCTTTGATCTGTGTGTCTATTTTGGAGCCACCGCCAGGCTGTTTTTATAACTATGGATTTGTAGTACAGACTAAGGTTTGGTGTGGTGATACCTCCAGCTGTGTTTTTATTACTCAGGAATGTCTTTGCTATCCTGGATCTTTTGTGCCTCCATATGAATTTTGAGATTGTTTAGTCAACTTCTTTGAAGAATTGCTTTGGGATTTTAATTGGCATAGCATTTGATTTTTATATTGCCTTTGGTAGGATGGTCATTTTTACAATGTTGACTCTGGCAATCCAGGAACATGGGAGGTCTTTGCACCTTCTGGTGATTTCTGTAATTTCTTTCCTTAGGGTTTTAAAGTTTTCATTGTAAAGGTCTTTTATCTCCTTGGTTAGGTTTATACCAAGGTATTTCATTTTTTTAAGGGCTATAGTAAATGGGATTGTTTCTCTCAAGGCTTTTTCACTTCATTCATTCTGGTCATATAGGAAGGCCACTGATTTTTGTACATTTATTTTGTATCTTGCCACCCTGCTGAACTTCTCAATTAGTTCCAGGAGCTTCCTGGTGGAGTTTTTGGGATCACTCACGTATAATATCATGTCATCTGCAAATAGGGATAGCTTGACTTCTTCCTTGCCGATTTGAATCCCTGTTATGCCCCTTTCTTGTCTTATGGCTTCAGCTAAGACTTCAAGTACAATATTGAATAGAAGTGGTGAGAGTGGACAGCCTTGTCTAGTTCCTTATCAAAGTTGGAATGCATCGAATTTTTCCCCACTGAGTATAATCCTTGCTGTTGGCCTATTGTATACAGCTCTTATTATACTGATAAAAGTTCTTTACATTCCAACCTTCTCCAGGGTTTTGATCATAAAGGGCTGTTGGATCTCGTCAAAAGCTTTTTCTGCATCTATCGAGAGTATCATGTGGTCTTGAACTTTGGACTGGTTTATATTGTGAATTACATTTATTGATTTGCATATGTTGAAGCAACCTTGTGTGTCTGGGATAAAGCATACTTGATCCCCGTGGATGATCTTTTTATGTGTTTTTAAATCCTATTAGCTAGGACTTTATTTAGAATCTTTGCATCTGTGTTCATCAGAGAGTTTGACCTATAGTTTTCTTTTTTAAGTGTATCTTTATTAGCTTTTGGGATTAAGACGATATTAGCTTCATAGAAGGAATTTGGTAGTGTTCCTTCCTTTGCTATTTGATGGAACAGTTTAAGGAGTATTGGTGTTATTAACTCCTTAAATGTCTGGTAGAAACTCTGTGCTGAATCCATCTGGTCCAGGACATTTTTTGGTGGGAAGATTCGAGATTACTTCCTCAATTTCCTTATATGTTATAGGACTATTTAAATAATTCACAATTTCCTGATTCAATTTAGGTAAGTTGTGTTTACTTAGAAATTCATCCATCTCTTTTGTGTTGTCAACCTTCACAGAGTATAAGTTTTTGAAATATGATGTTATAATTCTCTGGATTTCTTGGGTATCAGTAGTGATAACTCCATGTTCATTTCTGATTTTGTTAATTTGGGTTTTCTCTCTCTTGCTTTTGGTTAGTTTAGCTAGGGGTGTATCAATCTTGTTGATTTTTTCAAAGAACCAGCTTTTTGATTGGTTGATTTTTTCTATCGTTTTCTTAATCTCGATTTCAGATATTTTTCCCCTTATTTTGCTAATCTCTTCTCTTCTACTGCTTTTGAGATCAGATTGCTCTAGTTTCTCTAAAGCTTTAAGCTCCATTTTTAAGTTGTTTATTTCTGATGTTTCCATTTTTTTGCTGTAGGCATTAAGAGGTATGAACTTACCTCTTAGAACAGCTTTCATTGTGTCCCAGAGATTTTGGTAGGTTGTATTTTCGTTATCATTCACTTTCAGGAAATCTTGAATTTCCTTTTTAATTTCTTCCTGAATCCAGTTCTCATTCAGCATCATAGTGTTAAGTTTCCAGGAGTTAGTGTATTTTCTCTCTTGTTTGATGTGTTGTGGATGTCCAGCTTTAGGCCGTGGTGGTCTGATAGGGCACAGGTTAGAATTTCAACTTTCTTGTATATGTGTAGATTCATTTTGTGGCCCAATATGTGATCTATTTTGGAGAAAGTTCCGTGTGCTGCTGAGAAAAATGTGTATTCTTTGGTGCGTGGGTGAAAAGTTCGATAGAGATCTGTAAGGTCCATTTCTTTAAGGGTTTGATTAAGTTCCAAAGTGTCTCTGTTAAGCTTTTGACCTGTTGATCCATCCCATGTTGAGAGGGCAGTGTTGAAGTCCCCAAGAATTATCGTTTGGGGGTTGATTTCTTGCTTTAGACGCTGTAGGGTTTTCTTAATGAATGTGGAGGGTCCCGTATTGGGTGCATATATGTTCAGTATTGTGAAGTCTTCCTGGGGAATTGTGCCTGTGACTAAAATGTAGTATCCATCCGTGTCTCATAATTTTCTTTGGTTTGAAATCCACTTTGTCTGATAGCATAATGGCTACCCCTGCCTGTTTTCTGCTTCCATTTGCGTGTAGAATTATTGACCAGCCTTTTATTTTTAGAGCGTGCCTATCTTTTGTGGTGAGATGGGTTCCCTGCAGGCAGCAGATTGATGGATTGTGATTTTTAATCCAAGTTTGTAATCTGTGTCTCTTGATCGGTGAATTAAGTCCATTAACATTTAGTGTTATAATGGAGAAACTATTGTTAATTCCAGACATTTATTATGTTTAGTAGCTTTTATAAGTATATTGCTTCACTTTTAATGGTGTTATATTTGCCTTCTGTTCTCCTGGATATGCCTGTTTTTTTCTTCACGCTTGAGTATCATTTCTAGCATTTTTTGAAGGCCTGGTTTGGTGGACATGTATCCCTTCAAGTTGTCTTTGTGCTGGAAAATTTTTCTTTCTCCCTCGATCATGACTGATAGTTTTGCAGGGTAAATCAGCCTGGGTTGACATTTTTGCTCATTCAATACTTGAAGTATGTCTCTCCAAGCTCTTCTTGCTTTTACTGTGATTTTTTTTGTTTTGAGGTCCAATTTGTCTGATAGCATAATGGCTACCCCTTCCCTGTTTTCTACTTCCATTAGCTTGTAGAATTGTTGAGCAGACTTTTATTTTTGGGATGTGCCTATCTTTTGTGGTGTATGGGTTTCCTGCAGGCAGCAGATTGATGGATTGTGATTTTTAATCCAATTTTGTAATCTGTATCTCTTGATCGGTGAGTTAATTCCATTAACATTTAGTGTTATAATGGAGAAACTATTTTTAATTCTGGACATTTATTATGTTTAGTGGTTTTTGAAAGTATATTGCTTCGCTTTTAATGGTGTTATACTTCCCTTCTGTTCTCTCAGATATGCCTGTTTTTTTCTTCATGCCTGAGTATCATTTCTAGCTTTTTTTGAAGGCCTGGTTTGGTGGACATATATCCCTTCAAGTTGTCTTTGTGCTGGATACATCAGCCTGGGTTGACATTTTGCTCATTCAGTACTTGAAGTATGTCTCTCCAAGCTCTTCTTGCTTTTACTGTTTCAACTGAGAAGTCATTTGTTATTTTAATAGGTTTACCTTTAAAAGTGACTTGCTTTTTTTTCCCTTGAAGCTCTCAGCACCATTTCTTTATCTTAATGTGGAGTGTTTTAACTATTATTTGCCATGGCATGTTTCTATTTTGGTCATATCTGTTTGGGGTGTGGAATGCCTCTTTTTATATGTATGGGCCTGTCTTTTTTTAGATGAGGAAAGTTTTCCTTGATGATCATTTGAAAAATTTCCTCAGGGGTGGTATTTTGAGATTCTTGCTCTGGTATTCCATGAATACGCATGTTAGGCTTCTTCAGGGTGTCCCGTATCTCCTGGATATTTCTCTCAAGTATCTTTTTGGCTTTAACATCCTCTTCCATTGAGCTGGCTAATACTCCCACTTTGTCTTCAAGGTCTGAAATTCTATTTTCTGCTTCATTAGTTCTGCTGATAAGACTCTGTTGAGTTCTGGGTTGAAGATAACTTGTCTTTTACTTCAGATTTGAACTCTGCTTGAGTCTGTTTTTACTACTCTATGCCTGTTTTTGTTCCTTGAACTGTTTTTCTCAACTCCTCCAAGTGTCTGTTGTTTTCCTCTTCAAAGCGATTGATGTGGTTATTCCTCCCGGATTTCCTCTTTCATAGTATTGAACATGGTAGTGATCATGTTTTAAAGGTTGTTATCCTGGGTCAGGCTTTCTTGGCCATTTTCCATGGGTTTGTTCTGGTTGGAGTCTATCATTATGGGGTTAATTCCTTCAGTGGGAGATTTGTTTACTTGGGTGTTGTTTCTCATGGATTTGCAAATTGACTTGGGCATCGTCAAATCTTAAGACCTTTTTTCAATATCTGTGCATTTTTCACTGAACTGAATTATTTGGCCTGGGGTTTTGAGGTTGGGCGGGTGCAAAGCTTACCTGGATTGTGGTGGGTCCCAGCTGAACTGTGCCCATCCTGGGGCAGTGGAGTAGTGAAAGAGAGGATGTGGCAGCAGTGGGGTGCTATTTAACCTGGGGGAGCTGGGGCATGGCCCATGGTGGGGGTTCCTCCCCGGCCCCAGGCTGCTCTATCTCTGATGGACTGGTGAGAGGAGCTGGGTACCTTGGGCTGCCTAGGGTTCTAGGGGTGGGCGGGTGCGGAGCTTACATGGGTAGCGATGAGTCCCTGCTGGACTGCGGGTGTTCAGGGGGCGGCTGAGTGGGGAAAGGCACCCCTTGTATTTGGATGGGCCTCTCATTCCTTAGTTGAGGAAAGTTTTCATTTACAATAATTTGAAAAATTTCCTCAGGTGTAGTATTTTGGGATTCTTGCTCTGGTATACCATGAATGTGCATGTTAGGCTTCTTCAGGGTGTCCCACATCTCTTGAATGTTCCTCTCAAATATCTTTTTGGCTTTAACGATCTCTTCCATTGAGCTGGTTAATTTTCCCACTTTGTCTTCAAGATCTGAAATTCTATTTTCTGCTTCATTAGCTCTGCTGATAAGACTCTCTGTTGAGTTTTGGGTTGAAGATAACTTGTCTTTCAGTCCAATTTTAAACTATGCCTGACACTGATTTAACTGCTCTATGCCTATTTTTGTTTCTTGAACTGTTTTTCTCAACTCCTAAGTGCCTGTTGTGTTCCTTTTCAAAGTGGTTGATGCGGTTGTTTAACTCCTATCAGATTTCCTCTTTCATAGTATTAATCATGGTAATGATTATACTATGAAAGTCATTCTCTTGGGTCTGGCTTTCTTGGCTATTTTCTGTGAATTTGTTCTGGTTGGAATCCATCATTATGGGGTTAATTCTTTCCGTGGGAGATTGGTCTTCTTGGGTTTAGTTTCTCATGGATCTGCACTTTGACTTGGGCATTGTTGTTTTGTTTTAGGACCTTTCAGTTACTGTGTTTTTTTTAACTGAACTGATTTAGTTGGTATTATTACACTTGGGCAGTTATTACTAGTGCTTGCCTTGGATTAGGTATGTTTGTCTTTTGTTATTGTTATTTCCTGGATGAGGCTATTAGGCTGTTATTACATTAGTTAAGTCCGGTTAAGTAGACAAGGGTTGAATATTACTATGCTAGTGCACTTTTACAATTTAATATCTTGGTGATATATGAGGGTGAGTGGTGTACTTCCTGTAGTTGTATATGTTTTTGGGGTGGCTGTATGGAAAATTTGATCTATAGCAATTAATACCAGAAAGGAACAGTAAGGTGAAAAGAAGGAGGTTTACTTATCTTTGGGTTGGATGTGAAGAATCTCTCCCATGTGATTGGATGATTGTAGAGGGCTTCAGCTGTATGGCCTTTGACCCTTAGAGTTTTGCTTGAGTTTCCTTTGGACTCTATTGAATTCTGAGTAGCAGTGTGTCTTCCGTAGACCACATGCTTGGGTCCGCCGTGGGCCGGAGAGGCATAGGGGCTGATGTGGTTGTCAGAATTCTTCACCTGGGAACTGGGATTTGGCTTAGTGGCCCACCGAAGCTCCAGGGATGGAGGAATGTGAGCAAGTCCTGTCTGTTTGGGCGGACAGGCGGGAAGGAGGAAGCAAGGGGCTGGGGCCTGGGGGCGTGGCCCAGACAAAACTAGAGTCAGCCTGGGTGCCCCTGGGACCTGGAGCCATCTGGGGGCCTGGGCGAACTCACCTGGGATGGAGGACTGGGAGCAGCAGTGGGGCGGAGATGCGGGTGGGAGAAAGCAAGGTCTTTAAATACTCTTAATGAATTTTCCTCTTCTCTGTATATTTCTGTGATCCCCTTGCTCTATATATTGGGCCTTTTGATGGTGTCCCAAAGTTCCTGCATGTTCTGTTCAAGTGTGTTTTCCAATTTGTCAGTTTCTCTGATCGACTTATCAACCTTTTCTATTTTATCATCCAGTCCAAATCTGTCTTCTGCATGATCAGTCTTATTTTCATGATTCTCCGCTGAATTTCTTATTGCATTGTTTGAATTTTAGTTTCAGTGTTATGTCAACCTAGGCTTTTTTTTTTTTTTACTGCTTCCATGTTTGTTTTCAGATCACTTTGGGTTTTCTTCAGTGTTTCTAGATATGTTTTCAGGTTCTCTACTTTCATTCTAATTGCATCTTGGTTTGTTTGTGTTTTCTTTGCTGGGTTTGTTGTTTTTTTTTTTCAAATTTGTTTAGCCATTTATGTATGTTCTCTTAGAGCTGTTTGAACATATTTATAATTGGTCTGTAGAATTTATTGTCCTGATTATTGCTCTCTTGAATATCTTCCAGTGAATTCTACTCTGTGGAAGCTGAGACTTAGGGACTGGCAATCTTGGGAGGAGACATGTTCTATTGGATTCTTTTGCTTTTTTTCCGCCTCTTTTTCCAGCATGCATCTGTAATTAGGTAGTTACTAATTTTCTTCGATTGATAGGGCTACTTTGCTTGCGTCTACTGCTTGAGTTAGGATTTCTATTTGTGTATACTGCTTTTAGGAGGGTAGATGTTGATTGAAGTTCTCTCTGAAGTTACTGGATACTGATTCTTTGATGGAATGGTTGTCTCCATCTGGAATGCTGTTTTTCAGCACATAGCTGATGTTTGTAGTGTCTGTTTTGCTTTTTGTTACTTATCAAATGTTTGTGCATCTTTAGGTTTTTGTAATTTCACCGCCCCCACTTCCGTGAGGTTCTCAAAGCGTTAGGATGGGAGCTATTAGGTTAAACTGATTCTGGGTGAGCCTTGCTGAATCGTGGTACTCTGCATTCTGTCTTGTCACTTCACTGCTTTCCTACTTTTCTAGGCTGCATCCTGTCACGGTGTTCAGGGTTTACCATTGCACAAGACAGTCCATTCAGGGAAGGACTACTGCATCTAGAAACTCACTACAGTGAGACTTATCCTTACCAGACATACCTGCATAATGACTGACATACTATCATGCCCCCCCAGACTCAAGAACTCAAGAGAGGTAAGAACATACAGTGGAAACCTTCAGGACTAAAACTGCATAGGTGAAGGGAAATGCCCCTATCAATGGGGTAGCCCAAAGAGAAGCAAATTGGTATACAAAAGAGGCCTAAAACCCCACAAGAGAAAACCAGCCCGAGGAAACCCTGGGGTCCACAGAAGCAGACATGCAGGAAGGTAGAAGAGAATGGGATGGATTGATGAAGGGATGGATATGAGGGAGGGGGATGGAGGGAAGCAGGGATAAGTACTCAGTGTGTTAATGAAACATAAAATAATTTAAAATGATAAAAGTAAAATGTGTCTGTGCATTCACTTAGGACAAAAGGTATCATTTCTACTTTTCTCTGGCTGTAAGAGCATGTTGATGCTTCCCAAATGAGTTTTCTGCCATGTATTATGCTGCCCTGTTAACCAGAAGCTTTTTTCTCTTTACTGTTGTGGTTTGGTGTCATATCAGATCTTCTACATGGAGTTATTTCATACGTGTATGTGATTAGTGGGTGGAGGGAGGAAAAAAGTAGATTGCAGGCATACCAGAAGGGCAAAGCAAAGGTAAGCAGCATTTGGGACCTCAGTTCTGAACAGGTAGGCTAAGGGCAACCTTGCCTGAGCTGTGGGGACTGCACAACAGGGGGAAGCAAAGTCACGTGGGGTTTTAACCTGTGCCTTTTTTTTTTTTTTAATATAACAGGTTTACCCCTCTCCCTCCCTTTTTTTTTTTTTTTTGCTCAAACTTTATCCCTCCTCCTTCCCACCTCTGTATTCTACATGGCCTAGAGCCACTTAGATTTTGATTCAAATTGTACCATTTGGGCTGGAGGTATAGCTCATTGGCACAGCTGCTAAATAAATGGAAATGGAAAAATGTGTATTTATCGAGGTATCCCAGACACAGAAAGGCAAATGCTCCATGTTCTCTTAATATAAGGATGTTACCATTGAACTTTCAGACTTGTGCACTTAACTAGGAATATCTGTGACAACCATAAACCAAGAAAGGGACTATTAAGCACTGGGCAGGGGACATAACCTTAAAGGTGTGGAGACAAAATAACTTAGATAGGAAGAAGGTGGAAAATACTAAAAGGGGAAGACTTAAGAAGGAAAGGGGGGCTGGAGAGGTGGCTCAGGGCTTAAGCCTCTGCCTTGAAGGTGGAGGGTCCTGAGTTTGGATCCTAGACCCCACGTATAGACGCCGGGCGGAAGCAGGGGCGGCCTGGGTTTCTGGTCCTGGTAGGGCGAAGCTTGTGAATCCTTGGACAGAGTAAACAAGGAAGAGGTAGAGGCGGTCCTTGGTGGTTCCTGAATTCGCCCGTGGTTCTACACACACACACACATACACGCACACATGTGCACACACATACATGCACAATTGAATAAATAATAAATAATAAAAAAATTTTAAAAAAAGAAGGGACTTGAGGGTTTAGTGCACAAGAAGCGGTGAGAGAGAAATAAGTAGCCCTAAGGGTGTATTGATAGAAGATAGAAAACTCTGACATTATCAATTAATCAAAAAATATAGATATAGCTAATACTTCACCCCAGAAGTCATAGGGGATTAAACAAAACATCCAGTACTGGGTATGTGGCACCTCCTAATGTCAGAGAAGTCACAAAGTTTTCCCCTAACCATATAGGTTTTACTGCCATTACTCTTGGTTGCTCTCTAGAACCTGGTAGTAAAACTATATGCTGAACCTACTATGTAATGATCCGAGGTTATGGAAAGATAAATAAACTGGAACTAGTTTGAGATTTTCTTCCTTTCTGGCCAGATTTTCACAGTACCACAAGATTTTCATTAGGCTGATATTGGGAGAAAGTTATCAACAGTATCACCTAGCTGTGAATGCTTCAGCTGTAATAACAATCACCCAGGCAAGGGGTGTCCATTGGTACAATAGTGGTACCAAAGTTATGGGGTAACCAGTTGTGTTCTGGTTGGGATAAACTGATTTTCAATAGGAAAAATACATGTTTTGTAACATAAACAAAGATAAGAATTTTTGGATGGCTAGTTTATAGGCTTTTTATCAAAACAATCTACTAAGGGTTAACCATGAGAACATTTTATCAACTGGTCATATATATATATATATATATATATATATATATACATATCATTCCTACAGATTGGGGCAGCTCTTAGCCCTTGACTTAAGTTTCATTTTGCAGTGGAAGGGGTTTGATATAGAGAATAGCAATGGGCCAAAGTGAAGAGAATCACTGGCCCTCAGAGAATCAGTGACTGCTGAGCCCTAAACAGGACATATTAGTCAAATCCCTCCAGAAGACTCAGGGAACACCAAGGGAGAGGGAATAATAAGAATATCAGAACCTGATATTAAGAAGGGTGTTGCCAGATTGTGTCTTCTTACATGACAAAGCCATTGTATTCATGAACTTACTGAAACTATATTTACTTCCTTAAAACTTAAGATTTGGTCATATTGACATTTAATTATGGAAGGAGAAAGATCTCATGAAGTAACATGCATCTCTGAAAGACTACTGAGGGTTAGTTTCAGATGATGAAGGGAAGCTCATTTCCTTAATGGTACACACACTGATATATCATTCTTACTTCAGTAAATTCTGTGCTAATACAGGCCACCCTGATGAAACTCAATAGGTAACACAGACAAAAAGATGTGAAATAAGAGACTTGTTTAGAAGAAGGTGTGCGCCGAGAAAATGGGATAGGGCGATGGAGGTTAAATATTGAGATTTGACATAGTTTGAAATAAGAAGAGAAATTTTCTGGAGAGTTCAGCTGAATCCCTTTTGCCAAATGTCTATGCACTGGAATGGAAACTCATGGGATTTAGGAAATACAAATATACAGAATTTTTTTTCCTTTAGAGCCACTTTGAATTTATTCCAATTCAATACAAATTACTAACTTTTTGAACTTTCTGAGTGCCTATGGAGAAGGAATAACAAACACTGAATCTACTTGGCTTCTGATATGATCCCAAGGGAATAGAAAAATCAGTAATATTTTGCTTCTGCTTAGACCAGGGCCCATCAGGGAAATCAACTATGTAGAGATGGAATAACAATTGAAAAAAAAAAACTCCACAGTATACCAAATGAATAGCTTTAAATATCCCTTCCATTATTGTCCAGAGTGTGAAATTTTAACTAGTCAGGACATGATGATTGGCTGCAAATTGCTAAATCTGGCTTGGAAACCAAATATCATTCCTTCATGAAGGAAGTACAAAAAGCCTAAGTCTCAATTATCAACCTTTAAGGAAAGATTCCAAACATCCA
Source organism: Typhlomys cinereus (assembly GCA_023101885.1). Classification (NCBI taxonomy): domain Eukaryota; kingdom Metazoa; phylum Chordata; class Mammalia; order Rodentia; family Platacanthomyidae; genus Typhlomys; species Typhlomys cinereus. Next base: position 294,579 of record JALPQD010000647.1, read on the forward strand.
GGCAAGAACTTTATTATCAGAGATGCTGTCCAAGTGTGTCTGCCATCCCCAAGTAGAAATAGGTTCTCAGAGACTGTGAGCTGAGAAAGCGTACTTAAGTCAACCCTTAGGGTCCATTCCACTTATCTCAGAACACACAGATCACTGTCACTGTGCTAGTTTTCCTGATGAATCTATTCTCAATTCTTTATTCACTTATTAATGAGTTATGATGAAAATTATCTTTTTAAATTCAGCAATCCAGGAATAATTGGTTGCAATTAAGTGATGGGAACTGAAGTCCAATTTGTGAGTCTGCAGAGGGAAGGGGAAACAAGGGTGGTACCAGTATAACAAGGGTCAGTATTTTACCTCCCCAATCATAGCAAGCAGAGGTAATCAGGTAGAGAAGGCAGTTTGCCTATGCTAACTGCTGAGTGCAAGGCTAGCGTGAACTATATGGAGCTTCTGTTTCAAAGAAAGAAAAAAAAAAACATGTTATATAAAGGTGAATTACCTTCATGTTTTGTGGTTAAAGTAGAAAATAAATTTACTGAAGTGCTGAAGGAGAGGAGAGCATTTTAAGATATGGAAAAAGTTACTGAGTGTCTTTGAATATATTTATTTTTTTAATTTATGCAGCCAATATTTATTTTATACTAATTATAAACCAAGTTCTGTGAACATATTTCTTTCATTATGAGGATATAGTTCATGTACTAATTACAAATGCTACTTTTAAACAGAAGTTTGTAAGTCATATGCTTTGTAATATAAATGTTGTTCTCCTAGGATAGAAAGAACAATGATAATATTTGTTTTTCTATTTCCTCATTTGTTAAGCAGAATATGTATGTGAACTTAATAAATATTTGTCTATTTCAAACAGTCTATGTTCAACTCTTAAATGGTGGGTTGGTTTGTAAAACTTTCATTCCTGTTTCTGATGACATGTATTTATAAGGATTTGAGTTTAATAACATTAGTTTTTTGAGATTTTATATTTTTATGTTTCTAGATATAAGTTGGTAAAATATGGGTAACTTTATCATTTGTAGAGCATATTTATCTGCTTTGAAAAAAACTATTGACAATTTATGCGTCTTTTTATATTTTTAGTGGTAAAGGGTCACCACTAAATCATCCTCTTTTACACATTTATTTTGATTTTGAAAATTATGAGATATAAGCTTTGCATGTTTATATGTTACCATGTGAAAAGTAGTTAAGCTGTATGCAATCATCATTTCCATATCTTTAAACATTTTTATTATGATGGGACCCTTCAAAATATAACTGCCTCTTTTAATTATACAATATATCAGAAAGTATCTACATTCTAATCTCCCTGTTGCATACTAAACCACTGTTTCCTTCTAATCAGCTTTATTTTTGTACCTGTTTTCTAGTCTCCTTATATTTTCCTTTTTTATCTCCTCCTCATCCTGTCCTAATTGTTTTTCCTCTGCATTTTCATAAGTGCTGCTTATTAGATTCTACAGGTGACAGAATGTATCACATTGTCTCTCTGTAGCTGACCTACTTCTTTAAAAAGGGGTTACCATGTTCTATTCATCTTGAAAGAAAGGGCAGAAATTCATCTTATGTAAACAAAAAATATTCTCTGATGCATAATTATGCCATATTTTATTTAGTACTTGATAATAAGCATTAGATGATTACATCTCTTGGCTACTGTGAACTGTTGTTGTACAATGTAGCCTGAGTGGAGGTATCCTTTTTGATATGCTGATTTGATTGTGCAATTTATTTTTAAATGTGTTTGCTTGCAGTACTTATGCCTTTCTAATTAGTATTGTGTGCGTGTGTGTGTATGTGTGTATCATGTTTTTTACTGTGAATAGAATTTATGTTTCTGGCTTTTTATCTCTCCCATGCTGTCTTTATCCGCCCCCCCCCCCCGCGGGCCTCCCGTCTGCCATCCCCAGGCAAGTCTGCCCTGTCCCAGACCCCCAGGTCGCCCTGTGTCCCAGCGGCACCAAGGCTGCCTCGGGCTTTGGCCTGGGCGGTGCCCCGGGACCCCAGCCCCTTTCTTACTCCACCCCGCCTGTCTGCCCAACTGGACAGGACTTGCTCACATTCCTCCATCCCCGGAGTTTGGGAGGGCCATTAAGTCAAGTCCCATGTCCCAGGTGAAGAATTCTGCCATCAACATCAGCCCCTCTGCTTCTCTGCCCCCCCCCCCCCGGGATCCACGCACGTGGTCTACAGAAGACACACTGCTATTCAGAATTCAATAGGGTCCAAAGAAAACTCAAGCAAAGTTCTAAGGGTTAAAGGCCATGCATCTGAAAAACTCTACAATCATCCTATCACATGGGAGAGATTCTTCACATCCAGCCCAAAGATAAGTAAACCTCCTTTTTTTCACCTTACTTTTCCTTTCTAATATTAATCACTGTAGATTAACTTTTCCATACAGCCACCCCAAAAACATATTCAACTACAGGGAGTACACCATTCACTTTCACATATCACCAAAACACTACGTTGTAAAAGTGCACTACCATACTAATATTCACCCCCTGTCTGCTTAACCTGACTTAACTGATGTACTAACAGCCTACTAGCCTCAACTAGGAAATAACAATAACAAAAAACAAACATACCCAACCCCAAGGGAAGCACTAGTAATAACTGCCCAAGTGTAATAATACCAACTAAATCAGTTCAGTCAAAAACACACAGAAACTGAAAACCCCTAGAAGACAAAACAACAATGTCCAAGTCAAAGTGCAGATACATGAGAAACAAAACCCAAGGAGACCAATCTCCCAGTGAAAGAATGACCCCCTTAAGGATGGATTCCAACCAGAACAAATTCACAGAAAAAAGCCAAGACAGCCAGACCCAAGAAAACGACTTTCAAAGTATGATCATTACCATGATTAATACTATGAAAGAGGAAATCCAAGAGGAGTTAAACATCCACATCAACCACTTTGAACAGGAAAACAACAGGCATTTGGAGGAGATGACAAAAACTGTTCAAGAAACAAAAATAGGCATAGAGCAGTTAAAACACTCCCAGGCATAGTTTAAAATTGAACTGAAAGACAAGTTATCTTCAACCCAAGGCTCAACAGAGAATCTTATCAGCAGAACTAACGAACCAGAAAATAGAATTTCAGATCTTGAAGACAAAGTGGGAGAATGAACCAGCTCAATGGAAGAAGTTGCTGAGCCAAAAAGATACTTGAGAGGAACATTCAAGAGATATGGGACACCCGGAAGAAGCCTAACATGCGCATTCATGGAATACCAGAGGAAGAAACCAAAAATACCACATCTGAGGAAATTTTTCAAATTATCATAAATGAAAACTTTCCTCAACTGAAGAATGAGAGGCCGATCCAAATACAAGAGGCATTTCGTGCTCCAAACAGATATGACCAAAATAGAAAATCACCATGGCAAATAATAGTCAAAACACTCCACATTCGAGACAAAGAAAAGCTCCTGAGAGCTTCAAGAGAAAAAAATCAAGTCACTTTTTAAGGCAAACCTATTAAAATAACAAATGACTTCTCAATGGAAACAGTAAAAGCAAGAAGAGCTTGGAGAGATGTACTTCAAGTATTAAATGAACAAAAATGCCAACCCAGACTCATATACCCGGCAAAACTATCTGTCATGATTGAGGGTGAAAGAAAAATTTTCCAGCACAAAGACAACTTGAAGGGATACATGTCTACCAAACCAGGCCTTCAAAAAATGCTAGAAATGATATGAAAACTTGAAGAAAAAAACAACAGAATCCAGGAGGACAGAAGGGTAGTATAATACCACAAAAACATAAATGTCAAATAATAAGCTTACAAAATATACTAAACATAAAAAATGTCCAGAATTAAAAACAATTTCTCCATTATAACATTAAATGTCAATGGTATTAACTCACCGATCAAGAGACACAGAAAACAAACTTGGATTAAAAATCACAATCCATCAATCTGCTGCCTTCAGGAAACTCATCTCATCACAGAAGATAGGCACATCCTAAAAATGAAAGGCTGGTCCAAAATTCTGCAAGCTAATGGAACCAGGAAACAGGCAAGGGTAGCCATTATGCTTTCGGACAAAGTAGACTTCATACCAAAAAAAAATCATAAGAGACACAGATGGATATTACATTTTAGTCACAGGTACAATTCACCAGGAAGACTTCACAATACTGAAAATTTATGCAGCCAATATGGGCCCCTCCACATTCATTATGAAAACCCTACAGCATCTAAAGCGAGGAATCAACCCCCAAAGATAATTCTTGGGGATTTCAACACCGCCCTCTCAACATGGGATAGATCAACAGGTCAAAAGCTTAACAGAGACACTTTGGAACTTAATCAAACCCTTAAAGAAGTGGAACTTACAGATCTCTATCAAACTTTTCATCCACGCACCAAAGAATACACATTTCTCTCAGCAGCACACGGAACTTTCTTCAAAATAGACCACATTTTGGGCCACAAAACGTATCTCCACATGTACAGGAAAGTTGAAATTCTAACTTGTGACCTATTGGACCTCCATGCCCTAAAGCTTGACACCCACAACACAACAAACAACAGAAAATACACTAACTGCTGGAAACTTAACACTATGATGCTGAATGAGAACTGGATTCAGGAGGAAATTAAAAAGTAAATTCAAGATTTCCTGAAAGTGAACGATAATGAAAATCCAACAATTTTCTTATATTTAAGAAAATTGTTATTATTGGAAACAGACTGTGGTGTCATTTATTTCACAGAGAAGAATTTTGATCTTTGGAGCTTGAGTTTGCATAAATGTTGATTATTATTAACACATTTTGAAATATTTGATGTCAACAAACAATTCAGGAAATTATACTCTATCACTAAAACTGGATATTATACTAGAATGAAAATATTCTTATTAAGAAATAATCCAAATTAATATTATTTGTAAATTTACTGATGTCCAAATATGTTTCTGGAGCAAAAACTTTTGGGCCTGTAGCATTTTAGGGGGACTCTTTTTCCTCCTTCTTCTGTTAGAAAAATCTGAGAGTTAGAGTATATTACAGAAAGAATTGCAAGAAAGCTTGTGGCTTAATAAATGAGAGAAGGCTTTAAAACCACTGCTGCAGGAGCCATGGAGGAAATAACCCCAATAATAATTAGAATTCAACAGTGTTTGTCCAGGTATCATTTACATAATTACTCCAACTATTAGTTACATATTAACACTGCAATAAATAGCTGAATAATAAATGGTAAACCTGTAATAAACAGTTAGAATCATGACACAACTTTTGGAAAAATTTTTTCCTTTAAAAGAAAACGTAGAAATTGTGCTTGAAACACAGAAAGTACTAAGTCATGATATTAAACATTGTCAAAGAGAAATCATAACTAGTTGTAGTTAAAACCTTTCTGCATGTAAAAATATGCATATAGCTATGCATATTCATACATACTTAGACACATCCACATGCATGTACACATCTTAAGCAGCAGGTATTCAGCACTTTAGAAACCTTCAACAGTGACATTGAGTATTTGCTTTTGAATACAAGGAAATGAATACGAAATATGTAAGTGTATTGTAGCCACTCTGTTCTCTACAAATATAAGCTATGACAGAAATATGCCAGTCATATTTATCATGTACAATGTAGTGCTAACAGTGAGCAATGAGACTTGGGGAGATGAGTGTTGGGAAAATTGTCTGCCATGCAAGGGTGAGCATATGAAGTCAAGTATACAAATACAATAAAATATCTGACTGCAGTATAACACATTTTCAAGCCCAGTGTTTCTATGGTAAGATGGTTGGAAATACAAAAAAGAATTTCCCAGAATCTCGAGGGTACATAGGCCTTGTGTACATGGTAGAAAATAAGAGACATAACCTCAGAAAAGGTCAGAGGTTACAATGACACCTCTCATCCTGACCTGTACACCAAAACTTGCCACTTGCATATTCAAACTGTGACACATGAACATACACATACATTAAACAGAAACACAACAAACAAAAAACACAATAAAATAATATGAAAAGTAAAAGCTAGCAAGAATCCCTCTACTTATCAAAACAGAAGAAAGCAACAAAAACTAAAAGTGATAGGAGAGCTACTCTCACCCAAACACGTCAGGCTGCTGTAGTTCTCCAGCATCACATCCCTGTAGAGGGTTTTCTGAGCAGCATCTAGGTACAGCCACTCCTGCCAGGTAAAGTCCAATGCGATGTCCTCAAATGACACTGATGCGGTAATAACACATGTCTCTTCAACAATTTCTCAGCTTTGGGAACAGAAAATGGGAACTTGCTATACTTTCAATGGGTGCTAACAGTGTTATATAGAACATGATATTTGATTTTAAGCAGGGGAGAAAGAAAACAGAACAAACACATTGCTTATGTTAACACAACCATTCATGAAAGCATGTTTTAAAGAACTTTTCAAGTAATTACAATAGGAACCTGGTGTTCATACTCATTCCACAAGAATCCCAGGTTCACCAAGACTGCCCACTCATGGAAGATCTTCTGTCAAACATGGTCAATTTGAAAGAATAGAGATTAACTCCAACATTAGGGAACTAAGAGATCAGGTCACATGGAAAACCGCATGGTTCTGAAAAAGCATATGGTTTGAAAGGTGCATGTAACCACTTTCATAGTTCAAAACCCCAGATGTGACACAGAAAAGGGTTAAAGAGAAGGTACAAAGATTTCCATGGGGTCAAGTGACTATGCACACGTTTCTTCTTATGTGTTCACAAACAGAATTTGGTTCTTCAAAAACCTGCTGCAGGACACAAAGAAAAAAATGAAAAAGAACTGTCTGTTTGAAACATACTATGAAGAAGAAAACAGATGGACTTACTGTAGAAAGGGAACATTAATGCTCCCTGTGACTGAGGGACCGGAACTCAACACTCATAGCAGGCTTGTCCTAGGAAAATCTAGTACTGTTCTGAGCTTCTAGAACACTCACATGCCTGCACGGGAGATGCTTCTGCCCACCACCCCCCACATACACACAGTTGTTGTCCTTCTGATTCACATTTCCAACCCCAAGGAGAAGGCTGATTGTGACAGCCAAGAGCTGCAAAGATGCCAGCAAAGATGGAGACGTGACAGCAGACAAGGAGGGGTGGTGCTCACATGACAAGGTTTGCACACTCAGACGTAAAGTCGCACAGTGGTACTGCCAATGGGGAGGGGAGAGGCAGTGTCCTCTGGCATGCATACAAGATTATTGCTTCCCTAACCTAGCTTAGGACGCCACCCCAAGAACTCACCATTTCTGGCTTCGGTAGATTAAAGTGTCTACACCTGGATCTCCCCAAAACAGTCTGTCATTGAAGACCAAGAAAACTCCAAAAGTTACTATCTGGAAAAGAAGCAATCTCTTAAGGGCCATATATATTTATTACTTAAAAACTAGTTTTTACTTATTTGAATATAATTTCAAATGTCACTATAAAGAAGGGATATTCTCTGTATATGACAAAATTTCACATTAAAGTCTGCTAATTGATCTGAAACTCTTGACTGTGACTGTCACTTGACACTTAAGCATATACCAGAGAGAGGCTGCTCTTCTTTTCTAACTCTTCTTAATGTTCTCTGCCTTTCCATCATGCCTTAATCTAGCCCATGCCTTCACACTGTCATATTTTCAAAGTTCCCTGCCTCTTGAGAAGGGTCCTCTACTCTTCGATCCCATCCTAATCTGCTCCTTGGTCAGAGCCCTTCTTTTTCAATCTTAATTCTTCAGATTACTACAGACTGCACCCCCTCTTCACCAGCCCACTAACTCCCCCCACTATAATGTCACTTCTTTACTCTCCCATCTCCTTGTCTAGGGAGTTGCCTTACCTCTCAGACCCATGGAGCCCCTCACACCATACCGTGGAAGTTTGTGCTCTCTCAGGGAGTCACATCCTCCTTTAGACACTGGCCTCAAGCCTTCAGTCCATGGACTCCTCTGTATGGGCAGTATTTCCTGCCTCACACACCTTCTCCTACCATACAGCCTGTCATCCCTTACCCATCCTTGGAGACAACTTCAAATGCCTCTTCCATACCTGTTACCCTGATGCAGACACAGCCTCTGCAGTCCTGTGATAGGCCAGCCACTATCTTGCCAGTCGCTACCCTAAGTGCTGCTCACTGGCCCTGGCATCCCTTTCTGCACAGTGAATCAAGTGGCACACCATGTCCCTCTCCTGATTTCCTGATTACAAAAGGGATGGATGGAGAGATTTAAAGTAGCTGAGCATCTACAAACCATTTCCTTTCTCTAGTTGTGGTCCTACCTCACTGCCCAAAATGGTGACATCACCCCATTCTTCAGAAGAAAAAAAAAAAGGTGAGACTTCTGATTGGGTTCTGTAAAGTCCCACAGGGAAAATGTGATTGGGAATGGAACTTGGGGCTCTGCATCCCCTAGGTACACTCTCTATCACTGAACTTGTCCTTGGAGGACAGTCTGATAACATGTGAACCATCTCTTCCAAACCTGGAAAACCGAGTTCTAGCCTTATGAGCTCACATGGCGAACAGACAGAAGTGACTACTGAATATTATCCTCTGATAAAAATGAAGGTATTGCTTTGTGTAGTTTTGCTGACACTCCAAATCTATGATACCGGAAGATAACATAAAAGTGGTGTACTCAATATTGCAATTTGGAAAGCTCCTCTTGAAGATTTTTAAATGCTATAATAGTGTTAATATGAATTCATAGTTTTGTTTTTCGTCCTGGTGCTTTCACATTTAAGAATTTAAATTATGGAGCAGTTAAGAATTAACTTAGCACTGAGAGAGGCTAGGGGGCTAAATCCTTTGCCTAACAAGCCAAAGGACTGGAAGTTGGATTCCCAGACCCCGCAAAATGTGTCCTCAGTGGCCTGCACTGCTGGTCCTGAAAAGTGGCACCTGGGAAACCCTAGAGCAAAGCAGCAAAGAGGTGTGAAGTAAGGCAGGATGATTCCTGCTCTGGGAATGGGAGGGGGAGGCACGGAGGAATGGGAAGGGAAGGGGGAGGGGAGGGGGGGCACAAGGGAGTGGGGGGTGGAGGGAGGGAAGGGACCGGTGTACCTGTTAAGTTTGTATGAGTGGAAATAAAAAAATTGATTAAAAAAAGAAATCTATTATTAAACTTGACCTATTATGTGGAGTTTCATCGTGCTTTGAACTCCTCTAGAGGTTAATATTAATTTAAAAGCTCTTGCTAATAAATTATAACTTTTTTTCACAGAAGTCCCCTACAAAGTAAAGGCAATCAGATGAGTTCATTGATTGGGAGAAACTCCCTCAAGTCTAAAAAGGAAAACTGTACTTTTACATTTCTGAAATTCCATTATTTGTTTGGTCCTTATTTTAATGAGACAAAATGGAAAGATGCCAATTGTGTCCTAAAAATGCTAATCAAGTTTTTATATCTCCCAAAATTTCTCCCTATTTTGATATGTTCTTTCTATCACTCATCTATCATAAATCACACAACATCCTTCCCTCCTTTGTGGGTTACTGAAGCCTCCTGCCAGATTCTGATGATGTCCCAGTCTTCAGCCCTACTACTGGAGTTCTGTGTACCCCTCCAGGATTCTACTTTCCTGACACCATTCTAGAATTACTTTTGTAAACTTTGCTAGCTTTTTCATATGTTCCCAAAGCCGCAAAGCTGCTTTGTTTGTTTCAGGTTATACATTTAAATTTTTGATCCGTTGTTATTCGTTATTTTATATAGAGGAAAATGTGCAATGATTATTTACCTTTCCACTACATATAGATATCTATGTTTCTCAGCACGATTTCTAAATGAGAATTTCCATTATAATTGTGAATTCGTGAGGCCTTTATTGAAAATTAGCTGGTTGAATGTATTAGTCAGCGTTCCATCTCTATTGCAGAAGGAAGTTTCTAGGTTGAGTATAAATACTTCTCCAGCCCATGGGTATAATAAAAACTGTTTAAAAGACAGGTTGATATGGTGTCTTTATAGCTAAACCTTCATAGTTTACACTTCTCCTAGGTCCATTTACTCTTCTTTCATAGGTTCTTGTTGTAGCTTACAGGAATGTAGTCTCCACTGAAAAGTGGGTCTTAAATCCAATCAAAAAGATGTTGGTTGTTCCCTTAACATTGTTGCACTATTATACTGATGACCACCTCTTGACTAGGATGATTGCTATTGCATCTTACACTTTTCACAGTCTGATAAGACTGTTGATTGCTTTCTCCTCCAGTAGCTTGCATAGTATTTTTGGGTATTATGAAAGATATCTGGCAAGTAAGAACCTTTTTAACCTGTGCAATTGGTGATTTTTGTTCATGTAGTGTGACTCACATGTGTTGCATGTTCAGTAATACAACCTTACTATCGGTTTCTGGAGGACAACCAAAATCAATGGCAAAAGCCTATACATTTTGAGGTGTGCATGAGACCTTTCTAACCATCAACTTTTCAGAAAGTATCACAACCTGTTACTTCTTCTATTGTTTAATAGCCTATGAGTTCTCATTAGAGCATTATAAGGCATTTTTTGTTTTACCCTCTCTTCCTTTCTCTGTGTTCTCCTGCATAGGGCATGTCTGTTCTTGCTTTCTTTTCACAATGTTTTATATGTTAATAAAGGAGGTTTCTAACCTGTTGTATCCCACAACCTCATTGTTCTTTGTCACTCCCTCAGCCCTGCCTGCATCCTGTTCCCCAATTCCTCCCAAGGACCTTCCCCCCATCTTTACCTCTTCCACTTGGCTGCCTGTGGCAGCACACATCTATCTCCTCCCTTAAGGTCTTCATCCCACCCTTCCCTCCCACCTCCAATTAATGGTCCCTTTCAAGTTTTCTATCTGTTACAGGAATTTCAAAGTAAGTACAGCAATCAGAAGTTTAATAGCAACCTCAGGTGTTGCAGTCCACCTGAATGATTGCTGATAAATGACCATTAAATGGCTTAAGGGAACAAGGGGCTTATTTTCTTACTGATACTCCGGTTTTAGTCTGTAGTCCAACTTGATGGAAGAGCATGTACCAACATCAGGCAAAGGAAACTAGCCACATCACCTCTCCATAATGGCTGAGAGAGAGATGATCCTTCCTTGCCAGACCAGTATGTCTGGCCAAGTATACACAAGGAAGCCAACTCTCACAACCAGCTCTCTGTGTTTTTTTTATTATTATTAAAACATTTTTATTATTTCAGCTCATACAAACTTACTAGGTAAACCAGTTCCCTCCCTCCCTCCTTCTCCCCCCGTACCCCTTGCTCCCCCCCCCTCTCTATCCCTCAGTGCCTCCCGCCCCAATTCCCAGAGAGTCCTTTCTTGTGCATGTCTGATTTTCCTCTGGGCCCTGCTCTCCGATGACGTACAAGGACCCAGTGGCCTTTCCCTGAACCCTTTCCATGTTCCCCTTAGGTATAGGAACTCTGCTGTGGCTGCCAATCCTTTGCCTCAAGGATCTTGGTGCCTTTAGCAAATGCTAGACTTTGTGAGGTCAACAGTGTGTTGGACTATGCACAGGGCATGCAAAGTCCAATTATGATTGCTTCAGCCCTAACTAGTATGGAGTATCTTACATATCATTGCTCCTCCCATCCTTTTGCTCTTACACTCTTACCGCCCCCTCTTCCGCAAATTTCACTGAGCTTCAAGATGGGGAGAGACTAAGTTGGCCTAGTTCTAGGTGGTTGATATAGAGTCTCTGAAGTTCTGGATTGTGGTTTGTTGATTTTCTTTTGCAGTTTTGCTGCTCCTGCAATGACCTTCACTCCATCCTGGTGGGCATTGTATGTTACCCCCTGGCCAGAGACAAAAAGCTGTTAGAGTAGAGTCTTGTGATAAAAGCACATTCAAAGGTAGATGTAATAAAAGTGGGAAACCACAGTGAGGGAGGGGTCTATCACCCATTTGCAAAATGGTTACTTTTTATCTGCCAGACTATATGCCCTCCTCTTCTGGTGAGATCACACCCCCTCGGTAATAAATGATCAGGAACAAAAGTCTGTGAACTTAATCAGATGTCTCATTACTTATTTGGGTCCTTGATGGAGGCCTATTTTCCCTGCTGTAACATGGTCCCTTCTCTCCTTGTTTCTGGCGTGGCCCTCCTACCCCATCCCTCCTGTTCATAATCCCTTGGAATTACTGTCTCTAGGTGGGCTGGTGGGTTTGGTACTAGGAGCACCTATTAGGGAGTTCATATGGTGCTTAATTTTCTGGGTCTGGGATACTTCACTTAATATAATTGTTTCTAATGACATCCATTTCCCGGCAAATTCCAGTAATTCATCATTTTTGATGGCTGAGTAGTACTCCATTGTATAGATGTACCACAGTTTCCATATCCACTCGTCAACTGTTGGACATTTGGGCTGATTCCATGACTTTGCTATTGTAAACAGTGCTGCTATGAACATGGTCGTGCTTGTGCTATCGAGGTGAACCTCTGCTGTATGGGGGGTTATTCTGTGTTTTTATTCTTGGGCCTAATTCTACCTACCTGGGCCTTCTCCATCAGCCACACAATCTCTTGCAGATTTGTTCTGGGCTAAAACAACCACTAATTCTCCACAAATGTGCCCAGAGCTCAAATCCTCAGCTATCAAGTTGATACCTCTGTCTAACTATGATATCATGTAAGAGAAAAGGTGGTGTTTGTCCTGTGTCTCAGATACCTCACTTGATATTACATTTTCCAATTCTATCTATTTACCAGCTAATTCTATAATTTAATTCTTCTTGATGGCTGAATCATATTCCATTGTGCATATGTTCTATGTTTTCACTCCCATTCCTTCATGGATGGGCTTGTATGATGATTGTCGTTTCTTTACTATTGTGAATAGAGCTACAAAGAACAAGAATGTACACGTTTCTTTGTAGTAAGATGCAGACTCTTTTGAGAATAATCCCAAAAAATGATATAGCTGCATCATATGTTTCTATTTTAACTTTCCCAGGAATCTCTACACTTATTTTCAAAATGGCTGTGCCAGTTGGCACTCTCACCAGCAATGAATAAGGATTCCCTTTTCTGCACCAGCTTTCATTGTTGTTTGTGTTCTTCATCTTCGCCATCCTGACTGTGTAAGATGATATCTCAGAGCAGTTTTAATTTGCATTTCCCTGATGCCTTACATATGAGTAAATTTTTTCAAAATTTTCTTCCACATTTTATTTTTTTCCTAATCATACAAGCTTAATAGGGACTTCCGTGCTCTTCTTACCTCCTCCTCTCCCCAGTCATCCTCCATTGCACTTTCCCCCCTTCTCCCCTTCTCTCCTTCCTTTAACCCTCCCTCCCTCCTTTTCCCTATCTTGGCACCTCACCTTGCTCCCTCCCATCTCCTGGAGAATCCTTTTATGTGAAAGCCAATCGCTCTCTGAATTCTCCACCATAGGGAGGACTCAGGACTCTACGGCATAGTCCACAACCACTTCTTGGGTGACCCATTAGCATGGGAACTTAATTATGACTGTTTATTATTTTATTGTTCATTCAATTGTGCGTGTGTGCATGTGTGTGTGTTTGTGTGTGTGTGTGTGTTAAGTTTTTCCCTTGTAAAGTTTTTGTCTCTGCCTTTTGTATGTATGACCACTGCTTCTTATACAATATATACTAATTATTGTCTTTCTCACTTTGTTGTGATTTTTTTTTTATTCACTCCTGGGTTTTTTATTTTCTTTTTTGTTTGTTTGTTTATGCTGTTTCAGACACATGAACATATGGTCAGAGCTGCTGTACCTTCATTTTTTTGATTTGGGATTATAATGCGTGTATAGAGGTCAGAAAACAATTTTGGTAGCGGTTTTCTTCTTTCTACCATGTGGGCTCCATGGTTTGAAATTAGGTTGCCAGATTGTCATATGTGTTTTCTTACCCATTGAGCCATCCTGCTGGCATTTAAAGATTTCTTTGCTTCATTCAATTTCTTCTATTTATCATCCAATTCAGTGCCATATCATGTGTACTCAGTGAAGAAACCGAACATGATCGCTTTATGCCCAAAGTTTCTGACAACCTGAATACTGCACAGCTCAGGAATTGTAGCTGTTTCTGTTCATCAGGAAATCTGCCTCAACACTATGGCCTCGTTTGCATATTGTTTTCTACTTACAGGACATTTTCGTGACCAAACCCGACTTGATCTTCCAGTTGGAACACGGATTTGTGCCACATACTACAGTGGAAGGGTCAGTGTGTGCCCTGCCAGGTCAGTGACTGCATTCTGAGTAGTAACGTTCAGCAACAAAAGATCTCAATAGCCTTTAGTGAAAACATGCTGTTTTTAATAGTTTCTGTTAAACCCAGTGTAAATTATAGCTTTTCTTATTCTGAAGCTTGGTTTTTGCTGTTTCTGAACAGGGCGTTCTATTTAATTGCTTTTCTTTTTTGTTTTCTGTCTGCTGGTATTATTGAGGTATATTTTCTTAGATTTTAAACATCCCATTTAGACCTTCTTAGTCATTTTCTTTTTGGCATTTAAAGCTGGTTATGTATTCAAGGCTGTCCTCGAGGCGGTCTTGAACTCCTGATCTTCCTGCCTCTACCTCTAGTTCTCTGATTACATGTATGCACAACCACTCCCAGATACTTTTCTTTATTGATTTACTTAAATTCTCAGATATCTCTCTACCAAACATTTTTGTCAGTTTTTTATTAGCCCTCAATTGGTATATTCTTCTAATATTTGCTCTGTGATAACCATATGGACATTATTATAGCACTCATACAAGGGGCTCTCCTTTGGAAGAACTTGTTTCCAGTGTCAAAAAAATGATGCAAAGATGTTATGTATCATGACGATTTAAGAACCACAAGGATGTTTACTGGCTGGATAGGAAAAAAAATACATGGGGCTTTATTTTAGGCATAAACTGAACTCACTATGAAGGAATTACTCATTTTTGTTTAAGTTTGAGCTGAGTCTTTTCCTAATTTGTCATTTAATTAGTGGGTAGATGTAAAATGAAAGTTGACAGTGACTGTGATTATAGTAAATAAGAATTTCAAAACCAGTTGCCTGAGCACAGTATTAATGTAGTTATTATGGCATATGCTGTGGCATATATGACAAAGTGACAAAAAAGCATCAAGTTCAAGGTTAAAATTCCAGAGCTAATGTTTTCTCCTTGTTCTGACATGAATGAGAAGTGGAAGTATAAGTAAGAAGAGACTATTTTCAAAGAGAGAGAGAAAAGGTCAATGAGATGGCTCAGCAGGTGAAAGAACTTGTGTGCCAACCTAAATCTTGAGTTCAATCCATGTATCCCACATGGTGAAAGAAGAGAATATTCTTCTTCTGAATGTTGCCTTCTCACCTCAACGTATCTCTCTGCTGAAGAAAATATTTTAGGGCTGTAGAGGTGGCTAAAGGATTAAACACTCTGCCTTACAAGCAGAAGGATTGAAGTTAGTATTTTGATTCCACATTAAAATTGCAGGCAGAGGGTTGGACAGATGGCTCAGGGGTTGAGACTCTGTCTCACATGGAGAAGGTCTTCAGTTTTGATCCCAGGTCCCATGTAAAAATGCCAGGTGGAAATGGCAGAGGTCTGCACTTCGGCCCTGATGGGCCAGAGCATGGGAGATCCCAGAGCAAAGAAAGAAGGGAGGTAGAAGTAATCCAGGATGATTCTTAGTCACCCTTGGTCCTCCACAGGGACACATAATGCTCTCTGATACACACACACACACACAACACACACACCACACACGGAACACAAAATAATTAAATTAAATTAAATACTTTTAAAAGTCTAATAAAATTTCAGGCAGAAATGGGAGGGACCTACACTTCCAACCCTGCAGAGTGGAACCTGAGAAACCCCAGACCAAGGCAGTCAGGTAATAGAGCAATCCAGGATGGTTCTCAATGTCATCACTTTTGTGCCTTTTGGTACACACACACACACACACATACAACACACACACACACACACACATACACACACACAATTATTTAGATGTGAAGAAGGATAGCAAGAATATGGGAAGCCAAGATTCAGGTGCCAGGATAGCCGAAACTTTAAAAACAATCCACACCTCAAATTTCTCTCAGATAGCAGCAAATGAAAAGCTAAACGCACACTGTAACTGTTAATTCAAATAACTTTGCTACCACAGAATCACTCATGGCCTCAAGAGAAAGCTATAGTTATGTTACAGGACATTGCTTGACCAAACCTGACTTGATCTTCAAGTTGGAACATGGACTTGTACCATGTACTACAGCAGAAGACTCAGTGTGTGCCCTCCCAGGTCCCTTTTTTTTTTTTTTTGGGGAAATGGCTCATATACACAGCAAGACTGTGCCATGTTAAGCCAGTACTGTACCAACTGAGCTTCATTCTCACCCTTGGGTATCTTCTATACATAGAAAAATGAACTTGGGGAAAAGAAAAATCAAGAAAAATAATGGAACTTAAAATACCCTCAAAAAGCAATGTTTAAAAAGATATCTGGAGGTCGAAGAGATGGTTCAGGTGTTAAGTCTCTGCCTGTACTTAAGATCCGGGAGGTGGAGACTGGGAAAGTAGACTAATCCAGAGTGTTTCCCAAAGTCACCCCTGGGCCTCCACAGACACACGTATTACTTACTTTGATACACACAGACACACACAGAGACATACAAGAAAGAGAGACAGAAAAAAAGAAAGGGAAGGGAAAGGGATGGGAGGTAGGGAAAGGAAGAAGGAGAGGGAAAGGACGAAGGGAGGGAAGAAGAGGGAGGGAGAAAAAGGAAGGAAGGAAGGAAGAAGGAAGGAAGGAAGGAGGAAGGAAGGAGGGGGGGAAAGGTAGGGGAGTGTAGCGGTGGCACCCGTATTGTCACCATGTACAAGACTAATTCCAAATGGATCAAGGACCTTGATATCAGGCCAGAGACTATAAAAACCATAGTTGAAAGGATAGGGAACTCCCTCGAGCTGATTGGGCTAGGCCAACAGTTCCTAAACAGACATCCAATGGCACAGTCACTGCTACCAACTCTCAACAGTTGGGATCTTGTGAAATTAAAGAGCTTCTGTTCAGATAAGAGATTGTAACGCGAGCTCAAAGGCAACCCCCAGAATGGGAGAAAACTTCAATAACCACACATCGATAGACCTGCTGTCCAGAGTGCACAAAGAACTTAGAAAACTAAACACAAAGGAAACCACATGGCCCAATTAAAAAATGGGCCCTGGAACTTAAAAGAAACTTTACCAGGGATGAAATGAAAATGTCTAACAAATATCTGAAAAAATGCTCCACTTCCTTAGCCATCAGGGAAATGCAAATCAAAAA